>VXAU01001552.1:867516-1173661 GCA_013399695.1 Formicarius rufipectus | reverse complement strand
GGAGGAGGAGGAGGAAAAAAAAAGGAGGAGGAGGAGGAAAAAAAAAGGAGGAGGAGGAGGAAAAAAGTTTCACCAACTTCTGTCTCAGTGTCAGTGATGATCCAAATGTTGGGAATAAGTTTGGAACCTTTTCCTCCTGCTTCCTCCCCCACAGGAGCTGCAAGGGAAGCGTGTCTGCGTGGCTTTACTCTGATTTAAAGAACAGATGCTCAAGGCGTGTCACCACAAGCTGGATCAGAAGGGCCTTCCACAGACGAATTCCCAGAGGAGCAATCCATCAAATCCAGCACATGAGAACTGCTCCACACTCAGCCCCACTCTGCTTCTGCCACAGAACTAATAACCCCTCCAGGGAGCCTGAGCATTCACCAGGAAGAGCTACAAGCTTGAAATAATGTGGAGGTAACATCTCCCAGGACTGGCTTCTTCCCAGAGGATGAATTAGTGCCATGGCACAGGAGGAAATGCTTCATTAGCAACAGCCTTGAGTGCAGTTCGAGTAGGGTCAAGGTAAGTCCTAAGCACAGAAAGTCCAGGAATTGTAAAGCAAACTGAGACAAAAAATGAATAAAAGACACCTGAGAGCTGTTATAAAATATTAACATGTTTACCCAGATCAGGAGAAAATGGGTGTTTCTGCCAGGAGCTGTCTGGCTCCCCAGAGTGTTCAGAGGCTTCTCCAAATTCCTTCAAAGGACTGGACATCCACCTGACCACTTTTTCTTACCATTCCCATGAACACTGTGTGAGTTTGGCTGAGCTTCCCGAGGCCATTCCCTAAGCCCCTCGGTGGGACTGTGCTCCATCTTCCCTCCAGACAGCCTGGCTACATCACAACACCAGGCAGCTGTTGGGATCCCTCAGCAAAGCTGTCATCCTCAGTTCATCAGCCTTGTCACCACCTCAGTTTCCTTACTGGATCGGGGAACCTGCTCCTCCATGGGGAAACTTTGGATTAGGATGTGATGTTCTCAGGAAGTTTCTCTTTCTGACTGCACAGAATTTCACAATTTTTCTTTCTGATTCTAGACTTCACAAATGCACCTCACCAGGTAGGAGGACTACACCAGATTTTGGGGTTTTTCCTGGCAAGGTATCAACTCTTCATGTTCTCTTTAATGCTGTACCAAAGGTTCCATTTGCTGTCTAGTCTCCCTTGGGTGACCAAAACGAGCCCAGTGAGAACTGCACAATCCCAGAATGGTTTGGGTTGGAAGGGACCTCAAAGCCCATTCAGTGCCAACTCCTCCCATGGGCAGGGACATCTCCCACCAGCCCAGGTTACTCCAAGCCCCGTCCCAACCCGGCTTTGGACACTTGCAGGGATGGGGCAGCCACAGCTTCTCTGGGTGACCTGTGCCAGTGCAGTCATCACAACCACACTCCACCTGCCACCTCACCTGGACATCCCACCTCTGCAGCTCACTTTGCTGTAGAGCATCTAAATACCGGTGGCACTCAAACAAAGCAGTTCATCCCCTCCAGCCATTCCCAAACACAAACTCCAACAAATCCACTCCTCACGGATCCCACTGTCCATGTCACTGATGATGACCCTGAACACTGGACCCAGGACACCACTTGTCACTGACCTCCACCCAACACACTGAGCCACTGACCACAGTGCTCTGGAGGTGCCACCCAGCCAGCTCCTCACCCACCAAACTCACATCCACCTCTCCCTAAGTTAGCAACTCGGTTGTTCAGCTTGCAGGCAAAAATTCACTCATCGGATGGGGGTCAAAACTCAGCATAATGTGCCATGAAGACCTTAGCAAAGCCAGCTGGAGCTCCTCCTGGAGCTTGGCTGGAGCTGGGTGGTCAGCTTCATCCCACCTCCTGGGTGCTGCAGAGTGCTGACGGAGCCAGAGAGCACCAGTTCCCACCACAACTCACTATGCTGGGAAAAGAAGCACCTTAGAAATGTAATTCCAACATGGAAAGAATGCCAGTGTTGTCCTTCGTACCAAATACATTCAGGAGACAAGGACAGATGGGGACAAAGGAGCCAACACCACGGGACACACCAAATGCTTCCCTGTTGTTGTTCTCTGTTAGATCCCCGTTCTGCCTGTTTCTACCCCAGAAGGGGAGGCTGGAGAGCCACTGCTGCAAAGCACACCTGCCTATGTCTGCCAGAAACAGCTCTACCACTTTTTTGGGGTGTCTTTGTGACTGTAGCAGCCCCAGCATGGGGAGAATCTGGTAATTAAAGCCTGTTTCATTCTCCTCCTGGTATTTCAGCTCCCACTGCTCAACCTTGTCACTGTTTTACAGGGTTTTTTTGAATTTCAGAAATGGGGGGGGGTTTGTTTGTTTTTGTTTGTGTTTTTTTTTTTTTTTTTTTTTTTTTTTTTTTGTGGGGGGAACTATTTCATATTTTCATGCTTAAGCAAACCCAGCTGCCCCAGAGCTCTCTTGGCTGCCTGGTTCATCCCTAGGAAGAAAGTTTCCCATATCATTTACTCTCAACCTACAAACTCCCCAGCCACCACACTAAGCCCTACAACTGTTCCTAAAATTGCCAAACCCAGTCTTCAGTCTCCCTTTGTTAATAGATGAGAGTGTGGCAGCTGCATCAGCTGGAACAACTTTGAGAAGACTTTTCCAGGGAAGTTGGAGGAGCTTCTCTGACACCAAGATGATGCTGGTGGAGAACATGAGACTGAAACACTCCAGTTTCTCAGTGTTTTCCTGTCACTTGGTACTTGTTATCACCACCCCACCCATTTTTGCCCAAGGGGGGCGATATTCTGTGTACCTGGGCAGAAAGGAATGGTGCTTTCCCTCCTCAAGAGAACCCCTGCACAATTTCCCAGTTTTTCCCCCCATTCCAATTGGTGCCCCTCCCTCCCTGGTTATTCTCATGCCTTTCAAATCACAGACTAAGAGAGGAGCCACGATGAGAAGGTCAGCACCGGTCAGGACACAGGACAACCTTCCCTGGACTATAAATAGTGCTACAAAGAGCAGCAATTTGCTGGCACTATAAATAAGGTTCTTCTAAATAGTGTTGTCCTGCTACTAATTGCAGAGTGTTGCTAGAACCTCTGGTAAGGATTAACTTCAGTTTGAATTTCACTTGTGCTTCCTTGCTATTTCAAGGGCATTATACACTGAGAAAGGCACAGGAGATGAGCAGAGAAGCTGGAAAATGATTAGGAACGAGTGTCTCTGCAATTATTAGTTAATCATTCTGTTTTTTAAGGCACTCTAAGTGCAAACCAGAGATATCTGTTGCAAAAGTGGTAAAAAGGAAAAAAAAACCAGGCACAAATTACTTGTTGCTTTGTATTTCTCTGAATTCATGCTTGCTAAATTAAAAACATAAAAACTCATTAAAATGTTCTCTCGCTAAGTTCTCTAATAATTACTCTCCTCCTATTTATCCCACCAAACAAGAGGGGAATGAAGTGGGTGTTTTATTTACCAGGTCCCTTTGCTTGTGTGACCCAAACTCCCACATGTGTTCAGTGGACAGACCATAATTCTGGGCTTTTTTAATTAATAATTAACACACCAGGGGAACCAGGATTTCTGCAGTGTTATTGCCAAGTTCAACCTTCACAGAGCACTCTATTTTAGGCAGGGCTGAGGGTGGGACTTGATGATCCCTGTGGGTCCCTTCCAACTCTGCATATCCTGGGATGTTTGGAAATGCAGGACTGCAAGACATCTGAGTGCAAACCCCCTGTGTCAAGAGCAGGGCTGAGAGACCCTGCGAGACACTTGAGCACAGAGTCTTCCCTCATCAGAGGACAAGAAGGGATTCAGCGGTCACTTCTAACCCAGCATCTGACCTTTGACAATATCAGCAGCTCTGTGCCCAGGGACACACAATCTCCTGAGCTGGGAGGGACCCCAAAGAACCACCCAGGCCAAGTCTTGGCCCTGCACAGACACACCAACAATCCCACCCTGTGCCCCAGAGGATCATCCAAACCCTGCTGGAGCTCTGGCAGCCTTGGGGGATGCCCACTGCCCTGGGGAGCCTGTTCAGTGCCCACCACCCTCTGGAGGAAGAATTTTTTCCTGAGATCCCACCAGCCCCAGCCCTTCCTGGGTGCTTCCAAGCTGTCCCTGCTTCCACAGAGTAGAGATGGAGTTGCCCCTTGGGAGGAGCTGCAGACCCCACTGAGGTCTGACCTCAGGCTGCTTTTCCCCAGCTCAACAAGCCAAGTGCCCTCAGCCCCTCCTCGTGTGGCTGCTTCCGACACTTTCCCATCCACACGTCCCTCCTTTGGACATCTTGTGACAGTTTTAGATCTTTCTGATACCATGGCACCAAAACTGCCCCCAGGACTCGAGGTGAGGCAATCCCAGCACAGAGCAGAGCAGGACAATCCCTTCCCTTGCCCACCTGGAGACTTCCCTCAGCACTGTCCTGCACCCTCTGAAAGCTCCCAGCCCAGAGGTAGGTCCTACATGTTTTAAAACTCCAATGGATTTGTCTTCCTTTCAAACACTGGTAAATCATTCCTGCTTTTGACTCCCTCCTGCAGGTCTCTCTGGGTTCCTGCATGGGGGAGGCAATGGAAAGGCAATCACTATCCATTCTACTTGCCTCTCTTCTGGTTTCACAGATCAGTGCCATATTCCCTTGGAAAGATTCCTTTTGGATGGTCCATGCCAGTGTTTCCCTGCCCTCACAATTCGAAAACCACTCCAAGGACTCCTGTTCAATTTTTATGTTACGCTCATTATTAAAAATTTTTTTAAATCCCATTCCCAACAACTGTAGGGAGCAGTGGGATTTGCAGCACTGGAGCATCCAGGCATTCTCCTCTTCTCATCTCATCTCCTCTGTGCCCTCTGAGCTGCCAGGCTCGGAGCAGGGCTGTGTCCTCCACACAAGGACGCCCCATCCCACACTGACTGGAGTAACAACATCCTGCTCACATATTCCTTTCATGATATGAGCCCAGCCTGAGTTCCACAGCACCAGATCCATTCCCACAGCAATTCCCTCTCCCCACTTATTTCCATTTTGCCCTTCTGCTTCTCCACTCTCAGCATTTGCCTTTGCTGAGTTGGTTCAGAGGCACCTTCACCGAGGCACGCTGGGACTGCAGCACTCAAAAGTCCACAAGCTCTCTGGAGAAAACCACGAAAGGCTCCTGTCAAGCTCTGCAAGAGGTGTCAGTCAGAGACAGAGCCCAGGCCAAGGAAGGAGAGGGATGTACTTACTCTCTGTCTATGACCAGACACGTGACCGCCTCAGCTGCGATGACGTTGGCTGTCCTGACGTCCTCCCTGCAAGGAAAAACACAGTTCTTTGGTAAGAGGAGAGAAGTCCACAGCAATCCTTTCACTGCTGAGGCCACAGCTCGAGTGTGTGTCCAGTGCTGGCCCCTCAGCTCAGGAAGGACATTGAGGGGCTGGAGCAGGTCCAGGGAAGGGCAGTGAGGCTGGTGAAGAGTCTGGAGCACAAGTGCTGTGAGGAGAGGCTGAGGGAGCTGGGGGTGTTCAGCCTGGAGAAGAGGAGGCTCAGGGGGCACCTCCTCACTCTCCACAACCCCCTGACAGGAGGGTGTAGCCAGCTGGGGTCGGGCTCTTCTCCCAGGGAACAGCAATAGGACAAGAGGGCACGGCTTGAGCTGTGCCAGGGGAGGGTTAAGTTGGATATTGGAAAGAAATTCTTTCCAGAGAGAGTGATCAGACACTGGAATGGGCTGCCCAGAGAGGGGTGGATTCCCCGTCCCTGGAGGTGTTTAAGATGAGACTGGATGAAGCATCAGTCCCATGGGCTGGTGAGCACAGTGGGGTTGGGTCAAGGGTTGGACTGGATGGTCTTGGAAGCCTCTTCCAACCCAGATGATTCTGTGATTCTACAATTCTATGATTTTCAGACACCCTTCAAGCCCTTTAAAACCAAATTTATGGCTGTCACAGCTTTGCCCTGAGGTTGTTTTCATCATCCACACAGACTTTGGGGAGGAAAAAGACAGGAGAATCCCTGGAAGGAAATCCAGAGAGGCTCCCCTTGTCCACCAGCCATGCAGCAGCCCCTGCTCTTCATCCCCTTTTGGCCAAGTCTCATTTCTAGCCATGCCCACCTGTACACAGATGGAGTTTTATCCAAGTATTTGCAAAGATTTGTTTTGACTCTGCTCATGTCCTTCTCCACAAGGACCTACTGAGTATCTCACTGCTCGAATGTGGGGCATCTATTTGACCAGGACACCAACTCTACAACTTTGAGCAGGTCCAGTGTGTGTAGCAGGTTTAGGATTTGCTGCGTGTTCACCATCAGAGTAAGGGAAAGGAGGCTGGGACTGTAGAAAGGGGCCAGAGGATAGACCTCTGGAAAGGTCCTGGCATTAAACCTCTGTGCTGGTGGGACTTTCCACCAGCTTCTCAGAAATTAAAAATACTGCATCTTGATTTTAGTCTTGATCTCTATTACCAAACTCTTTGGGTTCTCCCTTTCCTGTCCCGCCAACAACTCAGCAGAGCTATAAAATATGGATTTAGTAGACTTCACTCAGGCTGACTTTGTGTTCCATCAGGGTTCAAGAGGTGCTGCTACATTTTCTGTGTGGTAGAAAAAGTACAGGATTCATGTCACTCCAATTCACCCCAACCCTTCCAGGCAGGAAAAGTAAGTGGATCATCAGAGGGAAAAGGGACCCCTCCCTACTGAACACACCTAATTCCTTTAGGCTGGAAAACCACTGCACATTTCCCCCGAGGCAGAAAATGAGATTTAAAGATTTCCTTCTTTAAAGACTGGAGATATTAAAGCAGTAAAGTAGGGTGATGCATGTGCACTCATCCAGGGGCATCATTAACAACTTTAATTGCTTTCGAGGTATCTTTATATCTTTAAAAGAGAGCAAGCAGAAATACATAGGGAAGAACCATCAATATTCAGATATTCACTGAGTCTCTTTGCACTGACATTAAGTGTGTATTAGTGCTAATTTACCCCACTGATAAATGAAATTATGCTAATCTATAGCAAGCTGAAAGGAGGAGCTGAGTAGCAGTAGATAATTATCTCTATTAACTTCTGGTAAACGAAGAGAGGATAAGGAGTGCTGACATTTAATGCCCCACTAAGTTGCAGCAGCCAACTTTTGCTGGGATACTGATCCATTAAAAAGAACATCCAAACTTTCTGACTGTTCCCTAATTCCAGTCAAAACTTAACATACTTCTCCCATTGTCTCAGAGGCTTTTCTGGCACAAAAATGCAGTTCATCCCTCTGCATTCTGGATAGAGATATGGTGATGGTTATTCCATTATATTTAGATGATTACAGGTGCATGGAACAATAAAATCAGGGGGGTTGATTCAAACACTTAAAACCTGAAATCAAAGATTCAGACACACAAGGGGCTGCTGGGGGTTTGCTATTTTGTGCCCAATAACCCTGTCACCTTCCAGCCACAGGACTTCTCAGCCCATCCTCTAAAGGGGAATTAATTCTTGGGATTAAACACAGCAGGAGATCCCTGGAAGTGCAGGAGGCCAGGGCATTAAATGCCAAAAGAAGCACTTGTAAATGCACCAAGTAAATGCTACAAGTGGAAGGCATTAATTGCAAAAGTAATTACCAGAAGTGCAGGGCATTAAATGAGAAAGGAGTTACTAGAAGTGCCTGGCATTAACTGCAACACAATTACTAGGAGGTGCATGGCATTAAATGCAACAACTAATTACTACAAGTGCAAAACTAACTAGTGCAAGGGCAGAGCATTAAATACAGGTTTAATTACTACCACTAATTATTAGGAGTGCACAGCATGAAATTAAAAAGTAGCTATTGCAAGTCCGTGGCATTGAATGCAACACTAATTAATACCAGTGCCCAGCACTAAATGCAAAATTACTAGTGAGCACACAGCATTACAGGCAGCAGTAATTACTACACGGACACAGCATTAAATGCAGAAATTACTACTGGCACTACGTAGTACTAGTGCACAGTATTAAATATAAAAGTCCTTACAGCATTAAAGCAATAACGGTAAGGGCACAGCATTACATGCAACAAGTAATTACTACAACTGCACAGTATTAAGTTTTAAGCCTTCCTAAACCCCCAGCTCCAGCTGGAGAAGTCCTGCTCCAGCCCAGAGCTCCTACTGCACCTAATCCCTTAGTAACACTGATATAATTCTTCAATTATACAGGGAAACTACATTTGAGTGGTTTCATTTACCAATATCCCAATATATTTGCTTGAAACTTGATGGGTTTAGGGATCCAGTGTCCCCACATGCCTGGCCTCCCCCACTTGCCTCCTGACTGGCATTTTGCCAGTCAAAATGGGTTTTCAGAGACATTTTTAGTTTTCCAGGCGGGCAAATCCCGCTCTTTGAAGGACAGAAGATCATCAGATTTGGGCAGCAGACTTCAGAACGCCCAGCAAAGGTAATTTTTGCCTCCCATCTGAAAGCCACAGTGTAATCAGAAAATAGCCAATTAAAGAAAAATGGAGATAGAGATGCTGGGTTTGAGCTGCTACTGATAAATTCAAGTTAATAACTGAATTTTTTTTCCCCTTCTTTCACTTATTTCTGGCATGTCTTGGCCTAAATACTTTAAATGAACCTTATTAAAAATACCGCAACAAGGTCAAGTATACAGTGCTGGAAGGTGATAAAATGCATTGAAGAACTTGAATAGCAGCAAATCAGGAACATCTGGAGAGTCTTCCTGGGGCACCTTTTTGAACCCCACCAGGGAAGACCTACTTTCTTTTTTCTTTGAAAACCTTCATTAAGACCCTTTTAAATGAGCTAAACACTCATTCCCTCCAGTCTCAGAAGGATTCGAGATCTCCACCATGGAGCTCTCCCCAGTTCTGCAGGGCAACCACCAAGGACCAGGCACTTCCCCATCTCTTGGTGGCCCATCAAAATATGTTATTGCAATTAATAAATGCAGCCTTCATAAATTTTAAGTCAAAACTAATAAAATGTGCCTTCTGAAAAAGCTTCACTTGAAAAGCTGTTGAAGAAAACCTCTGAAAATCCCCCCGAGGCATTAAAATCCTCCCTTTCTGAAGGGAATGAACCACAACAGGAGAGATTTGTCTTCCAAGATATCCAACTGGAAGACATGTATAAAAAATCCTTTGTGATTCAGGCTCTGTTGGATCTTAAGAGAACAACATTTCATCTCCTTCAGACAAAAATTTTCTTATAGCTACTATTCCACAGGGTTTTTTTCAATATAAACAAACTACAATCCCCCAAACAGGGCAGAAAATGCACCAGCTCTAGTAATTTGGTTTATGCCTTGAGAGCAGATCAGGGATTGCACAACAAGGTTTCCCCCCACCCCCTTTCTGAAAATCTCCTTTAATATTCACAAAGGAAAACTCAGAGAGAGCAAAGAGGCCTTTGAAGGCTCTGCTGGTCTATAAAAAGCTGCCCTGTCCTCCCTGGGCTGACACTTGTAGAAGCCCAGGAAATTCCCAGAGGTTGCTGCTGAGATTGTGCCGAGTTGGAACCCAAAATTCCCCCAGGAAGTCACAAAGCTCTGGGGAGCCTGACAATGGGTTTGTGTTTTCCCCAGGGATGGGTGTTGCTTCAGGAAGAAGGAACCTCCTTTCAGTTTCAGGAATGATGCAACATCCAGCTCAGTCCAAGGCCAGGCTGGACAGGACTTGGAGCAACCTGGGCTGTGGAAGGTGTCCCTGCCTAGGGCAGGGGGTGACAAGATGAGCTTGAGGTCCCATCCAACACAAACCAGTGTGAGATTCTGTGGTAAGACTGAGAAAAAAGCTTTAATTCTCTGTGTGATCCCTGCAGGAGGTAGCTGGTGCCAAATTAGCACCTTCCAGGTGTGACAGTGATGCTGCTGAATTAACACCACTTTACATCATCAGACCACTTATGTTAATATCAGAAAGAAACTTTGCCAAAAATTAATTAAGGCAGAAGCACTGCCAGATATAACAGGATACTGAACCCACTGCTGCCATGGGGGAGATGCAGAGAACACAGAGAAGCTTTAAAAACTGGTATAAAGTCAGCCCCTGGAAACACCTTCCCATGATCACCTGGAGCCAGGGGTTCAGGGACACAGAGGGGCTGTGCCAGATGATAACTCTGCTGAAAGCAGAAGGGCACCCACCCCTCATGAGGTGAGAGACAGTCTACCTGCCACCTACAAACAGAGAAATCATTCTCTGGACAATTCTGAGGAAAAAAAGGCAGCACTTCTTCCACTGAGGTGCACAATATACACACACCACAGGCTCTGTAGTTTTTATGGCACTGCCTAATCATAATATTTGAGCATTAGTTACACCCAGGCCCGAAAGTGCCCATCCCATGGGACATCCCTCAGGCACAGCTCCTGGAATTGAGCTGGTGGTCAGAAAAGACCACCCCTCCACTCCTCTTCCTCATCCCCTTCCTCCCTTACTGGAACAGTTTCAAGGCTTCTTGATCCTCTCAAGTTGTTTTGACTTGGTTATATCAGGCAGTGTCTTTTCTCATCACATTCTCTCTATCCACTGGAATCCTTGACAAGGAGTATCAGGCAACACTTGAGGAATCTTGTACAGAGGTAGTAATGGGCCAAAGGCATTAGCAAGCTATACCAAAAGCCTTCAAAAGCTATACTAAAGTCTACATAATTTAAATTTTAAGGCATCATATCCAACTGTAAGAGGCCAACAGGAATTTTATCCTGTCAAATCTCTACCACTCATATTAAACCACAAAGATGAACAGCTGCTACAACACTGATCACACAGCAAACCCTTATGATACATGCAATTATTACTGGTCTAAACTGTATGAGGTCAAACAGGACAGAAAGGAGTCTTCAATGGACTTTTGGAATGGATAAAAGGAGGCCATACCCAAACACACAACTTCAGACCCTGGATGCACTGGTTTAGAGTTAAACCAGCAGCAGAAATGAATCCAACTAAGAATGGGACTGCAAGTCAGAATAGCAATTTAAAAAAATAATTAAAAAATACATTGATACAGAAGGAAAATCCATTTTACTCACAAAACCAGATGTGCAGCCCAGCACAGTGGGGCATGAGGGGATCGCTCACCAACCCCACATGGCCCGCCCTGAGTCACAACTAAAAAGAAAGAAGAAACCTACTGGTGAAACCAATGATTGCAGACAAGGCTGTGGTCCTCCTCTGGATCTCACAAGTGGTATCCCAACCCCAAAACCCCAAGTTTATATACACTTGGGCTCAGATGGGAACACCCAGTCCCTCCCCCAGGGCGGGGGGTTTCACAATGGGTGATTTACTCTGTGAGGTGAGTCATGGCATATTTTTGGCATCCCTGATGGCCCATTAGCAGACATGACCCCTCAGGTGGATGTGAATGTGCTAAAGGCTCCCTGGAGGGGAGTTATCACACCTGAGCCATAGGTGTGAAGACAGGAAAACTTCCTTATGTCACAGAAGTTGCTAAACACCCAGCCTATAGCCTGAGGGGGTGGTGTGCCGTGGGCAGCTGCTGCCAATGATCCCTTGTTAGCAGTTCATGAGAAATGACATAGAGGGTTTAGGAGACACACCCACACAGTGACAAACTGGTCCTGGCCACTATAACCAGGACACCGGATTAGAGGAAGGAAAGTACAGCTGATGGCTGTTTATTGACCAATCTACAGATGGCACAAGGATAAAGATTCCAAGGAAAAAGATGTAAGAAGACTATTGGACATAGTTAGGATCATCAGCACTGTGACTATTGCAGGCAGGAGAGACACTGGGAAGAGAAGGTCCAGCAGGAGTGGAAGGGCTGGGAGGGCTCTGGCACCGTGGACAATGAGTCCTCCAGCCCAGCTTCCCCACCCCTGATGGCCACAAAACTGGCACCTCTTGGCCACTCAGCACTGGGTTTATCCTTGCTGGGATTAGTTTATCCTGACTCCTGGCTGAAGGGGGTTGTGTGAAAGGGCTCTGAACCACACTGGGCATGGGATAAAGACATACATAAAATATGTAGAGATGATAACTCTTTATCGACTTCATTATCCACTCTTGGGAAATTCTCACCCTATTTAATCCATAAAAACTCCTGAGGAAATAGCCCATAACCTCTGCCACAACTCACTGAACACACAAGGAGGTGGCAAGTCATTCATTCACCTTTGTTTACGAAGCAGCTTCATCACAACCAAATCATAATGTGATGTGAGAGCTAAAGTGACACATGGATAACATCAGCACTGGGCTTGGCCAGTGACACATGCGAGGGCTTCACCGGTCACAGCCACATCTCCAGACACTGAGTATATGAAAATACTTATAAATGTATTTTTTGGGGGTGAGTCAGCCAATGTGTGAGCAGCCCTCACCTGCATGTGCTTCCTATTCCAGAGCTCCGTGCTGATCACTGCAGAGGTGGGTGTTGTTTGTTTTTTCAAACCTCTCCCAGTGGGAGAGCGTTTGGCCAAGTCTGGAAGTGGGACTGCACTGGGAATAGAGGTGGTGTGTTGTGGCTGAGTCACATGATGTGTATTGTCCTTCTAATGAAAAATCTGAATTTTAAATGATGGATGGACCTGAAATGAAACCACCAGCCCTGAACACTTTGAGAACTCAGTGACTTTCCCCATTTTGTTACCCAAGTGAACCCAAACTTCTTCATGGCTTTGGGTGTGCATGAAAGCACGTTGAGTGTTAAGATGGGCAATCCCCTGGGGAGATTTGAGAAGGGGTTAAAAGGTCTTTAAAAAAAAAAGAAAAAAATATATGGGGAAAATCCTTTACATACAGAAGGAATTGTTGGCTTTGAGGGTGGTCAGGCCCTGGCACAGGTTGGGCAGAGAAGCTGTGGCTGCCCCATCCCTGGAATTTCCAAGGCCAGGTTGGAGCAACCTAGGCTGGTGGAAGGTGCCCCAGCCCATGGCAGGGGGTGACACTGGATGGGCTTTGAAGCCCCTTCCCACCCAACCCATTCCAGGACTGAGTGATTCTATGAAAGGCTTGATCTCAGTGTTGGCTGCCAACCCTTTTTCATTGATTTAACACTGAACTGCACATCATCTCATATACTGAAAAGAACACCATGAGCACCCAGAGCTGGAAAGGGAGAAAGCTCAGGTAGGATTAGACTTTGGGCATAAATACCATGAAAATGAAAATGTTCATTATCTAAAACAAAGCTCTGAGGTTGGCTGATGGTTTGTTGTCATACCAAGTTCTTTAAACCCCACAGAAAGTGGTGGAAAAACCCTTTTTCTATCGCTCTGAAGCACCAGAAAGATTTCCTGGGCATTCTTCCCTGCAGTCATTACTGAGCTCAAATGCCAGCACGGCTCAAGAGAATTGGAAATAAGATATTCCTGTAATTTCTGGGCCTCCCTTTCACACCCAGCTTTACAAAATGCCTGTGACAAGCAGAGCTTTGTAATGTCCCACTGCATTATGGCCTCTGTCATCTCCCATAACCACCAAACAACAACCCTGCCTCAATGAGCCAGAAGCTTTTTTAATCTCCTCTTGAATTTGCCTACAGCTCTCACCTCACCTGCAGTGGTCAGAGCAGTGCCAAGCCCAGAAGCCATCTCCAGACAGGAGGTTTAGAATTGGACAGCTGGGTTTTGAGCACAGAGCTCTGAGTAGGGCATGATGGTCACCTGGAAATTAAGAATTACATTGTTTAATAATAATAAATGCTCTTACATGAATATTCACAATATGGATCTCTCAACCTTGGCACAAAGCAGCACTAGGGGATTTGGGGATGGTTCAAGGAAGCATTCCACTGTTCAAGTGACCAAGGCTGGGTTGGATGGGGCTTGGAGCGACCTGGGCTTGTGGGAGGTGTCCCTGACCATGGCAGGGGGTGGGATGAGGTGATGTTTAAGGTCCCTTCCAACCCAAACCATTCCATGACATTCCATGTCACCACCTCTATCCCAGCAGAAGTTGCTCAGGCATTGCAGAAGACAAATAAAAAAGAATATTAGCTAAGTATCCTCACCATGACAGCTTCTGTAGGTTTTTGGCCAGATTGTCATCAGGCTTTTGCCCATGTTACTGATTCTTCACTGGAAGCTACCTCAGCCCTGAAGGTACCTGAGAGAACAGATAGCTTCCTTGGGAAGGAATTTAAAAAAGACTTCTTTGTGACATAAGCACAGTCAACATTTCAAAAGAAAACTAAGCACATTCAAAAGCTGAAGTGGATTTGGACCCAAGAAAGCAGAGTGAGCTCAACAACACCATCCTCCCTTTCAGCCCTCTTGAAGAACTTGTTTCCTTTTCACTGGTTTGTGGTCTCTGAGGGGACAAAAAACCCCCCACAAGACACACATTATTGTACATTTTCACACAGCTTTTCTTGGGGATGAAGTTCCCAAACATCTTATGCCTAAAATTACACTATGGAATGGGAAAATAAAATAGCACGTGGCACAAATTATGATTAACCTGCTGTAACGGCCATTATCATCTTTATAAGATCATGGTTTATGTAAAACTACTCCAAAACGTTCCAGCTCCTTCTCAATTCTATAACTGAAAACAGGTTTTCATTTAATTATAGCAGCATTGAGGAAATAATGGAATTTACCAAGTGCCGTAAAGACAGGTCTTTTTTATGGGCTTCAGACTTCAGCAACCACGAACTCGATTTTACAAAGCCCAGGGGCTGGTAGAGGGGGGGAGAAAAAAAGAAATTGAATTTGATAGCAATATCAAAAGTCCTTGAGTTGAAATCTCCGCCGGCCCCTTCTGCAGTCACAGCGAAATTGCTTTGTTAGGGAAGTTCTGCCATATAAACCTCAGCCTCGTTTCAGCCTCGACAAAGCCAGGATTAAATCGAGATGGAAGTTCCCCACAGCCTGTCAGAACCCCTTTCAGTCCCTAAAGGGGCTCCAGGAGAGCTGGAGAGGGACTTGGGACAAGGCATGGAGGGACAGGACAAGGGGGAATGGCTTCCCACTTCCAGATGGCATATTAGGAAGGAATTCCTGGCGGTGAGGGTGGGCAGGCAGAGAAGCTGTGGCTGCCCCATCCCTGGAAGTGTCCAAGGCCAGGTCGGACAGGGCTTGAAGCAACCTGGGCTAGTGGGAGGTGTCCCTGCCCATGGCAGGGGTGGCACTGGATGGGCTTTAAGCATCTGAAGGGTTCAGCTGCTTGCAGAAGTGCTCCTGGGGGCTGACCACCACACAGGAATGAGCTGCAGTCCCTTGCTCCTGACTCTGGGAATGTCACTGCAAAGCCTTTCAGGTACAAATCAGAACCATTTAGGTCAGAAAAGCCTCCAGGATCAGCATCCAACTGCTTCCCCCAGCACTCCCAAGCCCACTACTAAGTCTACCTACAAACCAACCCACCAGAAGCTGCTGATGGAGAACATCAGAGTTGGGATTCCACCAGGAGGGAGAGCTCACAAAGGGAATCATGTCATTGAAGGAGAGATGGCCTGTTATGGTAAAACAGCAAGGCTGTAACAGTGAAGACCCTTCTCCACTGCTGAATATCCTAGATGGCCCAAACTAACCCAGAAAGTCATTCTGTGTTGCTAGGAATACTGAAGATGGAAACATCATTAAGGAAGTAACAGGTTATTAGGAACGTGTCCTCAGTGTAAACTTGCACCAATGTCTTCTCCAAAGGATGAGGCCCTAATTTACTATTTTAGGGCTAAACCATGAGTGGATTAAAATCTCTGTGTAACTGGAATGGCCTACCCTTTGTGCTTAAATTACAGCCCGAAAACTGAAAGCCAAGAGGAGACATTACTCCCTATTTTTAGAGGTGGGATTATTTAATATACTGCTAATGAGGAACATTTGACTACTTAGAAATCACGAGGCTGAGCATGAAGTATTTGATATTATGATGGTGCCTTATAATGACTGAGCTACCCAATTCCAAGATACTGGGCAGGGAAACCTCTCCGTTTTCCTATGGACACAAGACCCAATTCATCCTGGGAAGGAAAAGGAGATTTGAAGGAGCCACATCACAAGATGCCACAGTGAGCTGGGCTGGAAATTTAAGCAGACATCCCTTTTCCTGCTTCTTTTTACCCCTAAGGTTGTTGGGCTGAAAATTTAAGCAGACATCCTTTTTCCTGCTCCCTTTTCCCCCTAAGGTTGTTGGGCTGAAAATTTAAGCAGACATCCTTTTTCCTGCTCCCTTTTCCCTCTAAGGTTGTTGGAAACCTGCTCCGAGGGTTTGTTAACATGGATTATCTTGTCTACATCCCACACATTAATTCCTACGTCCCTCATAGGCATCTTCACTTATTTAGGCATTTTTTCCCCTAAAGGAAGGCAAGAGAATTATAATTCAGTGCTGTATTTCTCAGTTCCACTTAATGCTTCCAGACCTGAGCAGGAGGGTTGGGATGGAAGTGTTTTCCCAAGAAAATGTGTGAATTCCTCACTGGAGGTCTCCTACAGGGGTTTTTCTCTCTTCCCCTTAACAAATACATCTATCTCAGAGTGTGGACTGCCCCCTCCAACTGGAAACCCTTGTTGTAAGGCAGCATTTTACCCCAAGTGTCCTAATTTTGAAACAGAAGGAGAGAATGTTTGGATTGAATCACCAATGTTTCTTATGGACAACAACATGTTGCTGCAGGACAGAAAGGAGGGGGAGATTTTTTTGGTGGTCGTTTTCTGCTTTTGTGGGGAAAAAACAAACAAACAAACAAAACAAACAAACAAAAAAACCCAAAAAAAATACAACCTAAAAAGGGGCAAAAGGGGACGAGTTTGGAGGATTTCTTTCAAGCTCTGAGGCAAAAAGACAAGGGGAAAATTCTCTGCAGCAAGATTAAGCAAAGGTATCAGTAACTATAAACCCTCTGTAGCTCTGCTCTCCTCCAAATCCCTGGAATTGTGTGCTCGCCTTCTAGCACACTCTTTTTGCCCAACATTATAAATATATATATGTATTTGAAACTCAGCAGGAGGAATATTGTTGCTGCTCTGTAGGGCTGCATCCTCAAAGGAAAGCAAACACACAGTTTGAGTTCCCAGGTTATGACTCAGGTGGGGAAAAGCCAGAGCTATTCATAAGCTGTGATCTTCGAAACCAGTGATTATTATCTTTAAGACGCCAAACAACCCGAATATTTACCAAACACGTTTGAGTCACCAAATTGGCTCCCAGTGTCACTTCCCCAGAGAAACTGCAGCAATGTTGTTTATGTTCTTTTTGTTATAGGAGGAGGAAAATGTTGATTTCAGAATCCTGGAATGGTTTGGGCTGGAAGGGACCTTTCTCTCCTCAAGGCTATTTTCTCCCTCAGGGAAAATTCCAGTGGTCCTGAGGGAGACTCCATGATGCAATTTGCACCAGCACTGTCACAAAACAGCTCCATCCTCCACAAAACAGCCCTGTTTGAGGGCTTTGAGACCAGAGCACCCAAATTCCAGCCTGGACAGCACAGGGAGACATTCTCCAAGCACTTTGTCTCCCTTCTGCTGTGGTGGACATCAGTCAGCTCCAGGGTCCACCTCCCAGGCCAGATGGCAGAAAGCCATCCCTGCAGGAACCATCTGGTGGCCTCATCTCAATGTCCCTTGGCCTCTCCTCCTCCAGCTGTCCAGGCTTCTGAGCTCTGACCCTCCAAAGCCCCTGGGAGGGTTTTTGTTTCAGGGCTTTGCCAACAGCTTTTCCAAACCCTTTCAAAGCTCCCCGTGCCTCAGGGTCCAAATCCATCAGCAAGCAGTGCTGGCTCAGACCTCCCACCTGAGGCCACGGACAGGGAAGGGGAAGAGGATGGGAAACACTGGAATATCTTTTAGAATCACTCAATGCTTTGCAGTAAGTGCAGCTGAGACAATGGATTCAAAACATTCCAGCAGGTCCTTGGAGGTGCAGGAGCTCCACACACACAAGGAAGGTGTTGGGTCCAACCCCCCTGGACTTATGGAAAACCCCATTATTTAGCAAGGAGGGCAATAAAAATGCTTCCTAAAGTTAAAAGTCGGTTGCTTTGCTCATTCTCCTGCACGTCAACATTTGAAGTGTTGCTCCAATTCAATGGTGACCATCCCATGTCATCTCCACAGGGCTCCTGGCGGGAAAACTGCATCATCCTGGAGGGCATTCCTACGCCATGGCTGGGAATAGTGAACCTCTGTGCCTCATGCTCCCACCCCGGAACAGAACCCAAGCAAGGAGCAGCTCCGTGCCAGGAGGAATCACTCCAGGAGGGAACCCTCCAGCATTCTGCTGGCCAGGACCACACAGGCCATTTTTCCAGCCCTTTCCCATTGCCAATTCCACCTGCTTCCTTCTGCTGGAACTCGTGCAGGTTTGCAGACTAAGGAGTCAGAAGCAGATTCCAAGACAGAGGCCTCAGTGATAAGGATGGGATCTGCAGAATGACTTTGGCCAACAGTGGAAAAAGAGAAGAAGCCTTTTCTGCCACTCCTGAGCAGAACTGGAATTTCAGACAAAGAGCAATAAACTCTCATTTTGGCACAGACACAGTTTCAGTGTCTTAGCAAGAGGCTCATAAGCCTGAGTTGTTAATAAGACAACCTGACTGCATCAAAATCAAAAATGGAAATCAAAGCTATTTCTAAAACATGCTGAATGTGGATTTAGGGCTTTTCTTCTTTATATATCAACCAGGCCACTGCCATGCAAACCCCACCTCCACCAAAACATACCAGCACAGCCAGAGACTTTAAGTCCCCCCCCCACCACCAGCAGCCTTCAGGTGCCACCCCACCAGCATGGGCACCACGAGGCTCTTACACACATGGATAACACTCCAGATATGGAAAAGGCCCAACCAGTACATGGTGGGGGAAGACAGCAAAAGACAAACTGTCTTTTGACAGTTGATGCCTCCAAGCCAAGGCAAGAGCCACATTTGGCTGCTCAGCTGCAGAAGGACCCCAATATCCCCACCCCAAGGACCCCCTTCCCACTCACAGAGTTGAGCAACAGCGCCCGACTCCAGAAGGATAAATTCTCTTTCCAAACAGGGAGAAGTCCTTGGAAGACCAGAACAGTGTAGGAATTATGTCCCAAGGAGTACTTACCCTTGTAGGGCTTTCTCTCCAAACCAATCCCCCTTGCCCAGAGTGCGGAGGAACACTGGATCTTCGCTCGGGGAGTCTTCCCGGGTGACGTTCACCTGTGGAAAAGCCAAAACCCCACGGCATTTAGAAAAATCCAAATTAACAAACAAAACCTGGTTGTTCAAAGAGGAATTTGAAACCTCCTGGATCTCTCAGGAAAAGCCCAGCTCTGCATCTCCTCTGGGAATCATTTTCTGGAGTCCCGCACCCTTCCCTCAGCACCACCAGCTGAGGAAATGAGAAGTCATTTCCCACTCACGTGCCTCCTACTCTTGCAAAAACGCATCACTGCGGGATTTGGGAATGTTTTTAACTCTAGGCATGGAGTCAGCCGCAGAAATAGATGCCAAACATTTGGTGTGGATCAGTCAGACACACAGCCCAGGCTTCCCTGAGCTTTGTTCCACACCATTCCTGGAATTCCTAAGTTCACCTAAAGGAAAGGAACAATAAAAATCACTTACATTTCCACACAACCAAAATGAAACAGTTTGGAGGCTGCAGGACAAAAGGTGCCTCCACTTCTTCTGGGAAAGGGCAACTGGATGCAAAAATCAAGGGGTTTCATTGAAGTTTAAAGGAAAATGCCACCTTGTTCTCATTTCTTTATTTTGGCAGCGAAAGAGAAAGGCAGATACTGCTGATGGAAAGCAAACTCTGTCCCCACTGCAAAGCCATGGCCAGTACAGCTCCCAGTGCCTGGTGCGAGTCACATCGCCCACCTACAAACTGTGTTGTGCAGCTTCTGTCTGTGGGCAGTGGAGAGGGACAGGCATTCCCTGGCTCCTTCCACTGCCTGGGTCAGGTTTGACCATGGTATGGGATGTGCCCTGGCTCCAGCAAGTGCCAGGCACCACGCACTGATTCCAGAATTCCTATTTAGTGGGCAGTTATTCCATGTTCCACCGCTGAGGTTCCATCCCTCCTATCCTGGCTGTGTCCTCAGCAGGGGTTAGTTATTGCATCCAGCTTAAAACTGACATTAAAATGAAACCCTGTCCAACTCTACCCATCTTCCAGCAGCCACTGGTGTGTCCTTTGTATATGACCAAGCTTGGAAGAGAAAAGGGGGCAGGATTTAACTGTCTCCCAGGGACAGAGGGAGAGGAAGACAATGGGAGAAAAGACTCCACACCCATACTCTCCCCCTAGGGCTGCCACAGGACCTTCCCTGCCCTTAAAGACACCAACTTTCCTTGGTGCCAAGAGCAGCTCCACAGGCTGGGGCTGACCCAGTTCCAACCACATTCACCCAATTTATGTCCCCTTTTTCCACGGGTCACACCTCGCTGTGCCTTCCCAAGGAAATCTCCACTCTGCTCCATGGAAGGAAACTAAGGGTTCCTCAAGTGTGACAGGATTAGGCTGGCTAAAAAAATAGCACAGGTTTGCTGAATGCCAGGAAAAATCTCCTGCTCTGAAATCCCACCAGGACTTTGAGGGAAAAGAGGTCAGAAAAGCCTATTTTCCCTGCGAGCAGCGGAACAGAAACTCAGACCTTCTCTCTCCTGCGCTCAGACATCCCTGGCTTCCCATTATTTAATCCAGGAAAGCTGAAAAGGGATAGCCATGGGAATGAAGCCTGGGAGTCAGCTTGATAAGAGAGATAACTTGGCAAAGAAATGGTTGAGTGTTGCAGGGCCCTCTGGCAAAAAAAAGAAAAAAAATTGAGCTTTTTTTGCTCTTTTGAGAGACCAAACAAGCGCTTTGGAGCCCAAAGTGTGAGCAAACCAGCAGGAGATCGAGTCTCTCCCACCTTCAGGCCACTCTTCCCTGCTGATACAGTGCCAGAAGTTTAATTAAAGGTGACGTGGAGCAACATTTGTGCCTCGGGGAGGAAGGGAGGGAATTTTGGGGGCAGATGTG
The DNA here is from genome assembly GCA_013399695.1 of Formicarius rufipectus. Lineage (NCBI taxonomy): Eukaryota > Metazoa > Chordata > Aves > Passeriformes > Formicariidae > Formicarius > Formicarius rufipectus. Next base: position 1,152,792 of record VXAU01001552.1, on the reverse strand, counting down.
AACTCACCTTTCCTTTGCTGATGATAAAGAAGGTGTCCCCTCGGGCTCCTTGGCGGATAATGTACTCCCCGCTCTCGTAGTGTGTCTGCAAGGAGGGGAAAAACACCATATCCAGGTGAAGAAACCCACCCAGAGCCTGTTTGTCCAGCACTTTGGCAGGACACCACCACCCTGGAGCTGTTTGATGCCAGCCTGGCACCAGCTGGGACTGAAACTGTGTGCTGTGCCAAGGGATGGAATCGTTGAAGGGGAGCGGTTTCTGGCTGGCCCTTTTGTCTCCAGGCTGTGCCAGTGCCAGCTTTTGCCCAGAGCAATTATCCTCCCAGCCTGAATTCATTGTTGGTACCATGAGCAAGACACGGGAATTTTCATCAGGGAATATGGTCCATGGATTAAACAACTGGCTGTTGGAACAGTGAGTCTTTTTCTTGTCTCCTTGTTTTGGTTTTTTTTTGGTGGTTTTGGTGGTTTCCCAGCTTTGCTAGCAAGGCCATTATTCAACACATAATTGCTGCTCTTCTCCTGTTATTGCAGGGGTTTAATCTGCCTTTGGTTTTTTGCCTTATTTTGTGGAAGATTCCTTGCTGAACTCACATCACAGTTCATCAAGGATTGCATCTGAACTGCATGGGACACCTCCATCCCTTGGGTCACTCCAGAAAAGGCACATACATCACCAAGAAACCCCAAAGCCATAATTTCCTAATATTTTTTCCCTACTATTTTCCAAATAAAGACTCTCCGTTCATCTATAACCCCTCCCCACCCCAAGCTCTGGCTCAGGTGTTGTTTGAAACCACAGCGAAGACCATCAGGTCTTCTAATCCCAAAGGACAGGTTTGAGTTAAGCCAGAGGAATTCATCCAAATCCTTGAATTTGAGATGTTTTCTTTCAAGGGTATTCTGTTGACCTGTGTTTATTTATTTATCTTTACACCCAACCATTGTGGTGCTGCTGACAAGAGAATCCCTCAGGAAAATAAACAGGCAAAGGTTCCTGGAAAAGGCAAGGGGCGAAAACAACTCCTTGGTTTGGGAGCACACAGGAATACTAATGACAAGGAACTGTCCTAGGAAAAAAACAAAATATAAAATATATCTGAGTGAGCTATAACACAGAATTAGGCAGGTAAGTTCTTTAAAGTCCATCCAGTTCAGGCCTACAGCAACCTAACCCAACAATGAGGGGCAAAGACAATCAGAAAGGCAAAGTAGTAGATTAGGAACTGATAATGCTTCTGCTCTCCATTGGTTTTAGACATTCCACAGAATCCGTGAGGCTGGAAAAGTCCTCCCAGCCCACCCTGTGCCCCTTGCCCTCCTTGTCCCCCAGCCCAGAGCACTGAGTGTCACGGCCAGTGCTGCTTTGGGCACCTCCAGGCACAGTTTCCACCTGATGGAAAAGCTGCACTCCCAAAGCTCAGGGAGGAAAGCTCATTTCTCTTCTCAGATGTCACCCAAAGCCAATCATTACACTAGGTTTTGAGCACAGTTATTTAGACACAGCTCACAAGCAAACTGAAGGAAAACACAGGAATTAATTTCTGGCTGGAAGAGCCAACCAAAGCTGTATCAACTGATCTCCCATTTTCTTCTTGCCAGTGTGGAAAAAAAAAAAGGGGGGAGAAAAATGAAACAGGGAGAGCTCAAATGGAGCAAACACAATGAAATCCAGCTGTGACAAGAGTCAGAGTGACAAGAGTCAGAGTGGCAAAGCTCAGAGTGACAAGGTCTTGTGTTTGCAGGGGGGAAAAAGGGGTAGAAATGTCAGGCTTGAGGTCCCAGTTTGGCAGCAAAGCCCAAGCATGAGGGCAGGGCCCTGACAAAGCCAAGGAATCACTGCTGGGAACATTCAGCAAGCCACAAATGAGTATTTTATAAGCTTCGGCAAATAAAGGCTCAGTGTGGATGAATTATAAATGCTGCAAAATCCAGAGTGTTTGTCATGCTAACAAGATTGGAGTTTTATAAGGTAACACTGAGCCCTCCAGGTGCTTCTCTGTAGGGGGAGAGCTTCTTCTTCACCTCTAGAACGACCCTTTTGCCCCCCCGTTCCTCCAGAATAAAACATTTCCCCAGTCTAAACCAGGAAGGGGTTTCATCCTCAGCAAAGGGGGTTGTGGGGATGCAGAAAGAAACCCAAATGCAGAGGAGAAATCTGAGATTAAGAGCTCCAATAAGAGGTTGCCTCCTAAGAAAAATAAGTGATACAATAAAAGTAAGTGTCTTGGGTTTTCTGCTGGTTTTTTTGTGCATGTATATGAGACACTGAAGAGTGTTTAATTAGAGTCTTAATTCTTTCATTTGTATTTTTGGTTTAGGTTTCATTATCTGCCCTACAAATGGTCATGTAACATTAGGAAGGCCAGAAAGAATGGGTTCAAAACAGCATTTTGGATGGATTAGGGGGTCAACAGGTGGCTTATGAATGCAATGAAAGAAGAAAACACAAAACAATTTCCGGGTTAGATCCAGAAAACCATCAAGAAAACTTCCAGGGAGTCCATCCACACACCTGGGACACACTGAAATGCAGGGCAAGCTCCATATCACCTGTCCCCATCCCTCTAAATTATCATCTCCCTTTAGATAAAACCGAAATAAAGTTTCCATAAATAAACCCCAAACCAAACCCCAAGCCAGGCCAGTTTCAATGCCAGAGACAGATTTCAATTCAACCTCTGAATGGTATTCAAACCTTTAGGTTGGAAAAGACAGGACCATAGAGAGAAGCTGAAATCCTTCCTAAAACAGCACTGGATGGATTTTAAGGTCCAAGCTGTGCAAGTTACAGGAGACTCTCCTATTAAATCCTTGTGGGAAACATCCACCTGCACTGCACTGATTCCCTGTGGCTTCCCACTGGACTGTGATAGCACAAACAGCTCAGGTCCTGGTCACCACCTGACAGGGTGTCTTATCTAGTTGTGCTTTCCTCCCAGTCCCTGAAAACCCATCCCCTGAACAGCCAGAGGTCTTCATGTTCCTACAGGGAATACCCATGGAATGCAGAGCTTCACATCCCGCTTACGAAGTAATGCCAATCATGGAACTCTTCCACAGAGCTGGAAGGGACCCTCAAAGACCATCAAGTCCAACTCCCTGCTCTGACAACGACCACCCAAGACAAAATCACATGACTTAAAACTGAACTACATGACCCAAAACTAAGCTACAGCATGAAGAGACTCTTCCTCACTCCACACAAGTTTTTTCTCTGCCCTCCACCGAGGCTGTGTCATGTGACATCAAGAGAACTCGGTCTCTTCAACTGCTCCGCGTGAAAGGCCCCTAAAAAAGGAGGTGTGGGGACAGTCACAGAGGCACAGCCAAAACCACCACCACCCCACCCCCTGCACCTCATCCATGGGCACAAACTGGAGCAGCTAAACCAGCAGTGCCACCACAGTAGGTGCCCTGCTGAGCTGTAAAGATGTGATAAACACTCCTAATTTGAAGTTCTTTGGTTAAATGATTGTTTTAATTTCCTGGTTGTTCCTTTTAGGGGTTGGCTCTGCTGTTACATGAACCTGAATTTCCCTGGGCTGTACTGAGAGGCAGCAGGAGGGATAGAGATGGGGCTGGGATCCTCCTGCTCTTGCTTTTTCTCCAAAACTGCTCCCACTTCAGTACACCAAAGGCATAAAGACATCCACAAATAAAGCTGCAATCAGACAAACTGCATCACCAGCACTGCTGGGACAAGGCAAGGCATAGAAATCATGCCATGAAAACAAAAGTTGTGGAGGAGACAAAACCAACAAACTCCTTCCAAAGCGAAGGACCATCTCCAGACCAGGATTTTTCCAACTCTGACAGCTCCAGAACTGCTGCTCCTGAAGCACAGGTTGGGAACACAGCAGAGGCTCCAAAGTGCTGATTTCTGGAGGAGTGACACCACTTGCAGGTTCTCCATTCCCACACACAACAAAAATCGATGGGAAGATGTAAGAGGAGATCGAGTAGAGAGTGGTGGGTGAGAGGGATGACTGGAAAATGATGGTCTCGGGCAAAGGCCACATATCAAAAGCTTGAAGGATGAAGAAGGGTGAAAGAAAGCACAAGAGGCCACCAGAAGAGAGGCCAGTGGGGCAGATGTTCGTTCCCTTCAGTGCAAAGAAGCAGGAAAAGAGAAATAAAAGCAGACTGATGGGCAGGATGATCTTCTGAGAAGGAACAGGGATTTCGGGAGGCCAAGAAATGGAGGAAGGAACGGATGCTCCAAGAGACACAGGTGGGGATGAGGAGGGTAAAAGGTCCAGAACAAACTTGAAGATCAAGAGGGAGAAGTCCAGGAGAGGCAGTTCAAGGATTAGAGGTGACAAAAGGGGTGAGGAGAGAAGCTTTGGCAACAAGGTTTTCCAGGAGGGAAAACAGAGGGTTTATTCCCAGGAGAGATGATGATGAAGCATCAGGTGAAAGGGGACAGTGGTGTGAGACCACCGATAAAGCCATGGATTGGGGTGGGAAACCCACAATTAAATAATGTCTGCTAATTAAATCGCTAATTAGAGAAAGGATACCACAGCAACAGAGTGGAATTCACTCATCTGCCTGAAAACCAGTGAAGGGTAAAAGTCAGAAAAACCAAAAATACAATTATTTTAAAATTTATAAAGCAAGTTGTGTGGGGTTGATGCTGAATCTGAGGGGGGGCTGGGATAAATAAAATCAACCTGTCGACTGTGAAAGGGAAGTGTTAACAGGAGGGAAAAGTTGGAGTGTCCAGGGCCAGTCACACACATCCAATTTTGGCCACAAGCTTCTGTAGGATTGAAACGTCTCCCTGAGCCACCCATTCCTGGGACTTTTCCGGCCTCCCCTGAACACTGACACACTGGAATATGGAGGGAATCCAACCAGGAGTGGCATCACACGATGCCACTGCCCCAGAAAACATCTCTCCAAACACCAGTGTGGGGGGTTAATTAAATGGCATTGAAATGCAAGGAAAGAGCTGCTCTTGAGCCCTTTGTTTCCCCTCTTTCCTAGAGAACAACGTGTGTGGAACTCCAAGTGCCTTCCATAAATCCAGAGGCCAGCTATTGTAACAGCAACCAATTCCTTGCCGAGACAAAACTGCGAGTAAATGACTTAATTTGTTTCATGTGCCTTTCTTCATTTCCTCCAAATTTTGTGTACTTACTCAGACAAGTCATTTGGATTGCCACGACCACCCAAAGTCATTTCCTAACCTGCCCTGAGGGATATAAAAATAACCCTATTAACTGAACATATTCAGCCACTCTTCAGGTTGCCTGGGATGAAATGTATTTCCTTTTTGGTGTCTCAGTCAAAGAGGAAACACTTCAGAGTATCACCAGAAACCATCTGTGTGGGAAGCAAAATCCTTACAATCACCTGGTTTTGCCAATATCCTACAGAGCTTTACTGAAAGGGGCAGCTTTCCACCTTCAAACACCTCCCAGCATGGCAACACCTGGAAGGGTCTTGCAGGTGATACCCACTCCTGGTTTCTGCTGCACCACGTGGATGAATTAAACGCTCCTCCAGCTCCTACTCCCCTTTATACCCCCGTGGGGTTGGGCTGTTGCCAGAAAACCTCCTCCTTTTCCCTGCATTTCCCTCATTAATGGCACAAAAGGGGGAGGGAGGGGAAAAGCAGAGTTTTATCAACCTACGTGACCCAAACTCAGCCCCCACTGCCAGTGTGCACACACCCTGTGGATGACAAGGAATTCTGGAAGTGAATCCCACTGGAGCAGCCAAGATCAAATGCTTGTCTGGACTGTATGAAAGAGAACTTTTGCCCTAATTGTGCAGCGAGAAGGGAAAACCCCAAACCTTGCTCATTTGAAGCAGCCAATAACAACTTCTCCCGATGGAAACAGAAGCTGTTTCCAAACCCCTCACCCAGCTTGCAACTGTCTCCTTGGCAACAGCACTTGGAAAATTTGGCTGAAAACTGTATTTTACAACAGAAATGCAAAATAACCTCCCCCACGTTGAGAAATCAGTGTTTGCACTGTTAGTGTGCATTTGCTCCTGGCAAAACCCAGTCCAGCCATGGCTATCTAAACTTTGCTTGGACCTTTCCACTGCCTGCAACTTATCCCAGGTTTTTTGGCAACTAGAAAGAAAACATGAAGCTAGGGGAGGTGGGGGGATGAGTAGGGAATGTGTGAAATAATAATTTAAAAAAAAATCCCATTATGAATTCCAAAGGCTGTGAAAGTTCAAACCCTGGAAGATAAAGCATCACAGACTGGCCCTGCAGCAGCATTATCCACCTCTTGTGGAGAGCCCACATTTATAGACTTTTGACTGATTCCATCTCTTTTGTGTCTTTAAGAGGATTTTGGAGGGGGGATAAATTAATATCAGTCCTGGGAAAACACCCAGCCCTAGGCTGGCAAAGACTCTAGGTGAGACTTCAGCCTGAGGCAGAGCGCAGCAAAGGGAAAACTGAGTCTTGCCTTCCTAGGCGAGGCCGCGTGGATCCCGGAACTCCTTGCCCAGGGCTCTCTGTAATTGCAAGTCCTCCCTTTTGTGCCTTTCTCAGGGAGGAATCTGGGACAGGCCCATGTGGATTTTCCAAGGGGAGGAGCATGGCACCAAGCCCAACTGCATGACCCATCCCTGTGGCTGAGGACCCAATGCAGGGAAATCCTGGCACAGCAGCAGCAGCACCATGTGGGAATGGAAAGCTGTGTCCCACTTCTCCTGGGGGGGCACACCGGAGGAGCAGAGCATGCCCTCAGCTTTCCCTCTTGTCTTCCACGTGCCTCGGGGTTACCACTAGAGCCAGCTGTTTTCATTTCACATTCATTCTGAGACACTCAACACCTTATTTTTTCAGCACAAGTGTCACGTAGAATAGAGAAAGGGCAGCTGAAGCCCCGAAGACCCCTGACAGGAGATCCCTGCTGGCGTGTTTTTCATGACTTTCAGACAGCAGACTTGGTTTTCTTCCCGACCACAATGCACCTCCGAGGTCTGACTGCAGGTAAATGATGCACAGAACTGTTTTCAGAAGATGGACTGACTTCTCTCCCATCCCTCAAAACTCCCCCCTTTTCCCAAATGGGAATTTTCTCCTTTTTAAATGAGAATGGCCACACTGGCTGAATATTTTTAGCATTTCCACTCACCAGAAAGCAAGGAGGGAGTGACCTGAGCTGACCTCCAGCAAACCTGTGCAGGGCTAAGACTCGGACCTGATGGTCCTCGTGGGTCCCTTCCAACCCCAGTTCTGTGAAACCTCTAAATCTCACCTGGAGTTCTCTGTGTGCATGTTCTCTCTCCAGGATCAGGCTCTGAGCTCACGAGTGAGGGAGGCAAAGCAACCAAGGAGAGGATTCAACTGTGCCAGTCCCACTTCCTCATGCCTTGCTATCCCTTTGGCTGTGCCAGCAATTCAAGCTTAAAACTGCACCAGGGGGTGAGAAACTGGACTTGGGTTGGAGACCAGAAAGGTCAGATTCTTTAAATTCTTGGAGAAATAAACACTTTCTGGTCCAACTGTGCATTTAGAGTCTCTTTTCTCTGCTGTCATCTTCCGTTTCTATATGCTTGGTTACAGCTCATGACCCATCCAACCCTTCCTTCGAGGCAAAAGCGAATCTCTCAGGGGGTTGCTCCAAAACAGGCACTGAAGACACTTCTGTGACAAGAAGAGGTTCCTCTCCAGGCTTGACTTGTACAAACATTGGCCTCAGTGACAATGCTTGAGATGATGTTCCACCACTGCAGGGGTTGAAGTTTTGTACCCAAAAACCTGTGTGTAACCCCTAATGACATGCTTGGGAAGCCAGAGGAGATGCCAATCCTCCAGCTGGGCTGCTCTGCCCCAACTGCAGTGGATTTTACAAGGGGCACTGGAAAGGACACCAGCAGGCCAGACCCTGTGTTTGTGACTGAGGAAATAAGCTTGGAGCAACCTGGGCTGATGGAAGGTGTCCCTGCCCACAGAGGGGGTTGCACTGGATAGGCTTTGAGGTCCCTTCCCACCCAAACAATCCTTCAATTCCATGATATTGATGAAAGATGAAAGAATTTTTCAAAGATGAAAACCATTCCCATAACGGAATGACTGATGGACTGGGGTCCTTCATCCCCTGAAGGATGATCTCCAAGAAGGACAACTCAAAGCAGCTTCAGTTGCACTAGGATTTGGGAAACAAACCCTGCAGGAAATCTTGACACTGAGCTATTTCTTCCTCTCCCCTCAAACTGTGCCAAACTTTTATCCAAATCCTTGTTGCAGAGACAGAGAAGGATCTACAATCAAGTTCTTGCTGGTTTGTTCCAATGCTTGATGCAAATAATGTTAAATACAGAGTGAGTGCAGCTGGATTATACTGTATTTATCTAATTAAATAGAGTATATACATAAATACCTATGTATATTATATATATTCAGTATATGCACAGACATTATATATAGTATATGTGGCAGTATTACAGTGCATTTATCTCTCTATATATATTAAAGATCTCTATATAATATATAAACTGTATATAGATAATGCAGAGTATATATAGCTTATATTTAGTAGTATATATAGCATATATTTAGAAGAATTCCAGTTTTTCTTTAGAAGAACTCTGGACTATTTACCTATATATCTATATCCTGCACACATCCCTAGCAGTGTTACAGATATACAGATCAGAGAGTGATTTCTTTTGGAGTTTATATAAAACATGGCATATTAAACCCAAGACAAACCCAGAGGAAATAGCAAGGCCCATTCCAAGCAGGCCTGGGATAAAAAGCTTCCTTTTCCATAGGGAAGGGGTCCAGAGTCATCCCTAGATGCTGCTTTTGTGCCTTATTTCTTCATGGACATTTATGAAGGTTTTTGGTGTGGGTTTTTTTTTACCCCCTTCCATAAAACTTTAAGTGTCCCTGGAAAAGTTTAATTGCTTTGGTTCTCTTCCTTCACTCTTGGTAAGGAGATTAATGCTGGTTACGTGATCCAAGGAAATGAAACTGTTCCTGGTTGGGAGCAGGGTTTGGAGATAGGCAAATTGAATTCCTGGCAGATGAAGGCAATATCCCTTTTCTCCAGCAGGAATGGGAATAAAGCTTATCTCTGCACATGCAGTTATTCTGTGTGACAAACAGCTGGTCTGGTGGAGCCTTGGAATTTATCTGTACACTCAAGGAAAAGGCAGGGAAGGAATGAGGCTCTGGAGAAAGGAATTCACACCAAAGTCAACAGCAAACTGCCTGCAACGCACCTCCAGGCATTTACATCCCTGGCTTCCTTTTCTTGCTTTCTGTTGTTGTTTTGTGGGTGGTTTCCTACTTTTTGTTTTAAACACAGGCTTATTTAAAGGCTGACACCAAGGAGACCCCAGGCAGGCAAAGCCCAGCTCCAGCCAGACCACTCCATTCTTGGTTTTAACCCTTCTTGGAGCACCTTTTCCATGACACCTCCTTTAAAGTGACCTCTAACCTCAGCATCCTATCAAATTTGGGAGCAGATGGTGCTTTCACATTCTCCTGTTTTTCCCACCACTGAACCAGGGGCTGCAGAAGGCCCTTTCCCTTCTGGACACTACAAGAAGTGATTGCTTCGCTCCCCAACTAGATAAAAAATCAATTAAAAAAAATATATATAATTCCTGTTCCACACTGGAATTTTTCAGACGGTTCCTCTCATCACCTCAGCATGCTAAGAAAGTCACCCAGAAGTGGGAGCAAAACAGGGGAGATGTTCCCTGGGGAACACAAGAGCCTGGATATTGCCACTGGAAGGGGTCTGAACTCCCGAAATCTCAGTCTTAAAAGCACTTACCTCCTCAAGGACATCTGCAAGCTTACTGAGTATCTCCTCAGGAAGGCTCTGGAATGTGGGAACACTGCAACACAAGAAAGACTTGGATTAGTGGATCCCTTTAGACAGGACACAGTTCCAGCTGCATCTCTCCTCTCTCCTCCAGGCATGACTTTCCCTCATGTTCTGGGGCTGAGCCAGAAGAGCAGCATCTGATGGAAATGTGGTCCCTTTCTGGCAGCATTTTGTGGTGATAGGAGAGCACTCGGAGTAAAGCCCTGGAGAGCCACCCCTAAGGTTGGAAATAACTAAGGATCGCCAGGAATTCACCTGGAGAGCACCACGGACCTGCTCATTCACATACGTGCGAGATGGGGCACATTTTTCTCCTGGTCTGCTTCCAGCCCACCAGAAACAAAGTGAAACACTAAAACAAGGCAGAGAGGATGAGCTCCAAGCAGGGAAAAGGCATTGCACAGAGCGGCAGAGGGTGTGGGGACCCTGATAACCCCCATCCAGCCACTCCAGGAATTACCAAGGACTTCCCTAGTGGGTTTCTGTCCAAAGTGACCAGCTGTCTTTTGTCCAAGAAGCCACTTTCCCATCTGTTTGGGGGCATTGCCCTTGGTGGAGATCAGCAGGTCAGGCTGGACCTGCTGGTTGCAGGGAGAGGGGGATGCAGCCGACCCAAGGTCCACGGGGCTGAGGTGGGACTCAGTCTGCAGCAGGCTGAGGGACGTGGGTCTCCACATCTCCAGCAGCACCCTGCCCTTGGGGCTGTACCTCCACCACCTTGCAGCCCACTCACAAAAAGTGAGTTCTATCACTACTGAAGCAGAATGAATTTATATACAAATACATATAGACAGAGGAGAAAAGGAAACTTACTATTACTATATGCACACACACATACAATAAAGAACAGACAAACAAGGTCTACTTCCCAGGAAGAGACATTGCAGCTCTCCCTGAAGAGCTAGCAGGTCCACCCCCAATGCCCTTCACTGCTGGGAAAGGACTGCCCCAAAACTTCCATCTATCCCTTCTTCTATCTAAGCTGACGTAAAATAGGATGGAATACTTCACTTGGAAACAGCAAACCATGTGACCTGTCTCCCAGGAAGGCCCAAAGTCAAACCACCACACCCACCAAGGCTGTGGAGTTGTCCTCCTTGGAGATGAAGATGAGCCTGAGCAAGCAGCAGCCTCAACAGGACAGGGCTAGACCAGACAACCTCCAGAGGTCCCTCCCCAACCTCAGCCAGCCTGTGGCTCTGCGACCCCCTGGTTTCCCATTCCCTGTGTTCCCTTAAATCCTGTTGTCCACCAACATTCCCAAGTGGGCTGAAGGAAACACGGACCTGGCACTGGCTCCAGAAGAGCACCGCTGCCCCTGCTTTAATCAACACACCTGTCCCCCACAGACTAATTACTAATGCATCTCCAGGAAATGCCAGCCTGGGCTGGCACTGCTATGCCAGGGCTGTCTCCAGGAACAGTTTGCTCAAGAGTTGCTGTCCTGCTGAGTCCCCAGTGTCACATGGACATTCACAACATTCTCACTGCAGGAATGTGGAGGAGGAGGTGCCAAGGGAGCTGCTGGCAGCAGTTCCCTTCTGAGGGGTAAATAAAACCCCAAACTGATGCCCAGAGGAAAAGTGGCTGCCCCATCCCTGGAAGTGGCCAAGGCCAGGCTGGACAAGGCTTGGCAGTGCTGAGGGAATCCCTGGAATCAAGGATCTTTTCCAATTTATTCTGGTTAGTTGCCTTCTTTTTAATAAAAAAATAAATAAAGGAGTTTCAGCCCAATCTAGTTAATGACAACAGGACAGATCTGGCCAAATAAACGCTGAAAAATATCACCATTTGTGTTCCCCTTGTTTGGTTTTTTTTTCTGTAGGGAGTGCACTTTTATCGCTGGAAAAACACGGGGCCACAAGACAACAAGAGCAAGAAGATACAACTGGAAAGGAATTATGTGATGTCTGGGCCTAAGGATAAAACGAAATTACCCATTATATCATTACTCATTATATGTATCTCATTATATATATATGAACTCATTATACCAATTCCAGCAGTCCTAAATGAGGAATAAAGTCATGGGGGCTCTGGACAAGGGGACAAATTTTACTGTGGTTGCACCATTACATTGCCAGAATGGGAGAGGCTAGTTTTTTTATGGATAGTTATGCCTGTGCAATCCCAGGGAGGGCACTGGGAGACATCCATTCCAGGGCAAATCCCTAAACCCCAGGGAGACAGCTCTGAACAAACTCCAGTCATTACCAAGAGCAGAGATTTCAACTGGAACTCAGCAACACAGCAGGTAACAGGAAAACAAACTCCAGCTCCAGCATATCATGGAATTCCAGCATTAATAGCAGGGATGGTGATGGGCCAACATCCTTCGGAAGAACCAGAAGTGACAGTACAGCCAAATAGCTGAGTCCCTTAAGAAAAGGTCTTACAGGACTTGATTCTCCAGGTCAATAAAAACATATCCCTGCTCCCTCCAGGACAATATTAAATGGATCTTTGATTCACGTTAATAAAATGTGAAAGAGATCCTTGATTTCTCCCCCCAAACATACCTCTAGTACTCAAAGAAACGCATAAAATGAGTGTTGTGAAGATTATTTCCATGTGGGTACTTGCACTGAAAGGAAAATGGAGCCTCAGCCCTCGAGGGAGATCTTGGAGAAGAACAGCCAAGCTGCAAATTGCTCCAAGTGGGAAAACACATGTTAGGGAAGCAGAGGGGAGCAGAAACCCCCCAGGAAATCTCTGATCAGCAAAGCAAGAGGTGAGGGAAATCGTGTTTCATTTTCTACAAGGGCGTGAGATTTGCAACAAAGCCCGGACGCACAGCAAAGCAAACCCTCAGCCCTTGAGTTCAACACATGGATTATTCATGGGACAAGAAATCACAGCAAATGCAGCCCCAGCTCGACAAGAATTGGCTGATTTGCCTCACAAAGCAGGTTTCAGTAAACCCAGGCATTTCCCAACAAGTTCTTCGTCAACTGTTCCTCCAAACCCACTAATAAGGAAGAGCTTAAAACATCCATGTCCTCGCCTCAGGACAGCAACAAGAAAAGGTGTTCTGCTGTCTGACACTGAAGGTTCTCAACACAGTTTGAAGCTCCAGACTCTCCTCCCTCCCAGCAGCTCGTGGGAAGGGCCCCATTCAATCTTCTTTCCCCACAAGCAGCTCCCGCTTAGCCCAGGAACTGTGGAAAAGGTTCTGCTCCATGATCCTAGAGGTCTTTTCCAGCCTTGAGGATTCCATGATCCTGCTGCAACTTATCCAACCTCCAGTTGCCACTAGTCTGGTTACCCAGACTTCCCAAGGCCTTTCTCCAGCTGCTTCTTATCCCATACAATGAGGAGCAGCTTCTCCACCTGCACTGAATGTACTCCAGGTGATGAGGTTACGGAATAAACCTGGGTATGGAACAGGGCTGCTTGCGGAGCTGACCTTGACTCATCTGGAGACCCCCCTTTACACCTCCAAGGTACTGATAGTGAAAGGGATGTTAAAAGGCATTTAAACCAAATTATTTACACCTATTTCATAGGAAAAATACACTGCAAGATCCGCAGGGAGAGCCCAATCCCCACTTGAACCCCGAGGTCAAAACTCCTGATTTCCCTGCAGGGAATACAAAACGTCCTCAAAAAAGATGCGGTGGCAACACCCTGGAATCATCAAGGTGGAAAAGCCTCCGAGATCACTGAGTCCAACACTGCCATGCCCCCAGGCACCACATCCACGTGTCCTCTGAACACCTCCAAGGAACCCTCTTGGGGCCCAGGTCCTCTTTGTGTCCCCCAGGCTGCTCCAGAATTCTGGAGGATGATTTTCCCTTGCTCCTGTCAAGCCCTGACGAGGCTTCATTATCAGACCCAGCCTTCCTCCTGCATCTCGTCTGTCAGTCGCCAGGGAGGTCGTACGATTTCATAGAAAAACTCAATTGTTGCTGTCACACTGAGAGGGAGGCAGAGAAATCAGGAGGTGTATGAACCCCTTCTCCCATTTCACAAGAACTCATCCTGGATGATTCATCCTCAAAAGGACAATTGCTCCCAAAGAGCTACAAAGACTCAGCAGCGGTGACGACTCTGGAAACAGCAGTGAACTTGAGGCAGGCACAGTTCTGGTTACTCATCTCCAGGCAGAGAGTCCACCCTGCTCAGCAGGGCAGCTCCTGTGCCTCCTGGGGGAGAACCTACACCTGCTCTGATCCCTGAAGTATGCGCTGTAGCACTTGGTATTTCCTCATATTTGCAGATCAAATTCTACCTCAGAGCAAAGCTTCCGGACCTTCCATCCCACCTGTGTCTTCCAACGTTATTAGATCCCAGGATCCCTGAGGCTGGAAAAGCCCTCCCAGCCCACAGAGCCCACCCCGTGCCCAATGCCCACCTTGTCACCCAGCCCAGAGCACTGAGTGCCACGGCCAGTCCTGCCTTGGACACCTCCAGGGATGGGCACTCCAAACCTCCCTGGGCAGCACCTTCCAAGGCCTGACCACCCTTTCCAGGGAGAAATTCCTCCCCATGTCCCACCTGAACATCTCCTGGTCATTCCCTCTCCTCCTGTCCCTGTTCTCTGCAGCAGAGCCCAATCCCCCTGGCACCCCTCTCCTGACAGGAACTTGCAGAGCCAGAAGGTGCCCCCTGAGCCTCCTTTTCTCCAGGCTGAGCCCTCCCAGCTCCCTCAGCCCCTCCTGCTGCTCCAGCCCCTTCCCATCCCCATTCCCTTCCCTGCACAAGCTCCAGCTCCTCTGTGTCTCTTCCAGGAGTGCCCAGATCGGGGCACAGCCCTGGGGGTGCCCCAGCAGTGCCAGCAGAGGGATGGGCACTGCCCTGGGGCTGTGCCCACACTATTTTTGACACGGATATACATATATTTAATAAATATAGAGGTGATTAAAGATAAACCCTGTCCCTCCAAGACTCACAGCCCTGACAGTTTGGTTTCTGTGCTCCTGCATTCACACACCTCTCCACAAGAAGTTTGCTATCTGGGATTTTCTCTCCAGTGGTTTTTTCCCCCCATTCTCCAGAGGGGTTTCATGGGAAATGAGCCCTCACCCTTCAGTCACAGAGTGGAGAGACCCACAGTGGGTGCACGAACCCCCATTTCTGCATCTTCACTCAATCAGTGGAATCTCAGACTTGTTTTGGGTTAGAGGGGACCTTGAAGTCCATTCACTGCCACCCCCTGCCATGGAAAGGGACACCTTCCATGGACCAGGTTGCTCCAAGCCCCGTCCAAAGACTGAAACCACAACTACAAAGCTGCAGCAGCAGAACAAGAATCCAGCACAGCTTCACCTCACACACCATGCCTGGAGAACAAAAGACCTCTGTGACTGACCCCAGGCCGTGTTCTAACAGAGACCCCGATGGAGGCACTGAAGACACAGTGAGCTGTAAAGAAGTGAGAAGTCACATTGTCATGCACGCCCTACTTGTCCCGCTCCTCCAAATTGGCATTTACAACATCCCGGGGCCCGGGGAAGGCAGGTTGTGTTGTCTCTCACAGATCTCGGCTGCACTTGACAGCAAATTGTCACAATAATCTCCTTTCCATGAAGCCCCTGACGCCACTATTTCCCAGCTATTTGCCGCTGGAATGCTGCTCCCTTCCCTCCCACCAGCCCCCGTGAAAACAAATGTATCACAAAGATCACCATCATTTTCTGTCTTCATAATTATACATCTACAGAAAAGAAATGAGCTGTATGGGTTTTTAAGATCATCTGAATCACAAGGGGTTTGTGTTCTCCCAGGCAACCTCTTCCAGAGCCCAGCAAACTAAGGGGACCTGGAGGAAGAGACATGGAGCTCCTGCAGCGGGGCCAGCGCAGATGCCCAAGGGATGGAGCATCTCTGGGAGCAGCAAAGGCTGAGGGAGCTGGGGCTGTTCAGCCTCCAGAGCACACCCAGAGGGCACCTCCCCATGCCCGGCAGTGCCTGCAGGGAGGGGGCAGAGCATGGCCCAGGCTCTGCTCGGGGGGCACAGCCGTGGCACAGGAGGGACGGGCAGGAACTGATGCCCAGCGAGTTCCACCTGCACAGGAGGGAGAACTTCTTGGCTGGGCAGTGACCCAGCCCTGAGCAGAGACCAGAGAGGGGGGAATCTCCTCCCTGGGGATATTCCAGAGCTGTGTGGACACAGTGCTGTGCCCTGTGCTCTGGGATGGGCAGGAGGTGGCACCAGATGCCCCACTGTGGTCCCTTCCTGTCTGACCCATCCTGGGATTCTATGTAATACTGGGATTTTATAAAAACTTGCTTCCTGACTCAGATGCTGACTGAATCTACACAGTTCCCAAGACAAACATTAAAACATCTAAACGTCTCCTTATTTTTTGATTGCTGGTCACCACCAGAAGATACTTTGCACTACAGCACATGAACAATACAAGACTATAAAAACAGGCCTGTCCTGCCCCCAGCATTCCCAGGCAGTGAGTTGACAGGGGTGACCCTGTGGTTGGCAGCATCATCAGCTGCCAGACACAGCCTAAAGCAGCAGAACCGCCTTGGGGGGCAGTCTGGAGCTGCTGGGTCTGGATTCATGGAGGAACTAGTCCAAGCAAAAGCACTTTGGGTCAGTGGATCACCAGTGAGAACAGCCTCGGGTTACTTCCCCTCTGCACAGAGAAAAGACCTGCAAAAGAGGCACCAGAGCTCAGAGCAGTTTGTTCCTCGAGGTGAAGACCCAGAACAACCACGGTGGGATGAAATTGTGAGTGGCCTCATGGAAGCTCATCCCAGAGGCACTGCAATCCTTCCTACAGACAAGCAGTGCTGGTGCCAACCCCAGGCAGGGCACCCAGGCCATCCCAACCACCCCAGTGTACGGACAAAGCCACTTCCCAGGAATTTAGAACCCTCACAGCCCCGGGGCAGGGCTGAACAATGCCAGCTCAGCTGGAGGCACAAATGGAACAGGGACAGTGAGATCTGCCCGAGGCACAAACACACAGGGGCAAATCCCTTCCCACCCAGAGCCAGGCCACTCTCCCATCCCTTCCCACCTGGATCCAGGCTATTCTCCCATCCCTGCCCCTTGGATCCACGTCATTCTGCCATCCCTTCCCATCCAGATCTAGGCCATTCTCCCATCCCTTCCCACCCAAATCCAGGCCATTCTGCCACCCCTCTCCCCCTGATCCCGACCATTCTCCCATCCCTTCCCCCCAGATCCAAGCTGTTTTCCCAGCACTGTTCCCACCTGGTGGGCACAGCTGTGTTCCTGCCTGGGGAGCAATCCAGGCCATTTCTGCTCCCCAAAGCTCTGAGGACTGACAGATGGCAGCTCATCTCAATTCCTCCTTCCCTATAGCTTTTATCCCTAATCCTGGGAATGCTGCTGCTGCTGCTCTTTGTCTTTCTATGGAAGAGCTCTGCTAACTCTGAATGCCTTTCTAGGGATGTTACCAGGACTTCTGCCCAGATTGAGTTTGGATCTACGTGAACTACCTGCTAGCACATATTCCAGGAGACTCAGCATCCCAAAGACCTTTAAAATTCCTCTAAAGCCATCTCTGGGATAGTTTTCTCCACAAGAAGCCTCATTCCCTTGCTGAATTGAAGAGGAGGATCTCTGAGTTCATGGTACTGTTGATTTTCTTCTCCCTTCCCTTTTACAGTCCAAAAATTTGTTCTGTGAAGTAAAACGTCCACAGCTGGAAGTGAATTAAGGACTGAGGATTTTCAAGGGGCTTGGGCTGTACTGGAGAAAGAATCAAATAAACCTGACAGGTGTGACACACAGTTCCCAAATCCAGTTGTTTATGGAAACCCAATCTTGGGACTATTTCAGCCAGGCAAGCAATATAATGGACAATAAACCCCCCAAGCAAAACCAAAGCAGCCATGCTGGGAAGTCAATTCTGTGACTCAGCACAGTTCTATTCTGCTGCTGCCAAACCATCTTGGCTTCTCATGTTCTTCCTACAGCCCATTCAGGGGCTGTGACCCTAAAACTGCTCCCCAGTTCCTGTTCAGAGGATTCCCCTCTGAGCTCAGCCCGTTCCTGTTGGGAGCATGACACCTTCCAACTGGAGCATCTTGGCTTTGGATGAACATCCATGTGAGCAGAGATGCAGCCCCAGGGATGGATGGGGGGGAAGGACTGCTGGATGGATGGATATGTGCAACACATTCCAGGCACAGAGCAGTCTGGAAAAGGGGGAAGCCCTTTGGTCACCCAGCCATGTTGATCCATGTCACAGCCACTCCCATGCCATTAGAAGGGAAAGTCCTGTGCCCTGAGGCCCATAACCCATGTGTTGTGCTGCCCCTCTCTGCGCACAGCAGTGCCCTGACCGTGCCCAGTGCCCGATCCCATCCAAACACCCCTGAAAAACGAGTTCTAACTGAGATTTATGCCACTCAGCTTGATTTTTTTTTTCTTCAGAGAAGGAAGGTCATCATCATAAGAGTGTGGATGACTGGCAGGTTTTGTGTTCTGTACATTGATTTATTCAAGGCCACATGGCACCTGGATTAAAACCACCATTATGCAGGTTTAGAAGAGAACACTGCAGATTAAAACCTGACTCATTGACAGCTATCAAGAAATCTAGTTCAAAGGAAACAGCAACAAGTGTTGGAAGCACTTCCCATAAATCCATCCCCCGTTCACTGTCATTTCTGATTCATTGGTGATCATTCCTCAGGTTTGGGCATGACTCAATTTACTCCTCTCAAGTGATGAATGTCTATCAAAATGCCTTTTGACAGCCCACACGCATCCAAAAGCCCATTTTGGGAGCTCACAGCAGCAGCACCCAAGTGCTGACCTAAAACAAGGTCCTCTCCAATCATCTCCTCCAAAAAACGCCCCTGGAATAACCCATTTGTCATTTGAAGTGGAATCAGAGTGGGTGTGACCCAAAGGGGAGAAAGATCAGATGGTGAACATCAGCTCAGAGGTGAAGGGAGGCAAGGCCCAGGGCAATCAAAAATCAGATAAAATAAGATTTTCCTCTCATTTCCCCACTTCCAACAATAAGAAAGTACCAGACAAGCATCCCTGGGGACAGAGCTCTGTTCCTGTGGAAGCCTGGAAGATAAGTGTGGATATTTCCTTATCAAGATGTGCTTTGTCTTTCCCTAATCAAAATTCAACAGAGGGTGGATTAGTGGCTCAGGGAGACTGTCCCTTCCCAGTTGTCCCTTGTGGAGAAGGTGCTGGGAACAGCTTCCTTGTGAAGTGTGGGGATTTGTCCAAACATCAGTTCATCCTGTCACCTAAAAACAGAGAGGAATGAAAGCTCCTGGATTTCTGGGGTTGTTGGGATGGGTAGATCCAGGCCATGGACTCCAACTCCACTTTCCTCCAAAGATCCAGGAGATGCTGAGCATCTCCCTTCCCTACAAGTGCAAGGGAGCAAAGGCTGTGCTGGCCAGGACATCTCCTCCCTCCAGAGTGCTCTGATCAGCTCAACCTCACCTCCTGTTCGGAAGGAGGCTTTGGACCAGTAGATTCCAAACAGGGGACCACTTTGTTCTTCCATATTCCACCAGCAAAGACTGATTTCTCCTGCATTTCCTTTGCCCAGATAAGGGCTCACACTTCATTTCCTCATTTCCAGGAGCAAGACAAATTGATTTGTTTGGAACACACCCTTTGTTTGTCTGCCCAGCCCAGCTCCAAGCAGCACAAACCCCGTCCCTGTGTTAATGCACTGCCTATTCCCACCTGCTTGGAATTTTATCTCCAAAGTTCTGTGGCTTGGGCAGTTTTTCTTGTTAAAATCAGTGTCTTATTGACTCCTGGTGCTTTGGCCAGCTGGTTCTCCTCACCCTACTTGTCAGCAGCTTAGCACAGCAGTAATTCACTGCAGGTCAGCTGCAATTCTCTAAATTATTAAGAAGTTAAGGATTTTTACCATCCCTCTGAGGACACTTCAGCCGGAGCCTGATTTGTCTCCATCTACAGCTCCATTTCACAGCACAAAACCTGTTCTCTGAGATCATTCCCACAGCATGGAATGCCCTTTTCTTCTTTCCTCTACCCTTTAAAAGACACATTTCTAATTGCATTGTGAACTGTTGGGGCACACGGGGAGTTTGACTTCATTGAGCTCTAGAAACTCTTTTCATCTTCTCCCAGAAATAATTATTAAGATCTATATGAAGCTCAAATTATTCCCCCTAAAAGGCATTCCCTTGTATTTCTTGGAGTCACTGCTCAACTCCCACACTCCAGTGATTACTGTCCCCCTTAGTTTTCAGTAATCTCAGAGATGTATTTATTGGCAAGTCACTTGTGTGATATTTCCAGGGACAGCATATAATTGAATATAAAATGCATTCCTGATGCTCATAAAAGCAATAAAAACGTCGCCCTCTGCTTGCACATTAAAAATTCATCCCAAGCAAGCGGAGGACAAACGCATAAAATGATCATTATGGTGTGCAAATGTGCTCGATGCAGGAAAAACGAGACAGGGCTCTGACTGGCCATAAAAACAGACATAAATCAGGGCTCAAATGGCAGCTTTTGGGGGATTTTTTAAAGTTGCTGAAGGCAAAATGCTGCCATTAGTAACGTGGCTGAGGTTACTGAGCTCCCTCCAAAAACGTGACCTGTGCCATCCTTAACAGCAATGTGTGTTGTGGGAAATCAGAACGAGCTGCCTGAAATAACCCCCCAAAACATCATTTCTTGGTGGTGATCAAGCAAACCATCCGAGTCCTTTTCCAAAGGGCATCCTCACCAAGGGCAGACTGTGGGCATTTCGAACCTCTTCCCACTCAGGGCAGACTGTCCACCCTTATTTCTGGATCAGAAGCTCAGCCCTGACTTTGCTGGGCACGGGTGCCCCCAGGACACCACCAAGGGAGCTGCTGCACAGGGCTTTGATCTTCTAAGTGCCTTCCCACTGCCCGAGGGGAAGGTCAGATGGGATATTGGAAAGGAATTCTTCCCTGGGAGGGTGGGCAGGCCCTGGCACAGGTTGGGCAGAGAAGCTGTGGCTGCCCCAGCCCTGCAAGTGTCCCAGGCCAGGTTGGACGGGGCTTGGAACACCCTGGGCTGGTGGGAGGTGTCCCCGCCCATGGCAGGGGGTGGCACTGGATGGACTTTAAGGCCCCTTCCAACCCAAACCAGTCTGGGATTCTGTGATCCCATGAAAATCCACTGTTTTTCTTGATCTGACATTCTTCTTCACCTATTCCAGGGCTTTGTCCTCCCTCTTTCAATGCTGCCTTAGCTGAAGATTCAATGAGCCCTTCAGCACAGTCTGCTCAGCTCCTTTCTGTCTGCTCAGCACAAAGTAACTTTAACAGGTAATTAAGCACATTGTGAGTCATTAACTCGCCTCAGGATTCCAGGGAGGCTTCTTCAAATTGGGTCTGGAAGTTGAAATTAAAATCCATCTTCTGCTCACATAGATTAATCTTTCATAAGAGGGAGATATGACCCACTCCTCCTTTTTCTGTGCCAGAACAGACTTTGGTTCCCATCCCTGGGGTGAGGCCCCAGGCAGGGAATCAGAGATCCAGAGAATGGTTTGGGTTGAAAGGGACCTTAAAGCCCATCCACTTCCCCCTGCAGCCATGGGCAGGGACACCTTCCACCAGCCCAGGTTGCTCCAAGCCTTGTCCAACCTGGCCTTGGACACTTCCAGGGATTGCTGTTGCTCCATCCCCTTGGGTTTGGCAGGTGGCTGAGTCCTCCTCCTCTGCTTGCCCTAATTCAAATGCAAACACCTCCAGGAATTCAGTCCTGAGGATTTTCTCTGCTCCACACTGTTATGCTGCTGATGGTTTGGGATTCCTAAGATACTGCACAGAGTTATTTACCTCCAGGAGGCTGAAGGGATTGAGCCCAGCAGAGCATCCCAGGTCATACCCCTGGAGGTGGAGGTGTCTCCCACCTCCAGCCTGGCTCCCTCTGCCTTCATCTTCTCCCTCTCAGTAATTACTTTCAGAGCAAACTCTGCACTGATACGGATTTATCTTTCAAGATGCAGCTGATGCCTTCCGAAGAGGCAGAAAATCCCTCAGAGCAGGAACCTTCTGCCCAGCCCCTCAAAGAATACATGGCAAACCAAAGCCATCACTTCCAAAACAGCATCTTCACTGTCAGAGATGGAGAATGGGCCACCCCAAACACCTGCTCCCTGTCCTGAGCAGCAGGTTCAGGTCAAGAGCGAGGAAAGAACTTGATCATGAACCATCACAGCCAAGTCCCTGCTTTTTGGCTCCAAGCAGCAGCTTTGCTGGAAGGTCCCACGCTCCCCCTCAGCTTGGCTTCAGTTGGAAGCTGCCACACAGGGCCCAGATTCTCTGTTTTCCTCAGATCAGCACGGATTTAAAGCAAGGAAGGGGAAAATGTCCACCATTACAAGCCTTTCCCTTCTGGCCAGCTTGTGGCCCAAAGCCCTCCTGCTCCAGGCACTCCCAGCCTCCAACAGGAGTGACTCCCCCAGAAACTGTCTTCCAGCACTGGGGATTCCACAGGGACACGAGGAGACATCATGGATTAGGGGAGATAAAGGCATCAGTGGGAACTGTGGCAATTTAGGGCTCAAATGAGTTCATTTTCCCACCAAACAAAGCTTTGGAACTGAATCTGTTACGGAGAACACCAATGGTGACTTTTCTGGAACAACTTATTATCTCCTAGTTATACTACTCTCTCTTTAGGTCAATACCTTCTGTACCTTCAAGAGCTCAGCTTGCTCAACCCCTCTGAAGGGAAACTGCTGCTGTGTGGGTGAGGAAGGTTACCAAGCCTCCAGACAATGACAAATACAGAGATGGACATCTGAGCAGCCACTTCTGATCACGGTAAAGGCTTTGTACTTCATCTTCCTTGGACTTGGCCCCCATTACACACAACCAGGTGAGAAATGTGTGCTCCACTCAAGAGAGATGGATGAAGACGTGCTTCGAGGACCTCACACACAGGGCCCTTCCCAACCTGCCATCACAGAAACGACAACTCACCCTATCTGAGGCGTTTTCCTGGTGGAAGGGCATCTTCATGTCTGAATGGGCAAGTAACCTTCTCCTTCTTCACACTGTTCCCATAACAGTGGACCATGAGGTCCAAACTGGTGTTTCTCTTGCCACTACCAGCTCTCCTGGCACTTTGACCCAAGTGACAAATTCCTCAGAGTCCTTTTCGTATCAAGGTCCACTCTTTGGCTTGGAATCGACAGGCACATTCCCTTACTTTATCCTTGGATGCACATTTGCTGAAGATCCCTCTGACCCACCATCCAGGCTGGCAATGGAATCCCAGGATCACTGAGGCTGGAAAAGCCCTCCCAGCACACGGAGCCAACCCCTGGCCCTGCACAGAAACCCCAGCAATCCCATCCTGTCCCTGACCTATGGTCCAAATGCCCCTGGAGCTCTGGCAGCCTTGGGGCTGTGCCCACTGCCCTGGGGAGCCTGTTCAGTGCCCACCACCCTCTGTGGGGAGAACCTTTTCCTGAGAGTCAACCTGACCCTCCTAAGACAAGCCAAGTATAAGGATGGTCTTCTCTGCCCCACAAGGACATCAGGGGTACCTTCTGCTTTCCAAGACCAGACACCAGCTCTTCCCATGTCCTGGAGCTCTGCAGAACATCTCTGTGTTAAATCCATCCTCTGCCAGTCAGAGCTGCTGCTCATCAGTGACACAAAACAGAAGCCATGCTGTGACCAACCTTCCAGTGCCTCATTTTTTTTAAATTCATGGCAATTTGCCATTTTTAAGCTTGACTGCTCCTCTCTACTCTTCCAGCCCAAGGGCGTGAAGGATTGACCTGGGCCTTCTGGAGCTGATCCATCCCAGCTCCAGGGATTGTCACTGGCCAGACAAGCCTTGCCTGGTTATTTTGGGCTCAGCTCACTCTTTCGAAGGGAAAGCTCTGAGAAGCCATCACAGCTGGCCAGACATCCCACTGCCTGCCCAGAACCCTACATTGGAAGTCACACTATAATGTGCTCAGAATGTCTAAGAATTTAATCTGCTTTAATATCTGCAGGATAAATCCCTGATCTTTCACACAGTCACTCCGCTCCTCTTCACGTTTTTAACAAGCAATGGAAAACAACCTTCTGGCCATACCCAGCCACCAACATCCCTGTGATATCTGAATCCAAAAAGATGACTTGGTAAGGAGGAATTACTCCAAACAAACCCGAACACCTCCATAAATCTCCAGTGCTGCCTAATGTTCTGCACTGAGCTGTGAAGAGTTTGATTCCTCTGCTGCTGCAGAAAATACAAACATCTTTAGTCATGTCTCAGAGAAGACAAGCCCCATCCTTTAAAAAAAAACAAACAAAAAACAAAAAGGCATTTGGAAATCAAAACCCAAAAGCAAAAATGACCACTGCTCTTTTTAAAGGCTAAAAACCAGAAGAACAAACTCAAGATTTCATTCCTGGCATCACTCCACCTCTTAGTGTATCAGCAGAACCACCACAACAGAATGACCTAAATAATGCCACCTAAACACACTGACTTTTCTGTGGGCAGGCAACATTTAAACCTTAGCTCCTATTCCATTCATTTCTTAAAAAGAACATTTTCTTTCAGGTATTCATCCAAGAGAAAACACAAAACCCCCAAAAAAACCCCAAATAATAAAGTCAACAACTGACATGCTCCTTGCTTTCAGGATTTATCCTATTGCTCCTTAAAAACAATTAGAAGGAAAACATCTTTCAAAATGAGGATTTGATGTCCCAAATGGGAATTAAGCTGAGCTTGAGACAATTATGGATGCCCAGAGCCCAAGAGGAAAACCCCATGGGAAGAACCACTGAAGACCTTCCCAAAGGGATCCGCCCCACGTTCCAACTGGGAGAAACCCTCTCCCTAAACTCAAACTGTAAGGTTTAAAACAAGAACTATCTCTCTGCTTGCCTTAGGCTTTCCTAAGGGGCAGCTCAGACCCCATGTGAGGAGATGCTGCTCCCTTCCCTCCTCACTCTGTTTGCTCTAAAATGAAAGCTAGGCTGGCCTTGCTGAACCCAAATCTTGGCAATCTTGGAAACCTCCAGGAAAGCCCAAGGCTTCAAAGCTTCATGTGTGCATGGTCTGTGCTCACCCCAGAGCTGAGGTTTGGGTTCCTCCCCAGCCTGGCTCAAAGGTCAAGGGTCGGCAGTGTTTGAATTGATGTTCATTTTAAACCTTTGTGGTGCAGCAACAGGCTTTGCTTTCTCTCCTGAGATGGGAAAAGCTCAGCTTTGATGGTTGCTTTGATGTCACCTCTGTGCTGCAGGACATCACCACGGAGCTCCTGGCCCTCAACCCCAGCAGCAGCCTGCCCAGTTCCTTTGGTTCCTGCATTTTATGCTCCTCAAGGGTGGAATCCCAGTCCATACAGGTGGTGGGGTGTTCCCCCAGGCCAAGGAGCAGGGGGCTGAGGTGGGCAGGTCCCTGCTCCCACATCCAAAGGGTGCTCCAGCTTCCATCAATTCCTGCCCAGGTGAAGCCAGGGCATCCTGACCCATCCCTCAAGCTCGTCCTGGAGGTCACACTGTGGTCACCCTCTTCTCCCAGGAGACAAGTGGCAGGGCAAGAGACATTTGTGCCAGGGGAGGCTTAGACTGGATATCAGGGGGAATTCCCTCCTGGAAAGGGTGGTGAGGCTCTGGCACAGCTGCCCAGGGATATGGTGGAGTGCCCATCCCTGGAGGGCTTTAAAGGCCACATGGATGTGGCACCTGGGGACATGGGTGGGCTCGGCAGTGCTGGGGGAGCAGCTGGACTTGGTGACCTTGGAGGGCTTTTCCATCCTAAAAGAGGCTGGGAATCCAGCAATATAATTATTATATGCTTTTGCATATACTCCTACTTCTAGAAATTGTTGTTAATAATGTTAATTTATATGAATAGATCTAGAAAGTGCCGTTAATATGAATAACGTTGTTATAACTATATATTGTTTAACATAATTATATATGCTATGTAATAGATAGTATTTTTATTATTATTATTGCTACTACTATTGCTATACTATATTATTACTACTATTGCTGCTATATATTGTGCATGTTTTTCTCTAATTTTAGAAGTCTTAGCTTGAAAAACAGCCCGGAAACAGAGAGAGAAACCAGGCACATGACAGAGCAGGGGGAAAATTTTAGGGGGGCTGTCCTCTGCCCTGTGTAAAACCATATATACTTATTATAATTACATTTATATTACATTATACTTATTATAACAGTATTAATGTTATTAATATTATCTCTTCATATCCACTAGCATTATTAATAATAATTTATAGAACTAGCAGTCTGTACAAAGATATATAATAATTAAATTGATAGGTTCCCAGGATCTTTTTTCCATCCCAAACACCCAATTTTTAAGAGGATCGTCACTCAACTAGAAGCTTCACAGAGTGTCAGATCTTCCACACCTGGAACATCTCTCCAGGTGATGTCCCATCACCTGGAACACCTGTTCTCTCACTGGAGAACAGAGGCAGCTCCTGGAAATGCAGGGATAATCCCTGAAACATTTTCCCCAAACCAATTTTCCCTGGCAGAGGAGAAAGGATGTCCGGAGCAGAAGGATTTCAGTACCATCCCCACCTGCCACCCAAATCCGTCATTCTGGGGATAATTCCACTGCGAGTTGGGATGGGGGAGATGTTCTGGTGTGGCAACAGCCAGGGGTAGGAACATCTCAGCAGAGCTGGGATGGCTGAGAGCATCCCATGGACAGACCTGGGCCATGTGCTTCCCTGGAATTTGGTGACACTGTCCTTCAATTTGGGATCGTTTTGCTGCTGTGAAATGTAACCTGTTCCTCACTGCTGTGGCACTTCATTTCATGGGATCCCAGACTGGTCTGCGTGGGAAGACCTCAAAGCCCATCCCATTCCACCCTGTGCCACGGGCAGGGACACCTCCCACCAGCCCAGGTTGCTCCAAGCCCCATCCAACCTGGCCTTGGACACTTCCAGGGATCCAGGGGCAGCCACAGCTTCTCTGCCCAACCTGTGCCAGGGCCCGCCCACCCTCACAGGGAAGAAGTTTTTTCCATATATCCAACCTGAATTTCCCCTCTGGCAGAGGAAACCATTCCCCCTTGTCCTGTCCCTCTATCCCTTGTCCCAAGTCCCTCTCCAGCTCTCCTGGAGCCCCTTTAGGCACTGAAAGGGGCTCTCAGGTCTCCCTGGAGCCTTCCCTTCTCCAGGTGACTCCCCCCAGCTCTCTAAATAAGGGACTGTTCATTACTGATCCTCCCCAGGGTTTAACTGTCTTAATTTTCACCCCTGCCCTCATGTCCCAGCCTGCTGAAGGACCAGCTTTTGGCTGTTTCTTTTCCTTTCTTCTTGGAGATCCAGGCTGAGGATGAATCCCCAGGGAAGAGTATTCCTGGCATATACATGGCTTTGGGAAAGGAGGGTTTGGTCCAGCACTACAAACTGAAGGGACACTTGAGAGTGCCCAATTTAAGGAGTGAGAGACTTGGCTTCACATCTTCCTTTTTGCTCATTTACCCTGCATTTTACAGCAAGCTGAACCTTCTGCTTCACTAGAAACTCACACTTTGCTTCCAGAAACCCCAAAAACACCCTCTAAATGGGCTTCAGCCACAGCTTAAAACTCAGACTTTTCCAAAGAAAGGACGTCCTTTTTCATAAAAATGTGCATTTTTTTTAGCATGTGGAAGGCTCTGAATGACCCACCTCAAAGTTTGAACCTCATACCTTTGCCAAGAAAATGACAGAAAAGCAAAGAGCTGAGAGGCTCACCCTTCTTGCAGCAAATTCAACTAATAATAGCCCAAACCAAATAAACAAACCAAACACTGCACTCACAACGAGGGAAAATAAAGGCAGGAATGACGGATGGAAGTTGCAAGGAATGTTGGGGGGTAAAGTAAAGGAGCTCCATACCTTTTCAAAAATTCCATATACTCAGTATGCTTGATGAGGCCAGTCCTCATCATTATTGTCTGAAAACACTGCCGATCAATAGCCCACAGTTTCACATTTACGAGAGCTGGAAAGAAAAACAAACAAACAAGGGGAAAAAAACAACAAAACATGTGATTAGCAAAGAAAGCTGGAGCTGGAGATTCCTGCTGGGAAGAGAGGGGAAGGGGGAAACACATGGGAATGGGATACACTTCCCAGCGGGACACACAGCTCCCATGGCACTGGGATGGTGGGGGAGAGCCTCAGGATTGGTGTGGGGGACGATGGGAGGGGAGGAAAAGGTGGGATGAGGAATGAAGAGATGGAAGGATGGGCTGGGAGCAAAGGTGGGATGAGGAATGAAGGGATGAATGGGGGGATGTTCCCTAACTGGGACCCTGAGGGGTGTCAGGATGTCTGCAGGAAAGAGATCCCAGAGTTCTCCTTGGCTTCCAGAGAATTTCCAGAAGAGAGCCCTGTTACACATTCATAATTAAAGACTTGCCAGTTCAGGAGGTTTTGAGGCAATTTTTCCCCCAATTTTCGTTTTTGGGCCTCTGCTAAACTCCAACAATTCAGTGTAAGTGTTTCAGGATTCTGTCGGAGATGTGGCTCAGACATGTGCAATAGCTACAAATGCCTGGATTTATGCCGTTTACAACAGTTTCTCCTTAGAGAAACAGTTTCATTAAACACAGTTGCTTTCAAGGCCTCCATATTCGCATTAATTTGGGTTGTTTTTTTTTCCTGAAGAGTAATTGCAGCAAATTCCATTCCTTTCATTACAGGCAACAGGCGAAGAGCAAACAGACTCTCAGTAAAATATTTACAAATATTCTTGCTGATAAAATCCAAGCTGTGAATTTCCTTCCTTTTACTGGCCCTGAAGTTCCCAAACCTCCTGATTAAGGAGTTTTTATCCCTAACTGCACTTGCAGGGTGGAAAACCTTCAAGGTGCAAATTCAAATCTTCCTTCTGGAATTTCACAGCAGAACCAAATGGGGCCATCACATCCTTTAAAGATCCTTCTCATTTGCAGGACAGAAACTTCTCTTTGAAAAGCATTTTTGTTTTTCCAATCAGATTGCTAGGGGAATAATCACTCTTAGTATTTAGAGGTTTCCCTAATAAAAGAGTAGTTTTTCATTCTTCACTCTAGGCTCAACTAGTATGAATAGAACTCTATTTTTAGGTTGTTTTTTTTTTAAACT
Organism: Formicarius rufipectus; assembly: GCA_013399695.1. Classification (NCBI taxonomy): domain Eukaryota; kingdom Metazoa; phylum Chordata; class Aves; order Passeriformes; family Formicariidae; genus Formicarius; species Formicarius rufipectus. The sequence continues at coordinate 1,123,925 of VXAU01001552.1, read as the reverse complement.
GTGTGCTATAAAATAGGGAGGGCTGATACTCAGATGAGCTCCATCCTGGAGAAGGAAATTAATATGATTCTCTGCAAGAGCAGCCAGAGAGCAGTGCCCAGACTATTCCCAAATTAAATGCACTGTTCCTACAGCCCCGCAAACTTTCAGCATCTTCCCAAGTTTGGATGTGCTCAGTGAAGCCTGGCCAAGCTTTTTCAAGCATCACTGGGTGATTCATGCTCAGCTCCAGCACTGGCTGGCAGCATTATCCCACCTGGAACTTTTTTATTCCCTTGCCCCATAAGCCAGAATTCATCACCTCCCATTAGCTTTTAGGCTATTGTATTCAAATCATTGTTTGTTTATCCGCCTCAGGGCAAAGAAACAGCAGCATCTTCGTGTCCTCAGGGCCTTTTGGGGAGACAATCCATAAAATTTCCACTCAGATTCAAACTTCCTCCCACTTAGGGGGGATGATTTTGCAGGATTATTGTGTAAATGGCCATCAGGGGAAACACAGCCGTTGCCAGCTGCTCGTGTTTCATCCCGATGATGGTATAAAAGGAGGATGAAAAGCACATTTAACTCACCAGAAGGAGCCCATGGAATTATCTGAGCCCATGGATCACAAAGAAGGCTCCAGAAGGCTCTGTTTTGGATTATAGGGTGCAGTGGTGCTCTGGAGGGGTAATGGCTGGAGCAGGAATAAAGCTCTTTATTCTCAGCTCCTTCTGCCTCTGGATTCTAAAAGAACAGCACTGGGGCCACAACACTTCATCCTGAGGCATTTTCCAACAGGTCCTTTCCCATTACTCTCAGGGGGATTGTGTCACCTCCCAGAGCCCAGAGCAAGGAGAAACTTCACATCTGACCAAGGGGGCAGGTTAGGTGGGATACTGGGAAGGAATTCCTGGCTGGGAGGGTGGGCAGGCCCTGGCACAGGTTGGGCAGAGCAGCTGTGGCTGCCCCATCCTTGGGCAGGTTGGATCCCCTCCCACCCAAACCATGCTGTGATTCCATGACAATCCTGACTTTGCAGGAGAGAGATTAAAGTCCACAGTGCTGAAAAGACCTGCCAACACCCATCAGCCAGTGCCAAGGGCAACAACCCAGAGAGACACCACAGAGCAGCCTGGGATTTTGCATCCCACAAGAGTCAAGGAACCCCAAATCCACCCCAAAACCCACCCTCGCCCAAGGTTTCAAAGGACACTACACGTTATTCCTGAAGAGGAATAACCCCATCCTGGGTGTTTTTATTAATTGAAACGCTGCAATGGTTCACTAAGGAGATATACTGTTATATATATATTTTGATATATTCTGTTATCCAACTGAAATCCCAGTCTGTGTTGGCTGCCCAAAAGATCTCTATCCTCTTCTGGAGACTTAATGAGAAGTGGTGAGGAGGGCTAATTAATCATTATGAAAGTGTTAAATTGGACCAGAAATTTTCCTTGGAATTGCAAAACACCTGTAACTACGAGCCCCACTAACTGATGGCCTAACGTGCCCTTTTCAAACTAACTGGTATTTTACATAACCTTTCCCATGTCATCCCTTACTCATCCTCTGCGTGTAAATGTAGTTTTGCCCTTCCTACAGTCCCCCAATACAGAGGTTTTTCTTGGCTCTTAATAAAACCTTGTGCAGGCACGAGCTCCCAAACTACATCAGAAATCATAATTACTCCAGTACTGAATGCTGAGAGCTGAAACAGTCCCTTACAGTTAAGGAAGAACAAGCTGAAAGCCACAAAAATACTTCCAAGTTCAACTCTGAGTGATGAGAGTTGTGGGATTAGTGGAAAGCCCAAGAGGCTCCAGTGTGGGTCAGAAGCCTGAAATCTGGCTGTTCAAACAACTGATTTAACACCAGAGGGGTTGAGGTAAGACGTCTCCAACACTTTGAGGCAGGAAAAGGAGAAAACAACCCAAATCTGTCCTGGGGTGGGAGACCCAGCCTGGGACACGTCAGCTCCTGAGGGGTGCCAGGATCACAGCAGCATCAGCCAGGGAGAGGAACGAGGGAAGCAATACATTCCCATTTAAGAGACACTTCCAAACCACTTCTGGCTCGTTGCCTAAAGGAGCCCCAAACCCCTGGGAAATGAATATCCTCAATTACAGGAGGTGTTTTTAGAGTGCCCTGGTTTGGAAGGGAAGGCACTGCTGGGGTGGGCAAGTCAATGTGGGGGAGCTTTAAAAAGGAACCAGAAAAACAGGAATAAAGGGATGGGGCAGCTGGAGTTCTAGGGCTGGAATTAGAAGAAGCGACAGGAGAAGCAGCAGAAGAGAAGGAGGAGATGGTGCAAAAGAAGCAGCAGCAGAAGAAAAAGCAGACCAGAGGCAGATGAAAAAGCAGCAGGAAGAGAGGCAGGAGTAGAATAAGGAGAAGAAAAAGCAGAACAAGAGAAGCAGAAGGTGCAGCAGAAGCAGAAAAATTTGAAGCAGCAGCAGGAGAAGCAGCAGAAGAGAAAGGGAGCAGAAGCAGCAGCACAGAAGGAGGGGCAGAAAAAAACCCAGGAGAAACAGAAAAAGCAAGAGCAAGGCAGAAGAACCAGAAGCAGGAGAAGTGGCAGAAGTAAAAGCAGGAGCAGAAAAAGCAGAAGCCAAAGAAGCCAGAGAAACAGCAGGAAAATGAGAAGAAGCAGCAGAAGAAAAAGTGAAGCAGGGGCAGGAGGAAAAGCAGCAGGAGAAGAGGCAGGAGCAGAATAAGGAGAAGAAATAGCAGAACAGGAGAAGCAGAAGGTGCAGCAGAAGCACCAGGAGAAGGCAAAATGTGCCTTTTATTTTCTCACAGAACCAGGCCCAACATCCCCGTGCCCAGCCCTGACACGCAGCAAAGCCCCCCCAGCTCCAGCAGGCAGCGTTTCCTGATGGAATTCCTCCCCTTTTCCCAGATGCTCCCCTCCCATGCAGCCACCCCTGGGATGCATCACTGGCAGTCTGAAGCAGCATCCCAGGCCCCAGAGTTCCCAAAGGTTTTTGGGGCAGCTTCGTTGCCTTTACAGTGACCTTTGTGCTGCATTTTTGCTTCCTTTACGAGTGGCTTGAATTTATTCGCCTGCTGAAAGTCGGAGCTGCTCCCCTGGGGCTTTGGAGAGGGAAAAACTCCAAATGCACCCTGAAAAGATGGCCCCAAAAAGGTAAAGAGAAAGGAAGAGCCGAAGTGCAGCTCTGTGTGTGTAAAGCAAAGGAAAGCATCTCTTCCCTACAGGGTATTTTGGGTGGGATCAGAAGCCAAGAGATGCTGCCGAACAAAAGGATGTGCACAGAAATGAGGGATCTTTGGCCTGTCTAATATGAAGCAAAGCAGAGAAACAAATTATTGTGGAGCTGTAAAACTGATGGCATCTGAAACACACCCCATCCCCCCAGCAATGGCAGGACACAACAAAATGGAAATAATCCATGTATAATAAATATATAATAAATAACAATAAATATATATAATCCAAATAATAATATTTGCCAATCCCTAAGAGAAGAGCAGAGCCAGGGCACCACCCTCTGCCTCAGAGCCTCCAGGAAGGGGCTCCTCTTTTCCACCTGGGATATTTGATTCCCCTGTGAAAAAGACATCAAGGAAAACAGGGCAAACACTGATCCTTAAGAGGCTGCAAGGAAAATATTCTCATGACAAAGCCAACCACCCAGATTCTTAGCGCCACCTTTCTCCTTGGCCTTCCCTCTCTCTCTTTTCAAGTCTGAAATGTTACTTTATCTGCCAGACCTTAATTCACACTCTGGGGTGTTGGTAGCAGAAAATAAATGCCATTTCTCCCTTTAAATCAAAAGTCACTCATGTTCCTAATCACTAACTCGTATAAAATAGGTTTAAATGTGATATTGGGAAGGAATTCCTGGCTGGGAGGGTGGGCAGGCACAGGTTCCTCAGAGAAGCTGTGGCTGCCCCATCCCTGGGAGTGTCCCAGGCCAGGCTGGATGAGGCTCAGAGCAAACTGTGCTGGTGGGAGGTGTCCCTGCCCATGGCAGGGGCGGAGGGGGGGGAAAGATGGTCTTTAAGGTCCCTTCCCACCAAAACCCTTCTATAATGAACTTCATCCAGCAGCACAAATGAAGATTTTACTCCCTTGCACCACAGTGAGCTGTGTATTTTCAGCAAAATGCTGCACACAATTTTCAAATCTAATGTAATACACCACCACTCCACTGCTGCCATGTGCAAACAGAGCCAAACCTTCACCTGTGGGCTCCAATAACAATGTTTTGAGAAATCCAGAACTGCTAAAGTGCCCCTCAGTGCAGCACTCGGAATACTAAGCAGTGAAACCTCTCCCCAACACAACACCCCTCTCCCCGTGATTAAAAAGAGGCAGTTTGCTGACTGAATTTCACACTCATTCCCCATTTCTAAGTGATTCCCTTATTTCCCCAGAGCAGCATTTCCACCACAGCTGTTAAACAGCCTGTGCCCAGGTTTTTCCTCTCTCATTCTCTGTTTCCAGTAAGCCCTGGATAGGAACTTGTCCCGTCACATGTGAACCCTGTGGTGCTATTTAGGTGTCAAAGGTCTGTCCCGGTGGGTTTGCTGTCCCACAGCTCAGAGCAGGGGCTGCAGCGAAGCCTCCGCTGCCACATCCGCTCCCCAGGGATGTGTCTCTGCCCTCTGGAAAAGCTGCCTTCCTTCTGGGGACTTCATCCAAACCCAAAGCAGACCCCACCCCACAGGAGGTGCAGGTACAAGATCATCCCAGGCTGGTCTGGGTTGGAAAGGATCTTTCATCTGCCAGGTTGCTCCAACCCGGCCTTGGACACTCCCAGGGATGGGGCAGCCACAGCTTCTCTGGGCAACCTCCCAGGCAAGAATCCCTTCCCAATATCCAGTCTGAATCTACTCCCCTGCAGTTTGAAGCCATTCCCATTTTTCCTGTAACTCCAAAGTCCCTCTCCACCTTCAGGCACTGACCCATATGGCCTCTTCCTGGTCATCACCTTTCTATCAGGGATGTGCTGCAGGTGATTCCTGGAGTCAGGAAGGGCACTGGGATGGTCACCCTCACTCCTCTGGCAAACCTGAGACCAACCCTGCAGACAGCAGGAAGAAAATCCTGGGATGCTGCCGCTGTTCTTCAGGCTCACAGCCTCCTAAAACACCCGTGGGCTTTTCCCAGCTCCATTAATTCCATCGATGGGAATAGGGAGGGGAAATGCAGCTTCCCTTCTCCTGGCAATGGCATGTGAAGGGTTAGTTCCAGAACATTCCCTTGCCTGAGCTCCTTCTCCACGTGACTGTTCTGACACTGAGACCACAATTAACTCTGCACAGAGAGGATGGCTTTGCTCTCATTCACTAAGGATTAATTAGCCTTGTTTGCCCATCAAGACATCAGAGTGTCTCCTTTCAGATGGCTTCAATCAGCTCCCAGTTTGGTTCATGTGGCACCCTGAACACCTTCTGGGTGGAAGGCCCTGGGCTGGTCCTATGCCAGGGGTTTTATACATTTAGATACTAATCTAATATAATTTTATACTAATAATATATTAGTATGGGGTTTAATTCTCTATCTTTCCTGCTGTCTGGTACATAATAGGCCCCAATTTTAATCATGGGGACAGATCTGTGACACTTCCAACCTCCTCATGCTCTCCACACTGCAAGATACTGAGTTCAAGAACTCTTGGGTGTGAATTCTGAATTATTAAAGGCAATTCATGGCCATGTTTGTAATCCAGAAATCCAATTATTTTCCTGCCTGAGGGCATTTGACCTCAAATGGGAAGTACAACACTTGACCATCCAGTTGCACTGCCTGCCATGGGCAGGGATACCCCCCTGCAGAGCAAAGCCCCATCCAGCCTGGCTTTGGAACAGAAATGCATATTTTATTGATCTATCCACAGAGATACACATTTCTATGTGCATGGAAAGAAAACATGGGTATATGTGCCCGAAATCTTGGCATTTTGAGCAAAATTCAGGGCTCATCTCCTCCTCTAGGAACTCTGCCTTTCCAGGGAAGGCAAAGCCACCAACTGCAGTAATTACCTTATTTCTGAATTTCCCTGATTTCATTAGCTTAAATGGGACCAGTAATCCAATTGTACTACAGACTTCTTTAAATCAGAGCACACGCTCTGCCTCTCCTGAAATACCCCTGACAAATCCCTCAGACCAGCCCTTTCAAACCCCAGGGCTGCAGGTTCAAACCCTCAGGCAACAGAAATCATTTATTACAAGATAATAGCAAAAAAACCTAAAAAACTAAATATTAAAAATCAACTATATGGGACTCTGATTTTAAAGAATCTTAAATTTTAAAGAAATCTGTATTCCACAGACAATTAAATCAGGAACTACAAAGTAATTAATATTTGTGCTTTCCCCTGTTCTGCAGGGAAGGGGAAGGCATGACAAAAAGGGTAGGAAGGAATTTTCACACCTTCTTAAATTTATTTTACTTTTCAACCTATTTTCCTTTAGTCCTGGTCTGCATTTCAGTTCTGCTTAAGAGGGTTTTTCTAATGGATGCCAAACTCTTCCCCTCATTCCTGCGTGATGCTCTGCTCATTTAACAAGGACCATGCCACTTGTCACAGTCAATAAGGTCACACCAAACCTGCCAGTCCCTCCAGAAATCCCCCTTTTCCAACGCTCCTGACTCAGCCTTCCCTGAGTCCAGATAATAAATGATTTTGTCCATCACTGTCCCCTCCCTGTGACTTGTACAGATCACAGAGAGATTTCTGAACACCCTCCTGGGTATCGATTCCCAGGTCTGTGGATGCTCCTCCCCCCATCTCACCCCACCAAGGCTCATCCCTTATCTCCTGGCATTGTTTTGACACATCAAAAGAAATCTAAACTAATCCATCTCAACTCTGTTTATCCTACCATCAGATATCCCAATTTTCCTCTCCCTTGGCTTTCAGGACACTACACAGACTTTGCATTTCTTAATCAGAGCCTGTTTTCCAGGGCAGCAGTTGGGCTTCTCCAGGCTTCGGCTCAGTTATCTGGGATTGGTGTCTCACCCACTGATTGTTCTCCCCGTGTCTTTCAAGTTCCCAAAGGATTTTCACAACAACCACTGTGGGGCTGAGGCTTTCCCAGGATCCTCTGGTATAGTCAGACAGCTGGAATTACCAAATCCATCCCTGGAAACCACCAAAATTCCAAGCCGGGACAGGGCCTGGAGCAACCTGGACTGGTGGAAGGTGTCCCTGCCCAGGGAAGGAGTGGGATGGGATGAGCTTTAAGGTCCTTTCCAACCCAAACCACTTTGGGATTCTGTGAGTCCAACCCATCTCGACTCATTAACATCCTTCACCGAAAGAAACCCCTTTCTAAAGGCTCAGGATTAGTCAGAATCTTTCCTGTAAAACCACCCAAATACATTAAGCCCTGGAAAGATTAAAGGTAAATACAATATGGATTTGGAGCAGCGCCGACTCCAAACTGTTGTTGTCTCAGTTCCTCAGCTTCAGTTCTCAGCCCACTGAACATCTCCCTGTCCAAAATTAACTTAAATTAACACGGGATTTCCAGCCCACATGGGAGGAAATCTCTCCTAAAACCCCAGCCAAGAGCAAACATACAGGAGTAATAACTCTATCCATAATTTAAGCTCCTTGTGCCATGAATGTCCAAACTCTTTTTCCCTTTGGACAGCACTAACCCATCCTGCCTTCAAAAAATCCCCAGCTCTCCCCTTATCTCTGCTCTGCAAATCCTCACCACTCAAGTCCTTGCTGTTGTCCAACCACGTCTGCCTTTGCTCAGGGAAGCCTCTCGATGTCCCCTGGAAGAAGGGGGAAGTTTGGGAGGGGCTGTTCCCGCTTTGGAAGAGGCTTTCCCGGCTGCTCCAGTGCAGGTGTCTGCCACAGGCATGCACCCTCACTGCAAGCAGGTTCTTTAGCTGAGAGCTCCAAAGGGGAGGGTTTTGTGTAATAAATTCTTCAAAATTCAACTTGGGCTGCAGAGGAAGGAGATGACAGAGCTCTGCATGTTCCCACTCTGCATCCTAAAGCCATCAGTATCCTGGGATGGAAACAGCACTTCATGTTAAAGCACTCAAGAGCTCCCAGAGCATCTTGGCCTTGGATTAGAGGAAAAGGCTGGATTTTGCCTTGGATCTGAGGAAAATGCTATGCATGGACTCAATGATCCTGATGGGACACTTCCAACTCGGCATACTCCACGATTCTATGGTATTTTGGGGGGAAAATGACACCTGGAGCTCCAGGATCTGGACAGCAGAAGATGCTCATCCTCAGGGTCCAACAACACCATACTGTCTTCTTCATAGCCCTGGCTGCAAAGGCACAACCAGGCATGCCAAGAGCTGCTGGAAGGCTTCAGGATGGGCATTTTGTGCTTGGGCAGACCCTTCAAAGTTCTGGCTGTGCCTTTCTAGACACCTGAGAAGGCCACTGGGTCACAGCAGAGGTGACACCACAGTGATGCCCCAAACTGGCCAGAATCCCAGAAAGGTTTGGGTTGGAAGGAACCCTTGGGATCATCCAGTGCCACTCCTTGCCATGGGCAGGGACACCTCCCACCAACCCAGGTTGCTCCAAGTCCTGTCCAACCTGGCCTTGGACACTCTCAGGATGGGGCAGCCACAGCTTCTCTGCCCAACCTGTGCCAGGGCCTGCCCACCCTCCCAGCCAGGAATTCCTTCCCAGTATCCTACCTAAATCAACCCTTTTCAGTGTAAAGAGTATCTTCAAGGATAAATGTCTTTTTTTCTCCAGGAGTCCCAGAAGTTTCCACGCTCCTGCCAGTTTCTCAAAGCCAAATTTCCCACACAAGGGAAGACACAGAGATGAACAGCTCTGTTCCCATGCACTCCACTGACTCCTTCCCACTGCCCATCCATGGATGTGGAATATTCCCTGCTCCAAAAAAAACCCAACTCAGTCTGCTCCTAAAAAAACAGGGTAAAAAGCTAAAGTCTCAGTCACTGAAAAGAGAAAAAACTGCATCCTGTTGCCATGGCAATAAAAGTTTTTAACAACATTAAGGAACTGAGGGCTCATCAGGGGCTGCATCTTGTTGTTATAGCAACAAAAACGTTCCTGGTAATTGCTTTTAAAGCCTTCTCCCTCCTTTGCATTTTTATAAACACCCCAATGTAATAAAAAGCTCTTATTAAAAGGATGGAGTATTTTGCCTTTTGGCGAAACAGGCGACACTACGAGTGAATTAATGAAGCAATTACTTTGGGGACTCATTTGTGGATCCCGGGGAAAAGGGATCCTTGGAGCACCCACTCCACACCACTGCTGGAAAATCTCTTCTGTGGAAACACAGGAAGGTCTCCAACGCACCGAAATACTGCATCATAAACAACACAACAGTGCCCCGAAGTATTCTGATTTTAAAAAGTGCTCAAAATGACCTTTCCTGCCTTGGCTATTATTCTTTAATCCAAAGCCATGGAAGAATCGGGAACGCAGAAAAGGTGATGGCAGAGATTTCTTGCTGCGCCTGGGGAGCACTTCCAGCACCTTTGCAGCATCACCTTCTCCAGCCCAGAAAGTCCCCTGAATCCCTGTTGCAAGTTAGATTGGAATTCACACAGTTCCCAGGGTGTGGCTCTCAGGCTGCTCTGGGATACAGGGGTGTTACTCAGGGATGGCTCAGGAATCAGGAAGGTTTTACACAGTGTTGTCTTCTTTTTCCTCCCCAAACATCTTTCTCCTCCTCATTTTCCCATCACCATTGGAATTAGGCATCAGAACTCCCCCAAACTGCCAGTGAACATAGGGGGGGAAAAAAAGAGCCATTTAACTTCATGAACTGATGGATATTTAAAAGCATTTCAAATGAGCACAACTGCCTCGAGTTGTTTGGAATGTCAGTTCTGGTTCTGGGGCTCCCTTTTGAAGGATTCACAGCCAATCAGGCAGAAGGCCTGCTCCCATCCCTCCCAAATACCCAGGGATCCTAAAGAGCCAACTTGGTCAGAATAAAGGGAGAGGGATAATTAAAAAATGCTCCAAAGCAATTAATCCCAGCAGACTCCTGCCAACAGGTGAGAGGAGAAAATTACTTGATATTATGCCAAGAAACTGCTGAAACATCATCATTATTATTATTATTATTACTACAGACACTGTGAAAGCCCTATAGGTCCCCCAAAGGGGAAAAGCTTTACTGTGAATATATTAATATATCCAGGCAAAATCTACTGAGTCCTGGATAAATAACAAGGACACCTGATATGGGGCAAAGACAATTTTTGTTGTGATGCTTTGTCCTGGACTCTGAAGAAAAACTCACATATACAGAAAATGTTTTGGTGCTTAAGAAAAATATTTCCTTAAGATGATGAACTGCTATCCTCTGCTTAGCCAAAGCTCTGGTTTTCTTTCAAAAAATCAGAGTTGCAATGGTTTGGGTTGGAAGGCACATTAAAGCCCACCCAGTGCCACCCCCTGCCATGGGCAGGGACACCTTCCACCAGCCCAGGTTGCTCCAAGCCCCATCCAACCTGGCCTTGGACACTCCCAGGGATGGGGCAGCCACAGCTTCTCTGCCCAACCTGTGCCAGGGCCTGACCACCCTCACAGGGAAGGATTCCTTCCCAATATTCCATCTATTCCAGCCCTCTGGCAGTGGAAAGCCATTCCCTGCGTCCTGTCCCTCCATGCTTTGTCCCAAATCCCTCCCCATATATATATACATATAAGTGTTGAAATTTCTAGATTTCAAGTCTCTGCTCAACAGCGATCACCATCTTATGGTTGCTTCCTTATTTCCATGATTTATTCTCCAGCAGGGCAGGAAACATCTCAGAATTTTTCCTCTTGCTGTTGTTTCTCTAAAGGAAAAATCAATTCGTTTCACGGGCTGAGCAGGTTCTTAAAAACAGGGATATCTGGCAAACTCCACTAAAGAGCAGCCTTGTGTATTTTTTTCTGACTGTGCCCTCACGACTCTTTTCTAGGTTTCTGAGGAAAAGCCCTCCTATTTTCAGGAAGAACTCAGTTATTCCCATCCTTAGTATGTGGTGCTAATCCAGTAATCTCTGACATTCCTCTGCTCCCAAAGGAGGACTGGGACAGCTGGAAGCAGAGAGTGGGTGCTGCCCCAGGGCCTGAGCATCACTCCCAGGAACTCGGGAGAATGAGAGCACACAGCAACTGTTCCAGAACCTTAGAAGCCACCTGGAAATAAAGGAAGGATTTCTCCTAATAAAATGATCCCCACGGAGGCCATTTAACAGTATCTCTGCTGCTCCTTCCATGAGCTCCCTTCCCTTCCATTAGCCTGGGCAATGTGCAATTCACCAGTGGCCCTGGCACCTCATTATCCAATTAAAGCCGCCCATTTGTAACAAAGAAAGGATGTCAGGGGAAGGGAATGATTAGGTTAATGATTAATTTGGGCTACTCGCCTACGAAACAGCTTTGCAATTAATTTGGGGAGGTTTGCACATCTTCAGCTCCTCTGCAGGACGAGTGGCACTGCTGGGTCCTGCTGCGCTCTGCTCTAATTGATTCCTTAATCCGAGCACCAGAGGGATCGCCCTAGAAGCAACTTCAGAGATTACTTCTGGGTTTCTGAGGAAAACAAACCCATCAGGAATCATCCTGTAGCCAAGGAAAGGGTTTTCCCCTCCGTTTCCAGCAGAACACCTGCCTCCTCCACGGTCCATGGGGCCACCGGGAAGCGGAACACGCTCTGTTGGATTCGATAATTAAGGGGTTGGATTTAATAGAAACATCAGGGTTTGCCACCAGAACAGCTCCCACCTCGCCAGGTGTGCTCCTCTGGGAACGGCACCTGCAGACCAAGGCTGTGCTCCCGGGATATATCCAGTGTGTATTAGGGATCACTCGGAGGGAGAGGTGTGGATCACCCAGGGCACAGCAGCTGCAGATGTGCTGTGCTCCTCATGAAATCCATTAGGCTGGAAAAGCCCTCCAGGATCATCCAGTCCAACCACTCTCCTGGCATTGCCAAGTCCACCACTGATGCACGATCCCAAGTGCCACGGCCAGTCTTTCCTTGGGCACCTCCAGGGATGGGCACTCCAAACCTCCCTGGGCAGCCCCTTCCAAGGCCTGACCACCCTTTCCAGGCAGAAATCCCTCTTGCTGTCCCACTGGAACATCTCCTGGTCATTCCCTCTGCTCCTGTCCCTGTTCCCTGAAGCAGAGCCTGATCTCCCCCAGCTCCCCCCTCCTGGCAGGGACTTGCAGAGCCAGAAGGTGCCCCCTGAGCCTCTGTTTCTCCAGGCTGAGGCCCCCCAGCTCCCTTAGCCCCTCCTGCTGCTCCAGCCCCTTCCCAGCCCTGATGCCCTGTTCCCTTTCCTGCACACACTCCAGCCCCTCAATGTCCCTCCTGCCATGAGGTCCCATGTTCACTGCAGAGACTCCACAGCAGGACAAGTCATCCCACCCAAGAACCGCTCCAGAGCGGTGTTGCCCACTCCAAACCTTCCCCTCTGCACAGCCACTCTTGGGATTTTCCATAATGTGTCTTAACTCCTCACCAAGGGGGAAAATCAGCCTCTGTTCACCGGGCACGGACACCTCCCTGTCCTTTCCCCCCATCAACCCCTCTCCACACTCCTCCTGGATGGGCATCAGGCTCCTTAACACAACCAAACACTTTCCTTCCTCACCAGACCAAGCCCAGGATGTCCAAACATGCAGCTACAGGGAAGCTGGACAGGGGTTCTCCTCAAAACCCACTGGGTATGGGAAAGGCTGTGCTGAAGCGACGGGATGTGTCTCCATTGAAGCTGCTGACAGGGGCATTGAGCTCCCGGCCACCAGGTGCTGCTGGAACTCCTGTCACCCCTCACACATCTCACACTCAGCATTCCTTTGGCATTCTCGTTGGATCTGTGATCCCAGCTGTGAACCCCTTGGGGTCGGAGCGCTGCCTCCTTCCACAGTAGCCAAGTGAGTTTATTACACCACCGGAGAAGGCTGGAGATGGAGTTACAGAGCATTTAATGGCCAAGAAAATGGTGAATAACGTAAATAGAGATGTCCTCCCATGACCCTGCTGAGAGACTTTCTAATAAAAGAGCCTCCAGACCTCCCGGCGAATTATCCCATTTCTATTTGGAAGAACACAAACATTACACTTACTGTCAGAGTGATTGAAACAGCCCGACAGGGAGAGGAGCTGCCTCTGTGCAGGCACCTCCAAAAAAGCCTTTCCAGCAAAAAGGGAAGAGGCTCTTCTCATTCTAACTCTTCCATCCCACAATCTCCCTCACTGCTTTTTCTAAATTTAATGTTGTGGTCATAATTATTAGCAGCTGAAAGTAAATCCAGCCTGAGTGTATTCAAGTTATGTTGACTCACAGAATGGTTTAGGTCGGAAGGACCTCAAAGCCCATCCAGTGCCACCGCCTGCCATGGGCAGGGACACCTCCCACCAACCCAGGTTGCTCCAAGCCCCATCCAACCTGGCCTTGGACACTCCCAGGGATGGGGCAGCCACAGCTTCTCTGCCCAACCTGTGCCAGGGCCTGACCACCCTCCCAGCCAAGGAATTCCTTCCCAGTACCCCACCTGTCTCTGCCCTCTGGCAGTGGGAAGCCATTCCTTGTGTCCTGGCACTGCAGCCCCCTGGAAATAGTCTCTCTCCATGTTTCTTGCAGCCCCTTCAGGCACTGCAAGGACACGCTTGGGTCACCCCAAATCTTCTCTTCTCCAGGCTGGACAATCCCAATTGCTCCATCCTCTGACCATCCTGGTGGCTCTCATGAGAGATGGAGCTGAATTGACTGTCCAGCCAAGGGGCTGAACACCAAGCTGAACCACTCGTGGGTGGCCAGGGAGAGAAGAGCTGAGACATTCAGCTGGAACACCAGGACAACAGGATTCTGCTCCATCCCATCTTTTCTTTATAGGACTTTTTCTGCAACATCCCACTGGAGGGACTGAGGAGTGACTGATTCTCACCATCTCCACACCTGCCATAAGGTGCACTGGGGGCCCTCTGAGCCCACAGGCAGGGAACTCCCTGCAGGAATGCTGATCTCCAAAGGAGACTCAGAGCCAAGCTCCTACTCAGGATTTGAGTTTCCAGTCTGCAATGCATTAAAAAGGCACATAATTAGGTCTCCTGCCAAAATAACTTCCTCTTGCCCCACTCTCCCGAGCTCCTTGAGCTCTTGGGAAGGAAGCTGCTTGGCCTCTTCCATGACTCCAGGTCCCTCTTCTCCCCATACACCTCTGGCAGGAGAACAGAGAAAATGAAAAAGAAAAGTCTGGCCAAACAAACTGGGCTTTCCATCACAGACAAAATCAGCTGCAAGTGAGCTCCAGGTGCTCTGGCAAATAAAGCATCTGCTCAAATGAACCGTAAAAGTGATCAGTGAGTAAGGCCAGGCAAGTTCTCCAGCCTAGAACGTCTCCTGTACCAGTATCAGGAGCTCCCCAGTCAGTCCCATCTCACCGGGCTTGTCCTCAAACTTCTCTGTGAGCAAGATAAAATCATCCAGATGCCCCTGGCGTGACAGTGAGGCTGGGCTCCTCCTCCCTCTGCACCCTCTTCTGTCACAGCAACTATTCCAGCAGCCACTGAGCTTGTCATCACAAAATGAATCACTGCCACCAGCTGAAAAGCCACTAAACAAAGAGCTGGGAATTCAAGCAAACCATCAAAGCAAGCTTTGGTACAGAGAGAAGTGTTCAACCTGCATTTAAAGCAGGAGGAAGATTCACTCTCTCATGAACAGAATCATTCCCACAATCACCTTTTGTCTCATTTTGTGTTCTCTTCATTCTCCTGTTTTCTCACATTCCCATCAGTGCAAAGGCAAGGCACAAGCAGCTTGAGAATCATGGAATGCTTTGGGTTGGAAAGGACCTCAAAGCTCATCCAGTCTGACCCCAGCCTGGCCTTGGACACTTCCAGGGATGGGGCAGCCACAGCTGTTCTGCCCAACCCGTGCCAGGGCCGGCCACCCTCCCAGCCAGGAATTCCTTCCAAACATCCCACAACCCTGCCCTCTGGCAGTGGGAAGCCATTCCCCCCTAAATTGCCAGTGAAAGCTGCCACAACCATAAAGCAGTCCCAGCAAAACCGTGGATTAATTTCCATGTGCAGTCAGAGAGACAGATTGTGGTCCATGTTCCCATGATTGATTGCCTTTTAAATATCTGCTGCTCGTGCAGTGTAATCGGCCATGGCATATTTTGCATTATGAACACAACAAATTGGCTTTTGTGGGGCTCTTTCAAGCAGCTGCTGAAGACAAAAAAGTAATTAGTAAAAGCAGTGATTAGTGACAGACTGAATGGGGGGGGAATGGTTTTAACCAAATCTACTGTGAAATCTCCACCACATTGTTTTATTGAAGCCTCCTCAGTTCCAATTCCTAACTCAGTACTTGGTGCATTTCTATTACATATAAACACTCACAGACCACTGCGTGTAAATAACAGTTTAAAGAACAAAATAAACCATTTGCATAGGAATTGAGAGCCTTGACTTTGTGACCAGACAATTTCCAGCCCATCAGATGAAAGATCCATTTTATAAACAGAGTGTTTTCAGAGAGTGAAGGAAAGCAACTGAGATTGGAAAAGAAAAATATATTTAAAATAAATAAATAGAACTGCCAAGGCAAAAAGGTATGGCCTTGCATTGTATATAGCCTGATTAAATCACAGAATCAGAGAATGGTTTGGGATAGAAGGGGCATTAAGGATCATCTACCCCCTGCCATGGGCAGGGACACCTCCCACCAGTCCAGGTTTCTCCAAGCTCCATCCAACTTGCCCTTGGACACTTCCAGGGATGGGGCAGCCACAGCTTCTCTGCCCAACCTGTGCCAGGGCCTGACCACCCTCCCAGCCAGGAATTCCTACCCAATATCCCATCTATCCCTGCCCTCTGGCACTGGGAAGTCATTCCCCCTTGTCCTGACACTCCAGGCCCCTGGAAATAATCTCTCTCCATGTTTCTTGCAGCCCCTTCAAGCACTGCAAGGCCACAACTGGGTCACCCAAAAGCTTCTCCTCTCCAGGCTGGACAATCCCAGCTCTCTCAGCGCAAATGTAAATCCATCAACATAAACCATAAAACAGCCCCAGCACCACAGAAATGCAGGAGTTTCAATATGGGACCATCAGCTCCCTGTTTGCCTAGAGACACAATCTGTAGGACTTCATCAGCCAGGAACTATTTCCATTGATAAATATACTCTGGAATTGCATTTCCTCACCTTCCAGTCTTACAGCCTTTCCTCACAGCATTGGTTGAACCTCTGCCTGGACAGGATCTTTGATGAAACACGTGGCAATCTGGTCCCTGAAGCTCTCTCCCTGCTACCTCAGGGCTGCCCAGCCTTCAGCTGTCAGGAACCACACAACCTGGGATAACTGTGCTCCAGTGAGATTCCCAAAGTACCCCGAGCCTGCAGGGCACATCCCAGCCATCCCACAGGGACAGGGGATGGAAAAGGCAACATTTGGGGATAAAATAATCCCCCTTGGCAAATCATGGCAAGTGCCAGAAGATCCTGGAGCTGCCCTCCCATCCCCAGCATTCTACACCAGTGTGGACTTCAGAGGAGTGGGATTAAACCTGTGCCAGTGGATTCATGAATCCTGGAGGATGGGGGCAACTGAATACCATGTGTTGCAGCCAAAAATGCTTGTTGGTGTAAGCTAAAGCCTGTGTCTATCTCTGAGGGTCTTCTACTCCCCACCCAAACATGGAATCTCTAAAGGATCTCTAAAATCCTTTTTCCCCCCCTCAACATCCATGAGAATAAAATTTTACCCAGGCTTGGAAACTGCAGTCAAAAGTAATGGGAAGAACTGCTCTTGCTTCCAAGTGGATGCAAACCCAGGAGGTGTTCAGGAAGGTCAAGGAGCATTTAGACTATGCTCTAAGGGACAGGGTGGGATTGTTGGGGTGTCTGTGCAGGGCCAGGGGTCGGACTGGGTGGTCCTGGTGTGGCCCTTCCCACTCAGGATATTCCACAATTCTGTTGCATTATCCATAGCTCTGAGAGGATCAATTGCAGCTTTTAATGTTGATCAGAACAGCCTTCCCAAACGGAACCCGACCAAGCCCTTCCTCATGGATTGTTTCCCACAGATTCCCCTGGAAATCCCCCCCAGGCACCAACACTGAAGGGGCCAGGATTAACTTCAGCAGAACACAAATCCAAGAGGGAAAGACCAAGCCATCCCAAGCCCAGTACTGCCCTTGAGAATTCCTATGGTGGTGTCACCACAGGAGGAGATGGTACATCCAGCTCTTTGTCCCAGCTTCTTTCACTGAACTTTTCCAACAAACATACATCCCTTAGGACAGGCAAACCCCTCCAGGATTATTGATGAGCATGGATGCCTTTGCACCGGGAAAGATTCAACTGCCAGCGGTGATTCACATCATGGTTTTCCATACAGTGAGAAAAACTAATTACCACTTCCCTGAAGTTCATCACTGTCATGAAAATTAATGGGCTTTGAGGAGCAGGGAACTTACCCCGAGATGGGGGTTTAATTACCCATCAGTCTTCAGGCAGTTCCAGGCTCTGCAGTGGTTAATAAAGGTTAATGCCTCTCCAACTGGAGAAATATTACATGGAACTTGACAAATATTTGGTGGAAAAATAAGTTAGAGGAGCTGAGAAATAACTCCACATTACAACCAAATGACAGCAAAAGGTGTCCCAGACAGGCTATCCTCCTCAGGACGAGCTGACTTCTCATGCCATTAACCTTTAAGCCCTAACATTCCAGATTTGTTGAGTTGAGCCAATGTGAATTGCAGCTCCAGCTGGACTCTGCAGGATTCCTGTGGTGGCTTCAGCACACTGGGGAATGTATCATGGATAAGGTTCTGGAACAGATAAATGGCAGCAGGCAGCTGAAGGGAGCTGAGGGGATAATGTGACCAGCACACCCTTCAACTCAAAACCTTTGGGACTGGGAATGTTTTCCTCTGTGTCACTGAGCAAAGCTTGTGAACACAGAGATCCCAACAACAAACTGCTCCCATTGGCTGTGCCAGCACAGAAAGGTGTGTCCATGGGAGACCCTCCTGTCACAGCCTACATCCCCTGGACACTTTGCTCTGGGGGCCAGCACAGCAACGCCATGGAGCGGCTGGAGAAAGTCCAGAGGAGGCACCAGGATGGGCAGAGGATGGAGCAGCTCTGCTGGGAGCAAAGGCTGGCAGAGCTGGGATTGTCCAGCCTGGAGAAGAGAAGCTTTGGGGTGACCCAACTGTGGCCTTGCAGTGCCTGAAGGGGCTGCAAGAAACATGGAGAGGGACTATTTCCAGGGGTCTGGAGTGCCAGGACAAGGGGGAATGGTTTCCCACTGCCATAGGGCAGGGATAGGTGGGATATTGGGAAGGAATTGTTGGCTGGGAGGGTGGTCAGGCCCTGGCACAGGTTGGGCAGAGAAGCTGTGTTCACACCCAAGGATGCCAACCTGAGCACATTCCACCCCATTCCAGGCAGCTCCTGATCCCTCACCCCCTCATTCCATCTCCTTCCCCTCTCCTCAAGGATGAGCCCAACCACAAAGCTCTGGGCATCCTACTGAGCTCCCAGCAGAAGTCCTTGGAGAACCCTTTGCCCACTGGATTCTTTTCCTCTGATCTAAGCTCTCAGGAACATGGTTCTCTCCCAAAGAGTATCACGCACGTTCTCTCTACATGACCTTCCCAGTACTGCTCAAACTGCCCCTCGAAGAGCACTTGGTTTCACAAGCACTGTGCTCAGCTTTACCCATCAGGGGGCAATTTCTATGGGGTTTTGCCCAGGAGACCTTTCCAAGGCAATAAGCTTCTGCTCCAAGTGGCACCACGTCCTACAGGCACAGCTGCTCCATGGCCTGGCACACCAGGAACCACCTGCTCCAAGTGGCACCACGTCCTACAGGCACAGCTGCTCCATGGCCTGGCACACCAGGAACCACCTGCTCCAAGTGGCACCACGTCCTACAGGCACAGCTGCTCCATGGCCTGGCACACCAGGAACCACCTGCTCCAAGTGGCACCACGTCCTACAGGCACAGCTGCTCCATGGCCTGGCACACCAGGAACCACCTCCTCTCAAATCCCAGGACCACTGAGGTTGTATCCTGCAGAGCTGAAAACCCCAAGAAATAAAGACAATTCTGGTCCTTCAAAGCCCTGTTGAGATCCCTGCATTTCTCTTTCAGTGCTATCTGAGCTGCTCAGGCGGCCCCAGATGGCTGGAGTTCAATCCAGTTCCCATCCATAGAAACAATTTTGGGCGTCCAGGACATGCCAGAGAAAAAGAGAAGACAGCACTACGGTGGCATCAGCATTTCGTGTTCTTTACAGAGCCCGTGGACTGCCCTGGAAGAGCAAAGATCTAACGAATAAAGCTGAGCCTCTTCCCCCGCGCCTCCGCCCTCGCTTAATTAAAACCAAGCCACTCCTTAGAGCTCATCTCCTGGAACTCAGTGTCAGGCAGGGGCTGGAAAGGGCAAAGCTTTACCAAGCCCATTTCAGACACTGCTGGCTTTGATACTCAAAGTGAAGGCTCTACCAAACACCTTCAGAGAAGCAGCTCTTAAAATGCCATTGGCAATGCCCTGGTGGGTTTTATTGCAGCCTGGAGACAAAGAAAAGCGCTCCCGTTCCGACTCTGATCCCAGAGAAGATGGAATTCCTGAAATGTAATTGAGTTTTTCCAATGTGCAACAGAGAGAACTTGTTTGGTGCCTTTTTTTTTTTTTTAATTAAAAAGCCTATCTGCTGTTATGCCAATTTATTGGGTGTCAAAGTGCTTTTAAACACCAGCACTTAAGTAATACGAAATCCATCTTTGCCAGGGGCCTTCAGAGCTGGTAAGGGTGAATAAATCAGCCTTCTCTGCACCATCCCAAACTTGAGTGAATATTGGGCTTTATGAGGGAGCTGGGGGGACTCAGCCTGGAGAAAAGGAAGCTCGGAGAGCACCTTCTGGCTCTGCAAGTTCCTGTCAGGAGAGGGGGAGCCAGCAGGGGTGGTCAGGTTCTGTCCAGGGAACAGGGACAGGAGCAGAGGGAATGACAGGAGATGTTCCAGTGGGACAGCAAGAGGGATTTCTGCCTGGAAATGGTGGTCAGGCCTTGGAAGGGGCTGCTCAGGGAGGTTTGGAGTGCCCATCCCTGGAGGTGTCCAAGGCAGGACTGGCCGTGGCACTCAGTGCTCTGGGCTGGGGGACAAGGTGGGCATCGGGCACAGGGTGGGCTTTAAGGTCCCTCCCAACCCAAACCATTCTCTTCCTCTGTGAAGAAGCCCTACAGTGATTGAGCATCCAACACTTTAAACCCAGCCCAGCTGCACGTTTTGTCACTGAAAGGACCCAGAGAACCCAGCCCAAGGCAGCCAGGTGCAAACTTAAATCCCAGCCTCCGGAAGTCTCAAGATCCCAAGAGGAATAACCAGGGACTGGCATACTGTTCAGTGCACCTTCTCCCTTCCCTCTATCTCCAGCTACCTCTCCATAACACCAGAAAGGTTTCCAGTATATTGGCAAATCCCTGTGCTGTCCACAGGGATGTCACTGTTCTGTTCTGTAAATGGTTCCTGATCCATAAACAAATCTGTGGCCCTTCACATTGTACACATAATAATTAAAAGAAACACTAACAAAATAAGAACCTGGGCTAGTAGAAGGTCTCCCTGCCCACAGGAGGTGGGACAAGAGGTGGTTTTAAGGTTGCTCCCAACGTGAATCCTGGGGTTCTGTGATGTCCCCACAGCCTCCTGTCCTGCTGCCAAGCTCTGCTCCCACAGGCATGTCCAGACACCAGGAAAACATTCCCTCCGCTGAGCCAACGCCAGCACAGGGGTGGCCCTGCCTTGTCCTGAGCTGTGTCACACCTACAGGGGCCTGCAAAACAAGGGACCAACATTCACCCTTATATTGGGGAGCTTTTGAGAGAAGAATAATTTTGTTACTAGTATTCACACGTGCCTTGCCACAACAACCCCACGATGTTACAAAAGAGGAGGAATAATAATGAAACCTGCAGTGGATTGAACACTGACAAAATGCTGCTCTCCCCTGTGGGTTGGGGAGATCTGGAGCTTGTTCTGCCAGAGAAGCAGAGGCAGCAGGACCATCGTGCTCCAAAGGGGCACGGTGGAGATGGTGCTGTTCCACCCTGGCTCAAAACAACATAAACTGCAGCAACTTTAACTGGCTGGAAACATACTTGAGCTTGTTGCTGGGAGATTGTTTCCTGAGTACCTTAATGGAACTTTATTGGATGGGATGGAGTCCAAATATAGGGAAGCCCAGCTCCTCCAATATAGAAAGGAACAATCAAATCTGTACCTTAATCTCAGAAAGAAACCTTGAGCTGCAATGGGTGAAATCACCTTTAAAAGCTCTACTTTTATGGACAACATTGGGTGGCATCACCTCATCAAGCAGCTCCTCAAGTGGCCTGAGAGAGCTTTGGTTCTGAACCCCAAACTGATCAGTTTGGGGGTCTGTCTGGACCCCAAGCAGCTTTTTGTGCCCTAATTAGTACCACAAAATAGCCTAGAGAAGACACTTTCTTACAGTGCTAAGGCAAAAGCAGACCCCAGGCACACTCTTGTACTGCAGACTGAAAAGCCCACGTGTCACTGAGCCATAAATTCATACCAATGGCAGAACTTCCACTGCAGCCTCTGGTGCCTCAGACTCTGCTCCAAGCAAAGGTTTCCTGTCCTCAGCAGAGTTCAGTCACCTCGTTTATCACCACTGCCCTGCCCATATTTCACAACTCAGAAAGGCTTTCAGTGGCATCTCCAAAAGGGGATGAAAGGGAAGCTCTTGTGAACGAATTATTTGACAGCTGCTGTAAATAACTCATTCTCCAAGGGCTGCACACAGAAAGCCATCATTTACTTAGAGCTGTGTTGAACAGTGGTGGCATCTCAACTTAGTCAACTCTCCAATTAAACCAATGGAGCAAACACCCACAAAATTACTTCCAGAAAGTATTTCCAAACAGCCCAAGGCTTCCTTTCCCCTGCGTGGTGATCAGTGACACTCCTTCTGTCTCAGGCACAACAAACAGCACTTCATTATCTATTCTTGCTCTATTTGCTCTGGCAAACAGGTCTAGAGAGTTTTTAAACAAAGGCTTCACACTGACATCTTTTCCCTGGGATTCGATGCCCAGTCTCAAAGTTGTCCACTATGTCCAAACCCCCAGGACTTCCTGGAGCTGCTCTTCCCATTGGGTCGAGAGTATTTTCCCGGACTGCAGAGTTTTACAGAACTTTATTTCTCCAGGTGTTTGACCTCATGACAACATAAAATTATCACTAAGGGTTTCCCTGTGCCCCCTTTGCAGATTTAGCTACCACAAGTTTTCAAATCCCATTCCTATGGAGTTGGGCTGGGGGGTGTTCACCTGGAGAAGAGAAGGCTCCAGGGAGACCTGAGAGCCTTTTCCAGTGCCTAAAGGGGCTCCAGGAAAGCTGGAGAGTGTTGGAACACATGTGTTGCACATTTTCAGACTAAGGAGTCAGAAGCAGATTCCAAGACAGAGGCCTCAGTGATAATGATGGGATCTGCAAAATGACCTTGGCCAACAGTGACCTGAGAGGAGAACCTGCTGATGTTCTGTGGAATGATACAAGTGAAGGGTTCTACTAATAAAATTAAGATAGATGAGAACTATGTGACTTCACTAATTTTATAAAATATATCTTAGTTGGTATTTATCTATATCTGTGTGTTGTTGGATAGTTTTGATGGAGTGTATTAGTTTTAGAAATATGCTTAATTGTGTGTGACGAGAGTTCCTTCTTGTACTTTTGAAATCCCTGCACAGTGGAACATTAAGATGCAAGAATGGAAACATTTAGTGCCTTTTCTGCCATTCCTGAGTAGAACTGTAACTTCAGATGAAGAGGAATAAACTCTCATTTTTGTTTTTTGATGCAGTCAGGTTGTCTTATTAACAGCTCAGGCTTATAAGCCTCTTACTAAGACACTGAAACTGTGTCTGTGCAAAAAGTCTTTGGCTACAGGTGAGGAACTTGGGACAAGGCATGGAGGGACAGGACAAGGGGGAATGGCTTCCCACTGCCAGAGGACAGGGAGAGATGGGATATTGGGAAAGAATTCCTGGCTGGGAGGGTGGGCAGGCCCTGGCACAGGTTGCCCAGAGAAGCTGTGGCTGCCCATGGCAGGGGGTGGCACTGGGTGGGCATTGAGGTCCCTCCTAAACCAAACCATTCCACAACTCACAAGTTTTCCAGGCTCTACTTACTGACACCTTTTCTAAAGCCTTAAAGCAGCTGCTGAAGGAAGAGTTACAGAACTGCAGACCACAAGTAACCCAAGAGTAAAACCTCTGAGCTCTTCTACAACTAACTAGGAAGTCACCTGATTAAGGGGAGGAAAACAAAAACACTGGTGGGATGCTGCTCCCTTTGTCCCAACACTCCAAAACACGGCACTGAAGGAGTTTCTCCTTGATTTCAACCCCCAGCACAATCCTTGAACGTTAACTCAGCATCACTCTGCCATTCCTGCCTCCAAGACAGCCTGGAGTGTCTTCAAGGAGCAAAACCTGGCTCTGACAGCCATCCCTGCCTTCTGCATCCCTGACCCAAGAAGGGATGCTGGAAAAGACATCTCCTTTCCCATGGTATTTCTCCTGCCAGGCAGCTGCAGGTGAGCCAATAAAGATAACAAAGTGTTAAACCAACCACAAGGATCGAGGGGAAAACTCTTGGCACTGGGTAAGCACTGGGATGAAGCTAATCCTGAATAAATTTAATAGGACAACAAAAAATAAAGAAAAAAGTGAAAAAAAAAAAAAAAAAGAAAGCCCAATTCCAGTCAAATGAGCCACAGAAAACTGCAAAGCTTTCCATCCTGAAAACTAACCAAATAAACCCAAAGAATAGGAAGAAAGTAGTTTCTGGTAACTAATGGGCCTAATTAAAGACTTTGAGAGACAAGGGAGACTTTCTCAAGAACAAAGGCACCACAAACACCCTGACAGGTGTTTAAAGAAGTGAGTGCTGGGGATTTCTTGGGTTTAAAAGAGCTCCAATCAGAGAAAGACAAACCCCCAGTGACAATTCCCCCTAACCCATCTCTGCCCGAAGTGCAGCTGCTCCCAACCCAGGGACTGAACAGAGCAGCCTTCAAATTAAAGCACTGAGCCAACAAAACAGGGAGAAAATGCACCAGGATTTAAAGAAAAATCCCTGCATTGGAAGGAAACCCGTTTAATCAGTGGTTCGATCCTTAATCCCAACCACAGGATTGGTCACTCTGTCTGCACCACCCCCCTGAGCTCCTCCCTGTGTAAAAATAATTAATAACCCAATTAAGTACCAGTTCACCCCAAGATGTTTCCCCATCTCATTTTCCTTGCCCTGCCTCCTTGCCCAGCCCTGAGTTTTCCCCTCGAGTTCCACAGGCCTGGAGACATTTCAGGCGCACAAGGTGGTGAATGAGGCTTTTCACGCCACTCTTCCCATCTCAGACTATCCTCTCTTGGATCAAACTGTCCCTCCATGAAGATTTCAGTCAGCACCACCCACCCCTGTGCCCACATCTCCTGCTGATGCTCCTGCCTCCTGAACAACAGGAGGGCAAAACCCTCCTGTGCCACGTCTTGCCATTGTCCTCCACATCATTTTTCTCATTACCATCCCCTTCGAGGGATAATCCAATTCCATTTTGTCACATCACCCGGCAAAGCGCATAAAGGTCAAAGAAAAATACAGGCACTGGAAGGGAGGGTTTAAATTACTTTCTCCAAGGATATATCCATTTATTTTCTACCAGGCACTCCAGACAGACCATCCCTGGGTTGGCCATCCCAGCTTTCTCATCTCTAAATTATATCAGAAAAGGTTGCAAATCAAAAGGTTCTCTATCAGAAGACAACCTTTTTTTTTTTTTTTGCAAGATGTGTGATTTGTTTTCAGAAGGTCTGAGCAAACTTTGCACTGGCTCCTGTCACTGCCAGAGCAGAGCATGCAAAGCCAACCTCCTTCTCTGAGGCTTTTAATGATCTCTGCAGTTTTAATCGTCCTGTTGCTTTATTTTTCCTTGCAAATAACCCCTGTCACTAAGCTGCCTGTAGAGCTCTGTTATTTCTGGGCCTGCAGCTTCTCATGCATAGGACTCAATTAAAAAAAAAAAAAAAAGACCACAAAAAAAACCCCCTCAGCAGTGGAAAACTCAAACTCATCCAAGCTTGGTGAGGAATTCTCAACTCCTGCCTTAATCCCACTGTGAGTTCTGTACAATTAGCACTGCTGGCAGGAGCAGGAGCTTGAGAAATGGCTTTGGAGGAGCAGAAAGAGATTTACATACTTTGGAGTTTTATAAGTTCAGCCTGGGCTTTCCTAAAAGCAGGGAGTGGTGCCGAGTGTAACTCCTCTGCAAACAGAGCCCGGCATCGAGACGTTGCTGGGGGGAGTTTCTATTCAAGCTTTGCCTCCAAGAGAAGACATTTCAGATGTTAAAGCCAACTTTTAGGTAAATAAAACACCCTTGGAGGATGATGAACCCACTCCTATCACCAAATCACCTGCATCCTGCTGAACTCTGCTCCACACACTTGCAGAGGAATGAGGACTAGTGCACAATAAAACATCAAAAGGGAGTTTTAC
Organism: Formicarius rufipectus; assembly: GCA_013399695.1. Taxonomy (NCBI): domain Eukaryota; kingdom Metazoa; phylum Chordata; class Aves; order Passeriformes; family Formicariidae; genus Formicarius; species Formicarius rufipectus. The sequence goes on along the minus strand of VXAU01001552.1, from coordinate 1,098,377 downwards.
ACACACCTGGTGTGTCATTCTGGTGTGCCATTTGGAGTAATTACTGGTGGTAATTTTGCCTTTTTCAGCCTTTTGCTCAGACCTCTCCTAGTTCCTTCTTCCCACCTCCCCATGTAGCCAGTAACTGGGGATCAGAGGCATCATTTCAGGTGTGACACAATTTATCCCCAGTGAGCAAAGTTCTCCTTATTCCAATGCACTGGATTTGTTGGCATCAGGGAGGAAAAATCTCTGATTCTGCTTTGACTTACAAAGCAGCACCAAGGCTTGCATGCAAGCATTTGAGAACTCTGGATATTCAACAGAGGAAGAAATGAGCTGCTCATTTGGATTTCCCTAAGTGTGCAATGGAAGCTCCACTGTGAACAGTCACAATTTGGAAAGGCTGGACAAAGATACACCTGGAACAGACTGAGACATTTCCACTAGAAGTCAAAAGAAAGAGAAGTAAAAATAAATAAATAAAACCCCCCAGTATTATTCTTTTTTTTAATAGCTGGAAACATAAAGCAAATGCTTCAGAATAACAACGGGGAAAAGATTAGATGTCAAAAATCACAGAGTTGTCTTGAAACAAGGCCATGTGGCACAAAATGTGTCCCTGCCTTCCTCAGCGCTCCTCATCACCAAGGCTTTTTGCTCCCTCTTTCTTCTCAGGCCCTGCTCAGCCCCCATCCTGCTTTTATTTAAGACAGGAATAATAGTGAAAAAATATTCTAATGGTTCTCCTGGGCAGCTTTTCCAAAGCCCCGGATTGCCTTATTAAAGAGGCCGTTAGGAAACACGAGCCAGATCAGAATCATTACACTTTAACATCTTCTAAATCATTCTGAGAAGACAAAGCCCTTTCGGGGGTGATTTATGCCTTTGAGGTGCTCCTCCAGAACGAGCAGAGGCTGAAGAGCCCATGCAGACAAACACAAGGACACTAAGAGCTTTATTAATATTCTAATGGTTCTCCTGCAAAAGAAGCTGCAGCAAGGGGAGGGCAGCTCAGCTGCCACAGCACTGTGGTCCTCGTGCTCTTGTCCCCCCAGACACTTCCCACATTGGTGTCTCACAACACCAAGCACTTCTGACACTCTGGGGGTGGTGGAAATCCACCTCCTGAAATTTGGGAAGCCCCCACTCCAAGTGCTCCTCGAGGTGAGAGATGGATGATGCCCCTGGTGAGACTGGGTGCCCTGTTCCTGGCCGCAGCTGTTGGCTCTCCGCACCTCCTGAGGGAAACCTTGCCCTGCTCAGAGCTTGAGGCAGTATCTCCTACCACTTCAGCTTTAGGGCATTTGTCCCTCACACAGTCCAAGGAACAAGCAGGTGTTGGAAGCTGTTTGGGCCCATGGAAGTCAGTGCCATGCCCTGAGGTGATCTGGGCACCCCCACGACCTCAGCTCAGTCAGGTCGAGCTGACATGGTTCCCCTGTCACCTGGAAGGACACAAAGCCCTTTGCAATCCCAACTGCTTCTTATCTGAGCCATGAATGAGGGAGGAACGACCTAAAACTGCCTTGCTGGCATTGGGAATGAAATTCCAGAGCTGGCAGAGAGGGGTGCATGACTACAACTGTAGGATGCCCGTGGGGGCAGAGAGCAACAAACACAGGCACCTCTTCCCTGAAGCAACACCTCTCTCAGGACGCTTGGAGTGGTGACATTACTCCTGCCCCCAGTACTACCAGGGAAAAGAGCTTTGGCACAGCCAAGCGCTAAGTGGCAACCTGGAAGTTTGCTGAGGAGAGGAGCCAGGGCATGGAAAAGGCAGCAGGAGCAAAAGCCACAGTGAAAACTGCTTGAAGTTTGATTTCCTGCTGGAGTACCCTGTGCCAAGTGGGGGGAACAGGCATGAGAATAGGGTGGCTCTGCAGGGTGGCACAAGGATCAGGTGACTCTTAGCTCTGCATTCCCAAGGAGAAATAAGCCAACACCACCATCCCCTCCTTTCCTTTGCCAGGATTCAACTGCTTCCCATTTCCCTGCCCTTCCCAACCTCCGCCAGCTGTGGTAATCACACCAGCCTGCTGCTCCCCTGGAAGTGTCATTAACACCAAGGCCCCCAACCTCTGACCAGGGCAGAGAAATGGGCTGCACAGGGATGACACACCATGGGCCAACACCCACGTCCCACTGCCACCTGTGACCCTGAGTTCCTTGGTGGGCTGGCATTCACCGAGTGGAGGAGGGATGGCAGAGACATGCTGCTGCCTGGAGATGACCGCCACAGCCCTGCCCAGGTGAGTGGTGTGCCCAGGGCATTGGGCACAGCCCAGGGGTGACCTGAGAGGGGCCAGTGCCTGCCAATGAGGTGACTGGCTGCTGTTGTGGTGGCAAGAGCCAAGATGATGCCCTACTCAGTGATGTTCCACATGTCCTAGGGAGCAGAGGTGCTCTGGGAGGTGGGTACAGGACAGCAGGGTGGGCTCAGAAGAGGTGCCACCCCTGGCAGGTTCCACGGGCTCTCCTGGGCTGGTCCCTTGGGCAGTTCCACTTAGTTCACATAGAGACACTGGGACCCTTCCCATGCTCCTCTCCCACCCATGGCAGACCCTCACCTTTCCCCAGGTCCTTCCTCCCAGCTGGGACTGGAGGCTCCCTCCCCAGTGCCCCCAGACCACTGTGCACTGGGAGCTCCCTCCCCAGTCTCCTCAGCCCACTGTGAACTAGGGGCTCCCTTCTCAGCCCACTGTGCACTGGAGGTTCCCTTCCCAGTCCACTGTGGACTGGGGGCTCCCTCCCCAGTGCCCCCAGCCCCCTGTGGGCTCCGTCCCCTCTGGCCTCAGCCTGTGCACTGATGCTCATGAGCTGTGAAGCAAGAGTCACGGGAAGGAGGTGAAGCCCCTCCCAGCCCAGCCCAGCCTGGGGGTCTCTGGGGCTCCCCCAGGGCTAAGCATGGCTTCTGTGGCACATTTTCTCCACCCCTTGGGATGCTCCAAAGCGCTGGAGGATCACCTGGAAAAGTCCAGAGCACAACCCTGATGACCTGACTGTACCACAGCCCAAATCTACCCAGGTTAACCAGCACTTGGGAAAAGGCCAGGATTGCACAGGGGACAGTGAAATCTGTGACATCCTTCAGAGCCCTGGGGGACAGCAGGTTCTTTAGAAAACAAGCCACTTGGCCTTTCCTGTTTTGTCATTTCTTGCCCATTTGTACTTTTCCTTTCTCTCTTTTTGAAGCAAAGTTAGGCTTTTCTCTGAACACACCTCATTATTCTGCTCCTTGCTTGTCTTTATATTATTTTACCCTCATCTGTACCTTTCTAACTTCTCCCCTGCAGCACCTTAAAACCATGCAACTATTTCTCATCTCCTATAAAACCTCTCTGCTTAAGACACCACCATAAACTCTTACCCTGCAGACCAAGGAGTGTGGTATCAAACATCCCTAATCTTGACTATTCATCTGAATTTAAAGGATGATGTATTTGTGTTGTACAAAGCAATGGGATTTATTTCCTCTCCTTAACTGAGCAACTCAAGCCTTTGCCCAGAACATTCATAAAAGAAACCAGATTGCAGGAGAAGTGCTGAAGAATTTAGAACAGGGGGTCAAGTGCCATCCAGGGTTTGGTTTTTCCCCCGGATTTATTTTAGTCAGCTTAGTGGGAAAACAAGGACTTGTCCTGAACAGATACTAAGCTTGAATTACTGAGTTTCCCCTGAAGACTTACAAGGTCAGAAATGCTGTTCTAAGCAACAAAAATATAAATATCATGAGATTCAGCAGGAATAGCAAAGAAAACCACAGGATGAGCTCCAGACTCTACTGCACGAGGTGAATCAGTCTCGTGCTGGAGTAACAGAGGAGACCCCTTGAGGGAGCAAAAATGAGCAGCCAAACCCAGGGAAGCACTCCTGCATCACCCCCCCTGCTCCCAGTGGAACAGAATGGCATGGTAGAATCCATCCCTGAAAGGGTTTAATTCATAAAGAAAGCAAAGTCTCTCTTGGATCCCAAAGCGAGCCCCAGTCACCCAACATCAAAACCAAGCTTACTTTTGACGGTGGCAGTGCGGGTGCAGTTGTAGAGGATGGCCAGCTCCCCGAAGACCTTGCCAGGCCCCATGGTGCACAGCTTCACGCCTTCTTTGGTCACCTCAACCTTCCCATCTGTGAGGAAAAGACCAAAAAAAAAGAGACCACTTTAAAAGGGGAATCAAATTTCAGGCTTAGATTTGGAAGCATATTTGATTTACAGGTCAGGCTGGAGCAATGTGGGATACAGTGGAAGGTGTCCCTGCCCAGGGATGGGCTTTAAGGTCCCTTCCCAACCCAAACCAGTCTGTGAACAAAACCATCTGGAAGAGGAATGAAACGCATTATGAAGGACAGCACATAAAGTCAGGGAAAGGCTCCAAACCAGAGAGGATTCCAACATGAGAGGGATTTTGAGCGGAGCATCTGCACCATAAGGAAACACATGAGTTCAAAAAGGAAAAGATTCAGGTTTTTAACACCCCCCCATGAAAAACCACAGGGTAATTTTGCTCCTTTGCACTGAGAAACTCAGCCCTGGGAACACATGGCTGTTGTCAAAAGGACCAGGACTGAGCCCTGGCCACTATTTAATTCCCATCTCCCTGGACCTTTCCTTCCTGACCATCTCATCTTATGGCAGGGAGCTGCTTTGCCATCTTCTCCAGCAGTGTGGGAGGACAGGAAAAGCCTGGCATGGATGGGAAGGAAGGAGCTCAGAGCAGGGGCTGGCAGTGACCGACCTTGCAATCTGTGGGGGGTTCCAAGGACACTTGGAAAACAAGAGCCAGGGGAAGAGGAGAAGCAATTCCAAGCCTCAATTCCATGCCTTGCATGGGCTAAATTCCCTTTAAAGGCGATTTTTAGAGCTATTTTTATAAATGTTTGGTTCATTTCTTCCTATTAAGTGCCAATCTAATAAGAAGCACAAAATTTAGCTCAAGAATGAGCAATCTCAGCCTCCAATGGTGCCTCACACACCTCAGAGGCTCCTGAAGGATTTAGAAGAGAGTTTCTTTTTTAACAGAACTGAGTTGCAGCAGAGCTGAAAAGGGGCTATTTCTGCAAAAAGCTCTCCAACAAATACCCACAAAGGGAATGACTGTACCTCACTTTCAGCTCCTGGAGCGATGGAGATTTAAGCTGCAAAGTATCACATTGCACAGCTTATTTTTACTAAAGTCTTCCTGATTCTTTTACTGCATCAGCCATTCCCCCCAGTATGCGAGAAACACAGTGGGAATGAAATTAAACCACTAATTTAAAAAGCACTGAGAAGATTTCCCGGTACAGTATTGGGGATGGTGGCAACAACAGGTGAAATTACATTCTTTAAAAAAAAAAAAAAAAAAAAAAAAAAAAAAACAAAGTAATTTTGTTTTCAGAAGAGGGGTTTGGCTTCCAAAAGGCAGAAGTTATTCAGATTTGGATGCAAAATTACCCACCGTCACCTCTGGGCTTCAGGCTGCAGAGTTAAGCAGAAAACTGGAAGCTTCAGGAGACACTTGGGAAACCCCAAACTCCTCCAACTCAACACTGATTCTGTTCCACAGCAAACCCAAAAAGCCTCTGACATGGAGGAAAAGAACACTGACAAAATGCCTTGGGACCCAGGACAGTGCTGGGCTCAGGAACCAGGGCAGGAGCTTGGATGGGATCCAGAAGGAACTTTTCCATGAGAAGTCCTCAAATTTGGAGACCATTCCCAGTGACTTAGTAACTGCCTAGTAATTTGCAAGTGCTTTGTCAACAAAGACAGTGGGATTATTGACAAGCTCATTGTCATTTGCATTCATTTATTCCTAATAAAGGTGGTTGATGCACCACTGCAGAGAAGCCCCAGGAGAATGTGAGCTCATTCCTTCCTACAAAACCTGAATCCCTCAAAACGGGCCGGGACAAAGACCCTGTTTGTTAAACCCAAACCAGAACCTGCTTTTCATGAAGTTCAGGAGCATGAATTTTCCACGCAGTTGTTGGAAAGGCTTTTCGGCCAGTTCTGCTAAGGAAGTGGGGTTTTGCTTCCAGCACCTGATCCTCACTTTGCAGATTTGGATTTGAAGTGACTGCAGGCAGATGGGATGGGCATTACTGAACTGCTCCTGTCTCTGCTTGAAACAATCCAAAGGAATGCAGGAACTGGTGGTGGGAATTGTGCTGCTCCAGAAAAGCCTCCCTAAATCGATTGGAACATAAGATCCCTCATACAGAAGTGCCTCCAGCCCTGGGGGACAGCACAGAAAGGACATGGAGATGTGGAGCAAATCCAGAGGAGGCCACAGAGATGCTCCAGGGCTGGAGCCCCTCTGGAGCCAGGCTGGGAGAGCTGGGGAATGTTCACCTGGAGAAGAGAAGGCTCCAGGGAGACCTGAGAGCCTCTTTCAGTGCCTAAAGGGCTCCAGGAGAGTTGGAGAGAGACTTGGGACAAGGCATGGAGGGACAGGACAAGGGGGAATGGCTTCCCACTGCCAGAGGGCAGGGATAGATGGGATATTAGGAAGGAATTCTTGGCTGTGGCTGCCCCTGGATCCCTGGAAGTGTCCAAGGCCGGGTTGGATGGGGCTTGGAGCAACCTGGGCTGGCGGGAGGTGTCACTGCCCATGGCAAGAGGTGGGATGGGATGAGATTTAATGTCCCTTCCCATCCAAACCCTCCATTACAAGCAACCTCTCTGCACTGATGCAGAGCATCAGTGGAGATCCTCCTGAGGACCTAGAGTGGTCTCCAGAGGAGAGGCTTCCCCTGTAGGAACACCAGGGGTGGCTCAGCTTGGTAGTGTTTGGGTTTTAACAGGGGGAATGGAACTGAAGAGCCATCAGATGGCTTGGGAGGGGCGGCGTAAAAAAAAAACCCAACCCAGCAGCCAGGAAATGGCAAACCTCAATATGTCTGAAGGCCACAAGAGACAAATTCCAGAGATTCAGAGCTCACTGGGGCTTTGTCAGCTCATAGAACCTCCTCTCCCTCTCCTACATTTCAAGAGACGACTGTGCATTTCTGGGCTGGGTGGTTCCAGGCAGACCACCAGGCTGACGCTGTTTGCAGGCTCTGAGCCTCCTCTGCTGCTGCCCCTGCCCTGAGCATCCCTGGTCCTGCTCAAACACCGTGTCCTACCAAGCCCACCAGAGACTTCCTCAGCCAAGCTGCAGGAGAAAACAGATCTGCTTGTTCAGAGTGCAGCCCTGGAAGACAGGGCAAGACAGGACAGGAGCCTGAGGAAGGCTGGCATTGAAAGGAGAAGGAACTGGCCCCATGACACCAGAGCAGGAGCAGCACTGGGGCGGGGACTGCCCCTCCTTCACCCGGGCTGAGTAATGAGCGTGCTCTTTAATTACCAGCTATTGTCCTGGAGAAGGTCTCCCATTACCCTTAATGCTGCGTCATTAAGCGATGTGGGACATTAAACACCCACAACAAACTGCCCAGAGAGTGAGTTCAATTCACTTTTCTCGGAACTAAAGGGTCGAACTAGCTGAGAAAAAGAAGGAATTGCCCCATTTTCTTCCCTGTCCCCTCACTCCGGGCAGCCCATGCAGGGCTGTTTTCCAGGAGAGGGAATAAACCGCTCCCTTGATGAATCAATCACATCAAGAAAGCAGAGAAGATATGGATCAAGAAACCAAAGAAAATATGGATCACTTAACAGAGATCCCTTTGCAACTTGCCTCAGCATCTCCCCCACACAAACACTAAATAATGCAAGGGATGCTGCAGGCAAGCAGAAGGACTGAAAATGCTGGAACAGTGAGCCTTATGGAATTCCCCATGGAGAGCACTCCCACAGCTGGGCTGGGGGAGCCTTAGGTGGCATCCAAACAATACCCTTCTCCGTCAGCCCTAGGGAACTGTCCCACAATGCAGGTTATTTCTCTAATAGAGCATGGAATGAGGTAAAAATCTCTGTCTCCTCCAGCGTGGAGGACTTAGCAAAGGTGAGGAGCTTTGGTGGCTGCAGTTTGGATTCTCCTCCAGTCCTTCTGGTTCTCCATCTCCATGGATAAAACACACCTCCCCCACACCATCCTGCCCTGCAGCAAGAAGGGCAGATTTGGTTTTCCTCTATAAAATCCAACATTCATGCCCTGTACTATCAGAGACCATCCCATCCCACCCCCTGCCATGGGCAGGGACACCTCCCACGTTGCTCCCAGCCCTGTCCAACCTGGCCTGGGACACTTCCAGGGATGGGGCAGCCACAGCTTCTCTGCCCAACCTGTGCCAGGGTTTCAGAGAGGCACCAAAACCCCACGAAATTCAGCTTTTCCTGTGTGAAAAACCAGTCCTGGGAGCTGGACTTCAGTGATCCCTGTGGGCCCCTCCCCAGCCCAGGGCTGCCATGAGATCCAAGAGGGACCAGCTCTCCTGTACCAGCCTACTGCCCTTCCCATCTCCCCCGAGCCCTGAGACTCTCAGCCAGAGCTTGGATTTTGCAAATTACACTCTGCTTGCTAATTACGTTGCAGCTGCAAAACCTTTAATTGCTCCGCGGTTAAATTAATTGCCAAGTGGCTCGTTAACATCAGAGCCCTTGGGACTGAGATTTCTTAACACTTCTGTTTGTTAGAAAACACCAACTGATAATGGGGCTGAAGGGACCTCCAGTGCCATGCCCAGCCACAGGCAGGGCCACCTCCCACCAGCCCAGGGTGCTCCAGCCTGGCTCTGGACCCTCCCAGGGATGGGGCAGCCGCAGCTTCTCTGCCCAGCCCGTGCTCTGACAAGTTCCTGCGTAACCCCCGAGGATGTAAAGTTAAGAAGGGATCCCTGTAACCACAGAAAGGACGAAATGATGCCTCAATAAGAACAAATCCAGCTGCCTGGAGCACATCTGGAGAAAGCAGCACCAAGTTTGCCCCATCCCAGAGCGCAGAGGTTTGTTTTGATGAGGATCTTCCGTGCTCTGTGGCTTCGAGGCCACCCAGTTAAACCTGAGATAACACCTCAGGCTGAGCCTCGTCCAGCGCTCCTCAGAGGAGTGGAACCATGAAGTAAATTGCACTAATGTGACTCTCTCCATCAGTGGGATCATTTTTTTGCTCCCAGATATTTAAATGGTCATTCTCTCTTCCCAGGCACTGAGGAAAACAGATGAAGTTGGCTCGAGGAACTCGTCATTCATTGCGTGGTGTGTCTATTCATTTTATGGGCAAGGCTTTTTTCCCCAGCTCGCAGAGGGGAAAGGCACTTGAGCCTTCCACAACTCCCAATGGGGCAACAGCCCCTTAATTTCTTAATTTTAAATATAAAAGAATTTCCAAAAGGGCATCCACAATCCCAAAGTGCATTTCTGTGCAGTGGGAGGTTTCCTTCCCGTTGTCCAGTAAAGCCTTGATTTAACATCACTTCTGGCCTGGACTTCTCAATCTCCAGGAGACATCTGGAAGGCCTAATCCTTTCTTTTCAACTGTGTATCCCAGCAATGCCTCTGAAACGTGGATAAATGCAACCATTTTCAGCATTTAGTCACATTACTGGCCCCTCTTCACATTCTGGACTCTCGGGGAAGGGGGGGGCACAAAAAGCTGGTTGTGCCAGGAGGACACTAATTATTCATCACACTCCCAAAGCCAGGTTTAAAAAGGAAAACCCTTCCAGTGAAAAATCAGGAAAATAAAAAAACAGGGCTCAGCATGAGCTCACGTGCTCCCACAGTGTCAAATCCATGGCACAGCTCTGGGAGGATGTGAGGGGGATTCCCTGGATTCAGTGCACAGTCCAGGAATGCCTGCTCAATATTTGATTTGCTCTGTGCTGTCTCACACTGTGACTGCAGCTTGAGTTGCTGGATGCCATCCAAGCTCTGCTCTGGAAGCACAGGAAAAGTTGTTGGCAGGAAGTTTCCTTTAGGAAACCTCACTGTGGGTCTGCAGATTTTCCTGAGCAGGAGGGAAGATATTTCAAACGTGGCACCTGAGATGGAGCCTGAGTCACCATCCCCTCCCATGGTGCCAAGGTCATTTGTCATGGAATGGTTTGGGTTGGAAAGGACCTCAAGGATCATCCCATGGGCAGGGACACCTCCCACCAGCCCAGGATGCTCCAAGCCCCGTCCAACCTGGCCTTGGACACTCCCAGGGATGGGGCAGCCACAGCTTCTCTGCCCAGCCTGTGCCAGGGCTTGCTCACCATCACAGCCAAGAATTCCTTCCCAATATCCCATCTATCCCTGCCCTCTGGCAGTGGGAAGCCATTCCCCCTTGTCCTGTCCCTCCATCCCCTGTCCCAGCTTCCTCTCCAGCTCTCCTGGAGCCCCTTTAGGCACTGGAAGGGGCTCTGAGGTCTCCCTGGGGCCTTCTCTTCTCCAGATGACTCCCCCCAGCCCTCCCAGCCTGTCCTCATTGTTTGGGTCACAAAAATAAATGCCTTTTTCTGCCCCTGCTCTCCCCTCCCCTCTGGCCAGAGGCACAATTTGCGATGCAGAAGTGAAGGGAGAAACTTCCCTGGGAGCTAAAATAAAAGGCTTCTCCTAAAATAAAGGCTTCATTTGCTGCACCTGCTCCATAGCTGTTTCTGAGGAAAGGCTTCTCCTTGGATTGCAGTGCTGCTCCCAAAAGCCTTTCCTTTGTGCAACTAAATCCACTGAGAGCCACACTCGTATGGATCCAGTTCCCTTAATGGAAGAGCAGCAAAAGGCAAGGCAAGGAGCTCTCCCAAAGGTTTCACAGTAAAAGGGAGTTTGCTTTAAAATTTTAAACCTGTTGCATGTCAAACACTGGAAGATTCTGTTACAATTCCTCCTGTTTGCTCTTTCCTCAGAACTATTTGGGAGCACAGGGGAGTCGTGCAAGATTTACTGCCCTTCTTTCCCCAACCCTTATCTTCCCCTCTCACACAGCAAATCCATTGGAAAGGTAATTAAAACTCTCCTACAAAACAAGAGCCATGATCAGCATCAGGAACACGGAGCCCCAGTGTCGGGGAAACACTGCAGATACTCCCAGAGCAGTGGGCACAGGTTGCAAACCAGTTTGTTTTCCTTCTCTGGAAGGCTCATCTCCTGATCCCAGAGCTGCTCAGCCAGGAGGTTTTAACGTGAGTGCCTTTAAAGGAGCCCAAGTTCAGTCCAGCTCACTCTTACAGTCAATCAGCTCCTCAGACACGGTTACAGAATCTCTGCGGCGCTTCTAATTTACGACTTAAAACACTCAGCAAGTGAGGGCTGACGATTTCCTTACATTTAGGAAGCAATTAAGAGCCATTTATTAGGCATCGTTCCTGAGGATTGCCGGGAAGCTGCTGCCAGGGGAGCACAGTGATGGAGGGGCCCCATTTCCAGGCAGTTCACAAACAGTGTGTCCCTCTCTCAAAGCAGCTCCTGGCTCCGGTGCAACAACACACTGCAGAGTTCTAACCACCATTGATTTTCACTTAACCCACTTCTTTATGGAATAGCTGCCTCACAAAACACGACCTGCTTTTCCTCCTGGGGCTCAGGAGAGGTTCTCACGGCTCACTTCTCAGCCTGGTCATCCAAGGGATTCAACCCATGGATTGGACACTCCAAGCCCGGGGAGGAGGGGTTGTGGACGCTCAGTTTGGGGCACAACTCCTTCAAGAAAGGCCGAGGAAGGACCAGAACAAGTCCCTTCAGGGAAGCTGAGGAACCACTGGAAGCAGAGTCCCACGTCCAGGAGGGTCAGATCCACAGGGAAAGGGAGCAGACAGACCTGCTCAGGGACAGGTAGGACCTGAACACCCTTCTTCTTCTTCCTGCCACATGGACACCTTCCACCAGCGCCGTTTGCTCCAACCTGGCCTTGGACACTTCCAGGGATGGGGTAGCCACAGCTTCTCTGTCCAAGCTGGGCTGTCTGACAGCCCCCGGTGCTGCTGCAGTGGGGACAAACACACTGAGACACTGGGCACACTCCCAGCACCTGCTGAAATGAATCCAAAGTATTTCTGAAAGCTGAGGGGGAACTTTGTGCTGCTACTAAAAAGAAAACTGCAAGTTCTACAAAATAACCGCTGACACTGGCAGAGAACAACAGACTTTACAGACTGGGATGGTCCTCCCTGGCAAACCCTTCTCCTGTTTGCCCATCAAGTGTGTTTTAGCCAACACAAAAGCCACAAGATATTTTTCAATCTTGCCGTTTTCTCATTTGGGGAATTTTCCAGAGCTCGATTTGGAGACACTGCCAATCAGGTAAATATTTTGTGTGCAGAGCATATGTTGCAAAAGGCACAAGGATATACATTTGAAAAGATCAGACATTAATAGCTGGTTTGCTATTTTGCTGCCTGAAGTGGCATTTTATCTCCTGCAGTACTAAAACACCTGCACCTATCCCCAGTGGTGCCACCTCAAAGCTCAGGGGGGATCAACAGGTACCCCAGCAAAGCCCCCCAGCTAAAAACAGCTGGTTTACCTAAATTTCTTGCCAAATACGATTAAACTAAAGATTGAAACAAGAAAGTGGTCGCATCTGTGCTCTCTTTTGCAAAGCAAACTGTACATTAACAGCATTTCACACACCCCAAGTCCCTGATTTGACAGCCCTACATGACAAGGCTGGTTGTCCTCTGTAATTCACAGACCTTACAGATACTTTTTAATTAAATACTCTGAAAATTCTCACATAGGCAGGAAGGAACTGCACACACCAGCAGCCAAACCTCCCAAAACCTCTTCATTTGCTTCTAACCCCATTAGAGCTCCAAAATGATACACTCCTGGAATGCTTTGGGCTGGAAGCTCATTTGTTTGCACCCCCTGCCTGGTGCAGCTGTGAATTCCCACCTCACTGTTTCTCAGCCCCTGCCCCAGCACTAATTAAAGGAAACAGCTTTCATCTTCCTGAGGAAATCAGTGAGCCCTGGAAGTGCCTAGGGCTTGCCCAGGGAGATGTTCCCTGAAACTTGCAGAGATACCATCACACAGCTCCCCCTTCCCTCCCTTTTCTGTGGTAGTAAAACCAGTGGGAATTCAGGTAGGGATGAATCCACAAATCAAGCCCTCACATTCCTTCCTATAAATGGTGACAGGCAGCCCCACAAAGCCAAAGAAAAAACAGGTAGTATTTGTCAAGAAATGCCAGCCACATTTTATGAAGTCATTTGTCAGTCTTTGGTGCATTCAAGGAATGTATTAGTTAAGCTCAAGTTATTTGACAAAAAAGGCTAATTCAGCTGAGCCCAGCACATGCAAATGCAAACCTCAGAGCTCCTTTATTTTCCCTCTCTGAAACAGAACCAGTAGGTTTCCCTTAATCCCAGAATCCCAAAATGGGTTGGAAGGAACCTCAAAGCCCATCCAGTGCCACCCCCTGCCATGGGCAGGGACACCTTCCACTATCCCAGGTTGTTCCAAGCCCCATCCAACCTGGCCTTGGACACTCCCAGGGATGGGGCAGCCACAGCTGCTCTGCCCAACCTGTGCCAGGGCCTGCCCACCCCTCCCAGCCAAGAATTCCTTCCCAATATCCCACCTCTCCCTGCCCTCTGGCAGTGGGAAGCCATTCCCCCTCATCCTACCTAGGAAGTGTCACGGCTGTCCTTAACAGGAGGTAGCAGCCCCTCAGTTTTTGGTGGTTCCAGCCACACTGCCCTGAAGGCAGCGACACAAGAAACAGCACGTTTACCCCATAAAAACCCTGGGAATTTGGTCTTTCCTGTTCCTAATTTGTGGTTCTGCAGGAGTTCTGGAAGAGCTGGTGATGGCAGAGCAGAGGAGTCCAGGACAGGGATTTCTTAGGGGGGAGTGCCACCCTCCTCCCTCCAGACCACAGGACATAAAAGAGGGAGAGCTCACAGTCCCAATCTAACCCTGATGCTGAAGAGACTAACATAGGGATTTATTTCTGATATCCTCCAGAACATTTTTCTCAAGTTTATCTTTTAGCATGGTCGTTGCACTGTTACCATTCCACCTTTTAAGCAATTTCTTTCATCAAAATAAACAATAAAGCCAACCTGGAGCAACCTGCTAGACAGCAGCTTGGTTCAGAGCAACCCTGCCTCCTTCCCCTGTGCTTTCAACAGAGTGGAAAATAAAAACACTCAACTTCCAAATGGATTCTTCATGATTGACATATTGATGTGTTGAGCAAACAGCTTAAGGACCTTTTCCTTTTTTGTAATAAATGCTTCTCTAACTCAGCACATCATTAGTATTTCCCTGATTTATTTTCTTTGACAAACAAAAGACTTAAATTATTGATGTGTTAAGTGCTGTGCTTAAACCCGGTGTCAACACCGAGAGGGCAAGTGCCTTGGGAAGCAACAGGCAGGCACGGAGAGCCAAAAGCAACCCTTTTTTTGTGATGATAAATCAACCCAGTGCCGTGTCACTCCTGGGGGTGAGAGGGGACGGTGGCTGGCCCTTCCCAGAAAAGCTGTGCCACGAGCACTCAGCGCTCCCAACAGGAATGGCTCCTCAAAACACATAATAACGGGAAGAGGAAATAAAACAAGTCCTCAGATTACCTGCAAATTACTAATTTTCTGTCTTCTTTTCCTCCTGCAGAGCACACAGCAGCTTTTTCAACCATCCTCATCACACAGAAATATTACAACACAGGTGTCCTTATAACCACAAGCCTTCAAACCAACAGATCCAGCCAGAGCCAAGAGGAACAGCATCTCTCAGATAATTTTTTTTTCCCCAGAGAGCAAAAGCTGCTGATATATGAAACATTTTAACCTGACTACATCAAACAAAATGCTTTAAGTGATGTTCAGTATGTCTTAATGACCTTTTCAATTCAAGCAGGCCACATGAGAAAGACCTGCCTTCCTCAAAATACAGATGGGTTTCACACAGGGAACAAGGTCATGGACTGGAGAGGCTGCAGATTCAGAAGAAAAAAAAAAACCACCAAAATTACGTTTTCTGCACTTAAGTTTAGTGAAATGGAGCCAGAAAATAAAGCCTTCACTTCAAAACTGAATTTTACTGTGGCTGGTACAGCAAGAACAGCTATTACACCATGTCCTGCTGGCACACACAGATACAGCCCACGGAACAACAGGGCCCTTTGCCAGCAGCCACAACTACCAGCTGACAGAAAGCTGATAGGACAGAGAATCCCACAATGGATTAGGTTGGAGTGGACCTTAAAGCTCATCCATTCCACCGCCTGCCATGGGCAGGGACACCTCCCACCAGCCCAGGATGCTCCAAGCCCCGTCCAACCTGGCCTTGGACACTTCCAGGGATCCAGGGGCAGCCACAACTTCTCTGCCCAACCTGTGCCAGGGCCTGCCCACCCTCCCAGGGAACTAATACCCCATCTAACCCTACTCCCAGTTTGAAGCTATTCCCACTGTCCTGTCACTCTGATGCAAAGTCCCTCTATGGCTTCCCTGAAGCCCCTTCAGGCACTGCAAGGTGACGTGATGTCTCCACACAACCTTCTCTTCTCCAGGCTGGACAATCCCAGCTCTGCCAGCCTTTGCTCCCAGCAGAGCTGCTCCATCCTCTGACCATCCTGGTGCCTCCTCTGCACTCTCTCCAGCAGCTCCATGTCCTTGCTGTGCTGTTCCCCAGGGCTGGAGGCAGCTCTGCAGGTGGGGTCTCACCTGATCAGGGGGACAGAGGAGAAGAATCCACCCCCTGTGCTGCTGCCCACGCTGTGGGACCAGCCCAGCTCCCAGTGGCGTTTCTGGGCTCGGCCATGTCCAGCCTCTGCCCCACTAGCACCCCCAGGTCCTTCTCCCAGGACTGCTCCAGCCAACCCATCAGTGTGCTGGGATTGCCCCGAGCCAGGTGCAGGACCTTGGCACTTCTTCCAAGTTTCACCTCAGACCATGCCAGAAAGTGCCCTACCACTTTGACAAGGGCTCTCAAGTCCCCACACCAACAAGCCACTTGTCACTTTAATGTCTACCCAAGTGTCCCATTTGCTGTTCCAACACTGTCATTTACTGTCGTGTCTACTGCAGGTCTTACAACTTAGGCAAAAAACCCTACAGAGAAGTAGGTGACACTCCTTTAGGATATATGAAATAAGCTGTCAAAGTAGGCCTTTATATGTGTGCACCCTATATTCAAAGGGATTTAGAGTGTGCACAACTCCCACTCGATGCTTTGAACTTAAATTGGGCTCGAACCAGACTCTGCTGTCAGAAACCTTTCATTTCTGCGAAGCTCACAGTGAAAACATCCACATTCAAACCCAACTCCCTAAGGTTAAGCTGCCTCTCTGATTTCTGACTGCATGCAAGAACAAGATTTGAGGTTTTTCCAGCCCCAGATCTGCCAGCCTTGTCCGCTTCTCAACTTAGAAACTACAGAACAAAAGGACACCCCCATGACACCCAACGGAGACAGCGGTGACTGAGAACTCTCTGCTCATCCCATGCCTGTCCAAGGATGATACAGAGAAGGAGGGGACCCAAAACTTGGGATGGCTGCACAAAACTGAAGAGATCAGATCAGAAGATCAAATTATCAGAGTAGATATTGAGAGCAAATTCTCCCTTGAGAGGGTGGGCAGGCCCTGGCACAGGTTGGGCAGAGAAGCTGTGGCTCTCCCATCCCTGGGAGCGTCCAGGGCCAGGGTGGAACAGGGCTTGGAGTAACCTGGGCTGGTGGGAGATGTCCCTGCCCATGACACGGGGTGGGATGGGATGGGCTTTATAGTCCCTTCCAACTCAAACCATCCCATGCGCCCATGACCATGATGCAACATAATACACACACATAAGCAATTTCAGTGAGTGGGGAGTTATCTTATTTAATGAAATCTTTAACGTTTTTCTGTGTTTTGGAGCTATTTCCTAAGTAGTTTGTTTGTTGGTTAGTTTGGTTTGGGCTTTTTGTGCTTTATGCGTCAGCATATTTGCTGTTGATAAGACAAATTATCATGAATATCAGGAGCAGAGAAACTGGAGGTGGGACTGGATGAACTTCAAAGTCCCTCCTAAGCCAAACCATGCCATGATTCCATGATCAGCTCCACATGGTGCCACCTGGATCCTGCCCTGATCCCTGGTGACCCCTGTTCCAGACCATGTTCCAGCACACAAAGCCTGGGCTCTTTCCCAACATGTCTCACATGGACCACTCCTCTCCAATGACCACGGAGCTCCTGCTCCATAGACATCCTGCAGCAGCTAAGTGTGGCACAAAGGACCTGCTGTTTACAACTCCCCAGACTGGAAGGATCAAAACCCTCCAGAGCTGCTTGGTGCAGGAAGGTCCCTCCTGCAGAGCTGTGGCAGCTGGCACATGCCAGCTTTTGACCTCAACGTGTGTGTAGCTTCAAAGGAGCAGACATGTACCTCAAAATCTTTTTGGGGACGTGGGAGGTGTCAGGAATCCCCTCCACAGTGGGTGACAGTGTCTGGGGAGCAGAGGGGAGCAGGGAAGGCAGAGACACTGATTTGGAAAGCAGTTTTTGGAATTTGCTCAGTTCTCCCCCCCCCCCCCCCTCACCTCGTGCCAGTTCTCCCTCCTGCTCCCTTGCAAGGTTAATTGCCTGCCAGGTGGCCACGGCAAAGACTTGGGGAACAGCAATAATTCACCTCCAAAGTGCTGTTGGTGTTCTCCAGCTGCCACCAGGGGTCTTTGGCATTTATCAAAACCCTCCTTAAATCACAATAGCTGCCCTTGAGCCCCAGGGGAACAAACCTGCTGGTGCCTGCTGCTCTGTCAGAGCAGGATTTGAGCGATGCCAGCAGCCAAGGGCTCACACTGAGAGGCTGGCACAGCCTTTGGAGGGATAATGCCTTCAGCCTTCCAAAGGAAAGCCTGCCCCATCCCTGCCAGACAGCACAGGGAAGGACAGCAAAAACCAGCAGGAGGTGTGTGCAGCTGAATCCCTGGGGAAAATGCCCAGGGAATGTTGGAAGTGCAATTGGAAATGGCAAAGTTGCAGCAAGCGAGCAAAAACGATGGCGCCCGAGCTCCCCCCTTGCTGCTCCAGAACAACAGCTGCTCTTCAGCTCCTGAGTCCTCCCGAGGATTTCCATCCCAAATCTGTCCCCCACATCACACAGCTGCCACTTAACTTGTCCCGAGGCTGACTCACCACTGGGTGAAGCTGAAGGAAATGGCAAATCTCTACAGGAGAGAGTTCCTGGCCAGGGACCTTTGCATTTCTAGAAAGACTTCTTAGAACTCTCCCAGCTCCCCATGACTAACAGGACCGTGACTAATCCTCCCCCATGGCCCTGGCCTCCCTTTGCCAGAGGGACAAACACAGCTCTCCCACCTTACAAGGGGCTGTAGGTTCCTCCTGTGCTTGGAAAAACCACACCTGAAGAGCAAAAGGAGCTCCACCTCAGAACGTCACCACTCACCAAGCTGAGTCTTGCCCTCCAACCTGCATCTTTCCTCTGCAAACCAAACAAATTCTTCCACACTGGAAATGAAAGAAACCTGCTCTGATGGCTTCCAGTTCCTTCCAGCCGCTGTCCTCTGCAGGGCCAGGCAGCCCCTCACAGACAGGGATCTCCACCTTCCCACCCTGCTGACAAACTCCTAAGCACAGAGATACAGCCCATTATGACCCTCTCAGGTGGGTTAATAGGGAATCTGGGGAGAGCTGAAGGAAAGGGAATATACATTCAGTAATGTAGAACAGGCTAGTAAATATCAGAGATGCTGATAAATACCAGAGATGTGAATCAATCTCAGCTCAGAGTTCCATCCAGCCCATCCAAGGCCAGGCTGGACGGGGCTTGGAGCAACCTGGGCTGGATTGGAAGGTGTCCCTGCCCATGGAACTGGATGGGCTTTAAGGTCCCTTCCAACCCAAACTAGTCTGGGATTCTATACTAGCACAGGTATTAGAACACCAGCAAATCACAGAACACATAATTATTTGCTGTTTAAGGCAGAAACCACATAAGAAATTCTCAAAAAGAGGAGCTATGAGTAAAGATTTCCCAAAGCCACTTGCTACTCTTCTTTTTTAATAATAGAAGATGATTTGACTGACAAAAAATAACGATGGTGCAGTCAAGGAGGCTACTTAAGTTGATCGATCATGCCTTTAAAGGCAGTCCACCCCCTGCTGCCAAGCATGAGCTCAGACACACAAAGAGCAGCAGTTTCAGAGCCCACAGTCTCCTGATGGCCTTCATTACTGCTTTGGGTAAGCACTGTTCTCAGCAGACTTTGATGGAGCTCTCCGTGAGAAAAGTGGGATAAAAACCTCTCCTGGTTAAAGTGCTTCACACCATTCACTTCCTCTGGAGCCTGTTCTGGAGTGTTTCCCCTCCCAGGTGGATCTGAGCAAGCCTTTTCTCCAGGGGAATAGAAAAGCTGGCAGTGAGAAAAGGCAGCAGGCCTGAGAAGTTGCCCTGAGAGGTTTTAGACTCCCCATCCCTGAAGTGTCTAAGGCCAGGTTGGATGGGGCTTTGGAGCAGCCTGGGCTGGTGGAAGGTGCCCTTGCCCGTAGCAGGGGGTGGCACTGGATGGGCTTTAAAATCTCCTCCAACCCAAGCCATTCCATGGCTATGACTGTAAACTGGACACCACCAGGTGCCCACCACCCCAAACTCTGGAGCCACCATCTCCCTGCAACCCCCGAGTGGCAGCACGAGGGCAAACACTGCCCTCCACCCGTGCTGCACTGGTGGGTCTGGCACAACACAGGACCCCCATGCTGGGACCCATCTGACCCTGCTGCTGCCACTCTCACCTCCTGTCCTGTCCCTTCCTGAGCTCCGTGGTGGCCTCAGAAGCCGGGCAGGAGCGGGGTTTGAGGCTGCCAGTGGCAGAAGTGCCTGCCACACTCCCTGCAGAGTGGTGTGGGGACAACAGTCCTGTCCCTGGGATGCTGCTCCAACCAAAAGGATTCCTCAGCCTTACCAACGCTAGACCCTGGCCCGTGACAAGGATAGATTGCCTGTGAGATGAGGCTTAATTTGCTCAGGGAAGAGTTGTTACCTTTAAAACAAGGGAGTAATTTCCAACAGCCAGTGATACCACAGGAATGAATCCAACAGTCAGCAGGTCCAGGGGACAGCTACTAAGTTGATCAAGGACCAGGAGCATCTCTGAGCAGGGCACTGGCAGCAGGTCAGGAGGGGCTCCTGCCCCTCTGGGCAGCCCTGGCAGGCACATCTGCAGGGCTGTGTCCAGCTGTGGCTCCTCAGCACAGCAGGGCCATGGAGCTCCTGCAGCGGGGCCAGCGCAGATGCCCAAGGGATGGAGCATCTCTGGGAGCAGCAAAGGCTGAGGGAGCTGGGGCTGTTCAGCCTCCAGAGCACACCCAGAGGGCACCTCCCCATGCCCGGCAGTGCCTGCAGGGAGGGGGCAGAGCATGGCCCAGGCTCTGCTCGGGGGGCACAGCCGTGGCACAGGAGGGACGGGTAGGAACTGATGCCCAGCGAGTTCCACCTGCACAGGAGGGAGAACTTCTTGGCTGGGCAGTGACCCCGCCCTGGGCAGAGACCAGAGAGGGGGGAATCTCCTCCATCGGGATATTCCAGAGCTGTGTGGACACAGTGCTGTGCCCTGTGCTCTGGGATGGCCCTGCTGGGGCAGGAGGTGACACCAGATGCCCCACTGTGGTGCCTTCCAGCCTGGGATTTTGTGATGAAGAGCTGGCTCTTTCTTACCCACATGGGGAAGGCAGTAAGACCCTGATCAACCAAACTAGAGATGTCACCACTGGGCTCACACTTGACATCCCAAACTCACACAGCCAGCTTCACTTAGCTTGGCTGCCTCCAGTGCCAGATGAAGGAGACTATGGAGAAATGTCCCCTTCCAAGCTGTGGGCACAGCAACAGCACTCCTACCCAAAAATGCCCTCAGCAGAAGTTGCTGACAAGGTCTGCATTAACCATTTTGCAAGACACATTGAAGACCCGAAAAAGGAGCCACAACCATCTCTTGTACCTCCAACTTCTACTCTGCTCAAGCCTCTTCCCTACCTCAAATACCTCTGAATACATGCCTGGGCTGCCCTTACCTGCTGAAAACAGCCCATCCAAGCCCCAGCACACCCATGAGGGCAGAGGAAAGCACCCAGTGGCCCACAGAGATGACACCCCACCCTTTGGACACACACTGCGATGGGACATGGGCTGGGTGAGTCAGCGAAGCCCATCTGCTTCATTAACTCTTTATGCCACACCACTTCTCACACACACCCTTATTTGCTAATATTTTTAGCTCTCCCAGGAGGGCCAGGGGGCAGGGATGTGCCAGCCAGTGCTGCTGCCTGGGAAGTTGGCAAAGGAGGAGAACAAACCCCTTCATCCCTCTGTTTGATGTGCTAGGACTGTGAGAAGCTGTGGAGGGCATCCAGGGGGGTGGTACAATGGACAGCACATCACCCATCAAGAACTGGGTTGAGCCTCATGGGAGCTGCTCTATCCCAACAGAGCAGGGCTGGCCAACCACAGCTGGCATGGAATTCCATGCCAAAAGCTTCCGAACAAGTCCCATAACTCCCTCTCTCAGCTGCCTTGCTCAAGGAACTCATAGGGGGCTGCCTGCACAGAGCAGCTTCTCTGCTGGGTCTGGACTTAACAGATGTGATTAATAACAGTAAAAGCCACTGAGCCTTTTGCTTGCTGCCTTTTTCTCTTTATTTAAGAGAAATCAGAGCGAAACATGGTGACAGATGGCAGATATTAAAACCTGGAGGTGAGGAACAAGTGAAGTGCAACTCAGGAGGCTCATTTGTTAGAGCAGAGCCACCGTGCTCTGGGGAGCAGACAAGTTTGAGATGTGCCTCCAGGCCTGAGGGATCCTGAGTTCTCCTAAAATCAAAGCAGGCTCTTTACCTGAAAACCATGCCTTCCCTTGTGCTGTTTCATGGGAAGATTTTCCAGGCAATTTTACTCCCTGGAGCTCAGAGATCTTTTTCTCCCAGATGCTGCCTTGCAGTGCAACTCAAAGGACTCTTCCAACATCTGCCTCACGCAGTTCCCTACAGGGCTGTGATTCAGTACAGCCCCAAACTGCACTGCAGTCATTTACCAAGTGGAGAGAAGGGGGAAAAGCAAGGAAAGGAAAGTACATCAGTCACCTCTGAGCAGAAAATAGGAGAGACTAAACCCTGGCAGGTTTGGCCTTCTTTTATTTATCACACGCTGGTAACAAAGTGTGTTGGAAAGAAAACACAGCGGTCAAAATTTGAACAAAAACTCCTGTCCCAGCAGACCGTGGCAGAAGTTCCTCAACTGCTGAAAGCAGCAGTCGAAACACCCACTGGATGGCAAGGACACAAAAACAGCAGGAGAAAACAACACTCCAAGCACACCTTTTCCCATGTTAAAGTGTCCCAAAACCATGATTTTGCAGCCCATCGCTGTCAACCAACAAACAGCAGGAGGAACTGAAGGCAACTTCACAATGCAGAATAGATATTTCTCTTTGGAGAACGTTAATAATGGTTTAAGATGTAATTAACTTGTGTCACCAGGCTACTCTTAAATTAAGCGCAGACTAAACACTACATCGCAACAGGATCTGTCATTCTGCAGCAGATAACCCTCATGGAAAAGCTGCTGGAAGAGAATGAAAGGGGAAAACTGCCATCAAACATGCTGAAAGCCCAGTTCTTTCTGTAATTATTTCAATGCTCCTTTCCCAAAGCCCTAAACCCTCAGGACAGAAGCTCAGCATCACCCGGGCCACCACATTCAGACCTTTTCAGGCATCTTCCCTTTCATTTACTCCACCAGCTCATCAGGCAGAGAGCTTTGCTGTCCTCTCCAGGTTCCACCAGCTTGATGCAGATTATCCAGTACTTAGAACAAACATTTTCCTTTTGCCTAGAATTTTATGCTGTGACTTGTACAGCCCTCAGTGGGTATTTTGCTCCGGGCTTTGTTCAGGGGCTCCAGAAGAAGCCTCCAACTACCCCCCTTCTTCATGAGGTGGTGCTGGGCAATTAACCTCAAGTATTTGGTAAGTTCTAAGGGTAAAACATTCCCAGACATGATCAGGTATTACTCCTGGAGAGGAATGCACCAGAGGAACCTTCAGCCTTGTTTGGCACTGGGGTTCTCACACACCAGGAGTCCCTTCCTGCCCTCCCGATGCAGGACAAGGCTCCTGCTCCCCCTCCCAAAGCACTACAGCCTCAACACAACCATTTACCCCACACTAGTCCAGAACTCAGGTGATTAAAATAGTGTTTCCTTCCCATTGCCTGCTCTTTCCCTTTTCCCAAGAGCATCTCTCAGCGGGATTTGAGTCAACAAAGAACCAAACCAGGGACTGGTTCATCCCAACCATCTTGGGCGTGCCACTGAACGTAAAGGCTTGAGTTATTACCAAAATTGAACCTGCAGTAATACATAAGTCTTCTTTCAAGTACTCCTCATTTGCCAGGTCTCTTCCAACATTTCCACATCCCTGGTGGAAGCAATTGCAAACACACAGGGCCTTGACCAGCAGCATGTGCAAGAGAAGGTCTACCAACATGAAGGATCATGGTTTTTTCCATTCATCTCAGGGCTTTCACCTGCTTCCAATCATTATCTTACTGAAATGCCAGCTAGAGGAAGGAAACACTCCAGGCTTCATCCCAATGCTTTATATTATTCTACTTCAATCCTGATTGAACATGGAATTAATTACAACTGAGGGGGGATCCATTTGCTGAGAGGAAAAACCTGTGATACCATTCAGTTTGGTTATCAAGTGGCAGCCCCAGTGTCATTCAGTGACAAGGTACTTTAGAACAGACACAATGAGATCCACTGCCAGATAGCACACAAACAACAGAAAATTAGGCTCTTTTATGTTCCTGTCCTTTCACAAGTCACACTATCAAGTGCTGGATTTCCCCCAGGACACTCCGATCCTGTGGCGTGTGCCAAGAGGGACAAAATTCCCAGGCTGCACAGGCCGGAGGGAAACTCTCATCTCTGTTCTGCCCCAGCCACCCACAAACCAAATTACTGTGAAGGCAAAGCCACAGCAAAGGAGAAAAGAATGATGGCACCTGCACTATATCCCATGGGAACGGGTTTGGATAGCTCCAGACCCCAGAATGGCTCATTGAAAGCCTCTGCAGCACAGCTGGAGGGTATCAGGAGAGACAGAAGTGGAAAATGGAATTTTCATGGTCCTTGTGCTCTGGGAGAGCCTCTCCCATGTGCTTCTACATCAGTTAAACAGGCAGTCCCACAGAAATCTTGGGATAACAGTGATCCCTGCAAGAACCCTGCAAACCAGCCTAACTCTCACACAGGGAGAGCTGGAGGAGTCAAGAGAAACTTGGTGCTGCTGCAAAGCTCAGTGGAACTTCCAGGCACATTCAAACAGCACAGTTCCTTGTGCCTAAAGGAGTTACCTCCCAAATGATTTGGCAGTGCACCAAATAACCCGGCCAGCCCAAGAGTGGCCTTTCGGCAGAGGGACCACTGGTCTCTCCCACTGCTGCTTTCTGGGTAACACTCAGCAGCCTCTGCAAAGCAAGGATTCCATGCAGATGGGTCACCACACGCCTTCCAAACAGCTCAGCTTTTTCAGGGCAGGGCGCTTGGACATCAGCAAAGTGGATTTATCCCTTTGAAGGTGCCCCAGAAGAGCTGTTTGCAGCGTGAGAGAAGAGCCTGATGCCTCATTAAAGGTCCCCTGGTAATTTTTGAAATAGAGATGGTGTTGCCTCTCATCTCTTGGCTGACTGGTGTTGGAACACACATCTTTCAGGTTTTCATACTAAGGAGTCAGAAGCAGTTTCCAAGACAAAGGCCTCAGAAAAAATCCAGTCAGGATCACCTGGAGCAGGTGGGTCTGGAATGCCTCCAGAGAGTGAGACTCCACATCCTCCCTGGGCAGCTGTGCCAGCACTCTGCCCCCTCCACGGAGGGAAGTTCTTCCCCAAGCAGAGGTGGAGGCTGTGCAAGGCAGTCCCTGTGCAGTGAGTGCCCTGGCACCAACCTCTGAGCCCTCGTGCCAGTCAGACCCCACACCAGCCTTACCGAGTTCAGCAGCACACGATCTGAGTGCCAGTGGCATTTGGAAGGTGAAAACCACATCGACCCTCATGTGCTTTGCTGCTGCAGCCCAACAGCCCGTGCGCATCCCTTGGGTGTTCCCAGGACTTGGGTGGGATCAGGAACTGAAAACACTGCCGTGGCAGGAGCTGACACTCAACCCTCAGCCCCACTCCCTGGGCTTCAAAGCGAGGTTGATCCCAATTCCCATGCCAGCAGAGGGAACCACAGGCATGCCACGGTGCAAACCCAGAGTGTGGTTCCGCTCCACAGCTTTCCCTCCGAGAAGCACTTTTATGTTTTTGCCTTGCAATAAGCCAGTCTTCCCCCACGGAGAAAAGGAGGGTGTTGACAAGGAAAATACTTGGACTAAAATTAACAGCAGTTCCTCTGTGGCAGCAAACAATCTGGAAGCAGTTGCTATGTGTTACTACCTGCAAAGCTGCAGTCTTTTATGGCAAGTGCAGGCAGTAAGAATTCCCAAAGAAAAGCAGAAGGAATGGGAGGGGAAGTGAGATCTCTAAGTGTAAGGGAAAGGTTTTGGAAAGCCCAATAAAGCACAAAATGCCTCAAGAAAGATAAGGTTGAAAACCACTTTGGGGGTTGAGCTCTGCTTTTGCCACGGGCAGAAAAGGCTGTGCAGTGGCTTTCTTGGATATCCCTTTTCCCTGGATAGTGAATATTTACACAGGGGAATATTTGAGCTATCCTGCCCCCTCTGATGCACCACCCCAGTTCACCTGTAATTCCAAGCCATCAACACCTCCCTCTTGCAGGGCTGCACTAAATAAAAAAAAAAAAAAAAAAGCCAGGAGAGACAAGTTTCCATCCTGCTGCCACATCCAGCTAAAGGAAATTTTCCAGCAGATATCCCACTCCCAAGGCAGACCTTCCCCCTGCTCTGTGCTCAACCCTCAGGCAATTCAGTGAGCAAAGGACAGCAGCTGGGGTTATTCCTGCTTGCCATCACACACCTGGACAGAGCAGCCAGCAAAAGCATCGCTGAAAACAATTCTGGAAATCCAACTCTTGCCCACAAAGTGTTAAAGACAAATCCCAGGCCCCTCAAGAGCCAAGGGAAACGATCCCTGGCATAGTGCTCCCAGCTTTCATCTATGGTTTTGGTCTAGTAAACAGCACAGGACAAGTTACCCATCAGATACTAAGCAGAACAAGTATCTAGCAATTTTCTAATGGAGTACGGTACCCTTACTAACTCAGTTAACTCTTCTAGGCCTTGCTTTTGCTTCACAGCACAAATTCTGGCTTCCAATGAGTTCATCAATATCCTCTTTGAGCTAGGGGGGGAAAGCAGAACACGTGAAGCTTGGCAGAACATGCAGCCTCCATGGCATTTTGGCTCTCACTCAGAGAGTGCAAGCTGAGGCTTTCCCTCGGTGTTTATGCAGATGGAAAAGGATCCACTGGCAACAGGCAACTTGCCCTTAGCCCCTCATCAAACACCAGCTTTGACCAGCACGGAGATAAAGGGTAGCTGTGCTTGAATAGGAATGGCATTATTCTTTGTGCCACTCTCTCTGCTTCAGTGAGAGATGAGGTTGTTGTGATAAGGAGGCTCAACTGGACTCGTTTGAGACACTTTGGATTCACCATGGAAAAACATTCATTCTTTGGTCTGGGCTTGGTTCCAGCACCTTCCTCTCTCATCACCTGCATGACCTGCTAAATACAAACAGCAACCCCAGCTCGGGGGCTCTGGGCTGAAATAAAACCTCACGCTGTACCCAAGAAGAAAAGGAATGCTGGAAGTTTTAATAAAGGTTACAAAGCGCCACAGAAAATTCACTGAATCCCTCTTTCACTTTGGAGAATATTCACAATATATTGATCCCCCATATGGGGCAGCTAAAAAGCATCCCAGGAGCATTGATTGCCAAGACACAGCCATGAAGAATTCCGGGAATTCAAGTCTCAGAACCTGTTATTTACAAAACTGGAAAGAAAAATCCTGTCATTCACGGTCACGTGCAGCAATTGCTGCAAAGTAATGCTCTCATTTTCTCCTGGAAAAGCTGGTTATTCACACTGTCAGGGTTGATCTGGAAGTTATAATTAGTTTCCTTCACAAAGTTCTAAACACGCAGCAGAAACTCTCCCAAACATATTATTTCCTACAGAATTTTAGCTCCCAGTCCTCCTCAGCCTTTGGCTCCAGGCACGTCCCATGCACACACTGACACCATTCAACTCATGCCATGAAGCCACTTTTAAAAAGTGAGAGATTAATGAATGCTGGCAACAAATAAACAATGAAAAACCCGGCTGATATGGAAATGAGACTCCTCAAGGATGGGATGGACTTCTTTTCCCGAGATACATTCCTGTAATTATCTGTTTAATTCCAAGTGAAGAGCAATTCAAAACTCAGCTTCTCTTCCCTGACACTTGCAGAATATACAGAATCCAAGCCCCAAAAAAGCCTGCGTGTGGCCAGCTCACCTGCAACTTCACTTTGCTCTATTAAACCAAAATCTTGCAATGCCACGAAGGTCCCCTTGACCTGAAAGACACTTCCACTGTTGTTGTTTCCGGCAACAGCCACAACCCAGCACAGCAAGGACATGGAGCTGCTGAAGAGAGTGCAGGGGCGGCACCAGCATGGTCAGAGGATGGAGCAGCTCTGCTGGGAGCAAAGGCTGGCAGAGCTGGGATTGTCCAGCCTGGAGAAGAGAAGCTTTGGGGGGACCCAAGTGTGGCTGTGCAGTGCCTGAAGGGGCTGCAAGAAACATGGAGAGGTACTATTTCCAGGAGTCTGGAGTGCCAGGACAAGGAGGAATGGCTTCCCACTGCCAGAGGGAATCAGCCCTGAAACATGAAAGGATTGGGGCTGACTGGGGTTGGATTTTTCCAGGCTACACAGCCCCTACACCAAAAGCTCCTGTAGAAACAAGAGGATGAACCATTTATCTTGACCAAGCAGAAAACATCCATCTCCAAATGATCCTGCAAAGCACATTTGTCTTTGTCAAAAGGATCAAATAACTATATGGCTCCATTAATGCATAAAAACCCAGAAGAATTCCACACTGCAGGTGTTTTCCTGGGTATATTAGAAAAATCTATAAGGCTTTCTACAGACCCAAAGTCAAAACATTTCTTCAAGAGCATATTGCATGCAGATGCTGCCAACCCAAGTTGTTAATAAATGATACATATTCTTGAGTCATTTTCAGTGCAGCCTGTCATTTCTTTGTATGCAGATCCTCCCTCAATCCACCCAGAGCCTAATTCTTGAAAAAACACACTCTGTCTGCTACAGAGCTTTGAAGTGTAAAGCAGGAGTAGGATTTCAGTAACAAAAGCTGAACACTGAACACAGAAATAATCCACCAGGCTCAACGTGGATTGAGGTAGCCGGAAAAATTATCTGGAAATCTAAACTTTGGGTGCTTTGCTCTTCTAATTTTTCACTTGAATTCCAGTGCCCATCCCTGGGAGTGTCCAAGGCCAGGTTGGACAGGGCTTGGAGAAGCCTGGGCTGGTGGGAGGTGACAACACCAGCTTTAAAGTCCTTTCCAATCCAAACCCTTTTAGGAGTCTGTGACTCTGTGACTTTTGGAGGATGAAGATGGAGACGGAGCAGGGAGTGCAGGGACACATCCCATGGCCCCAGGAGGGGACCACAGTAAGAGACAAGAGAAACCCTCTCCCTTCACCAAGACCCTCCTCTCCTTTGACCAAGAGAAAAGCCAAAGGCTTCTGTATGATGCAATTTTGTCTCCACTCTCCTACAGTGAGAAAAGGGAAGCAAAATGATTTTTTTTTTACCTCCGGAATCTGGGGAAAATTAATATGTATTTGACTTTTGTGTCTGATCCCTTGTAGGTTAACCTCCTTCGAGTGCACCAGATGCCTTGAGCTGCAAAATGATCCTCAACTAGAAACGCAGAGTTTAAACATCCCGCAAACCCCTCACTTGCTCTGCCAAGGCAGCAAACACAGCACCTCAACTCCTGCCTCGGCCACTGCTTAAGCAAAGGAGCTTTGCCAACTCCTTTTTTAGCACCTTTTTGGACACTTCTGGCTTCTCATGTGCTGTCCTTGAACCACTTAGATGCACAAAAGGAGTGTTATAACAAGAAACACCGTCCCTGCCCACAGCTGACCACACCTGAGGGGTCCTCACCTAGGAGGCCAACAAAGCCATGAAGGCACTGCCTTATTCTGCATGTCTTTTAAAAAAGCACTGCATGATAGATGTCCAAAGCTGCAGAAGTGATCACTGATTTCTAATATTCCAAACCAACCAACTCTTCCCTGGAGGGTCTGGTTTCCTTAACTGACCACAAAGCTCCTGTTTTGATCCGAAACGGAGCAATCCCATGCCAAAGCCATGTCAGCATCTCTTGAAGGCTTCCTCTGGATTTCCATGCAATAAATACTTCACCTGGTTTATATAAAGACCTTACTTTTTTTCTTTCTTTTTTTAATCTGCCTGGAGCCTCTGTGACTGTGCTCCGGCTTGGCACAAACACAGGCTGGCAGCAGTGATGGATGGGTGTGCGAGCACTTCATCATCCAGAGGCAGGTGATGGCACTGCCTTCTCCCTGGGGAGGCAGTGTGTGTTTAGACACCTTTCTGTGGCTAAGGAAGGCCTTGTTTAATTTCCTGGGTGAATAGATGGATTTAATGCAACTCTGCACTGTACAAAGACCAAAACAAGAAGTGAATATTTTTGGGGGAAAGGGAGAGAGAGACTCCAGACAGAGCCCTGCCATCCCCCACCAGCTCTGTGCTGAAGTAGGTGGGTGGGTGCAAAGCTACACAAGATGACAAGTTCTATTCCCTCCATAAATCAACCAAATGCTTCGTGGGCACAGGTCAAACCTCTTTTCTGCTTGAAATTGTTGTGCAGGTACCTCACATCCAACAGGCAGAATCACAGCATCATAAAATGGGTTGGGTTGGAAGGGACCTTAAAGATGGTCTCGTGCCACCGCCTGCCATGGGCAGGGACACCTCCCACCAGCCCAGGTTGCTCCAACCTGACCTGAGACACTTGCAGGGATGGGGCAGCCACAGCTTCTCTGCCCAACCTGTGACAGGGCCTGTCCACCCTCACAGCCAGGAATTCTTTTCCAATACTTGACCTAAATTTCCCCTTTCAGCATGAACTTGTTCCCCCTTGTCCTACCACTCCAGTTCCTGATGCCCAGCCCCTTCTGGCTTCCCTGCAGGCTCCTGCAGATACTGGAAGGGAAAGGAATTTGGATCCTGTCAGTCTTCCAACTTTTAAGTGCCTAAACTAAGACATTGGATATTTTAATAGTGGGTGGGCAGCAGAGCAGTCTGGAAGAGTGAGAAAGTCACACCATAATGCAGTGGCTGCAAGAGCAGAGGAGTAACACCAGCTCCTTTCTGTCTGAAGATGAGGCCACATGAAGCAAAAGATGAAAATAAATGTTTTATAACAGCAGCCACTATCATTACTACCCAATGAATTTCTATTTTGTGAGCCCATGGTAATGAATTCCTATGCAAAACAGTAAGATTCCCAGACAACATGCACAAATAAAGCATCTCTTACACCAGCTTTCCCTTCCTCCCAATGCCAAAGGTGGCTTCCCCAGGATATAGGGAAGCAAAAAAGCATCAAAATCCCACCCAGACTAGAATCAAAGGCACAACACACCACCAGGAGCAGCAGCACTGGGGGTAAGCACTTCTGTTATGATTTAAGATACAACTGCACAGCTGAGGCTGGACGAGCTCAGGAGCCACAGCCTCTCCAGGAATATCACAGCTCTTCCATTCATCTCAGCTGCCCTCACTCCAAAGAAATCCCCTCCTCTGATCCCTACACAGCAATTACACTCTGAAATGCTTTGCTCGATAAGTTAAAACAAGTTCTGGCTGAACGAGACACGTTAAAGGGCAGGAAAAGCATATCAGTGCTGGAGCTGGATTTTTTTTTTTCCCAAGCATACCCTTATCTCAGCAATCACACCACAAAGTACACAGACTTCAGGGATTTAAACTCTTCACCTCAAACCCCAGCTCTGTTTTCCTAGAGGGGAATGCCTGGAAAAACTGAAGCAGATTAAAACTGGATAGTTACCTGACCTGGGGCATCGGCACAGCACGGCTTTGCTGTGCTGGCACTGCAGGGGAGGCACACTGCCCACGCCAGGGGAGACTTCAAACCCAGGCAAGGGCATCCCTGCAGGGCTGGAACTCATCCCTCATCCCCTTTCCCGAGGAACCAGCCCTCCCAGATGCTCCAACATAAGCTCACCCAGTGCCCTGTGGGAGTCCAGCAAGAGGTTTTAGGCCCAGGGCTTAAAATCCTGCTCTGGGCTCTGCCTTGGCCGAGGGGAAAGGGCAGGAAAACAGGAGAGTTTGCCCCAACCACTGCAGCTTCAGCAGGATCATCACCACCATCCTCCACTTGTGCTTGGGAAAAGAGGGTAAGGAGGGAAAGTTAGTGCCAGGCACCTCTTCCTTCACTGAAAGGAGAGGAAAGCTACAAGGCTACAGGAGTGACTCTGCCTTCAGATGATGTGAGTTAAACAAATGCAAAGGAAGGCATAAACAGAGCAGCACAGGAAGATCTCATTAACCTAATGGTTTGACTAATGAGCATCCCAAGGCATAGGCAGCCCTGTTTTTTAAACCCTACCCAAAGAAACTGCCCTGGTTGGCCAACAGAGAGAGAGAGAATAGATAGAATATTTCTGCTATAAGGGTGGGCAGGCCCTGGCACAGGTTGGGCAGAGAAGCTGTGGCTGCCCCTGGATCCCTGGAAGTGTCCAAGGCCAGGTTGGACGGGGCTTGGAGCAACCTGGGCTGGCGGGAGGTGTCCCTGCCCATGGCAGGGGGTGGAGTGGGATGGGCTTCAAGGTCCCTTTCAGTGTAAACCATTGTGTGATTCCATGGCTTTCTGTCGCTCCCTCCACATCCCTGAAGGTTTCCTGTTTTCCCTTTCTCACACAATGTCCTTTCAGAATCATCATCATTTTCTTCCGCACTGTGAAAGCCGCTCAGTCCTTCTGCAACACAACGGCATGGGATGCCCCCTAATGGTTATTTCCAGAGGGAGGTTTGTATTTACATCAAAGTCGAGGCTCAGGGCATTGTCACACCCCTAAAACCCAAGTTCAGCAGGTGTTAAGTGCAGCGTGAAGAACTCTAAGGCAAATCCCGCTCCAAGCCAGTGTGCAATTTTCTACGCCACTGTTTTCCTTCTTCCCTAAAGCAAATTACTGTTACCAGGCAGGAACATTATCTGTGAACATCTTGCCATTTGCTGGGGCCTCATTAGCATTCAAGTCCACGGGAGCGTGATGGAATTCTTAACCAGTGTGATGTTCTTCGGGCCAACTTTTGCACAGTCGAGGCAAAAACACAAAGAGACTCCAATTTCTGCCCCTCCCCTCCTCTGATCCAGAGGAGCAGAAAGGCTCCATTGTTTTTGGTAGGGGAAACAAAAAAAATAGAAGTAGTCCACGGAGATTACTAAGAGCTTCAGCTGCGTTGCAGGACTGAGACATCAACGTAACGCACTCAGATTTCAAAGTATCCTCACAAAATACTCCAACATGAAGCACAGGCTGCTGACTTCGAACCAACCAGGGTAACTGATGCCCAGCGAGTTCCACCTGCACAGGAGGGAGAACTTATTGGCTGGGCAGTGACCCAGCCCTGGGCAGAGACCAGAGAGGGGGGAATCTCCTCCCTGGGGATATTCCAGAGCTGTGCGGACACAGTGCTGTGTCCTGTGCTCTGGGCTGGCCCTGCTGGGGCAGGAGGTGGCACCAGATGCCCCACTGTGGTGCCTTCCAGCCTCACCCAGTCTGGGATTTCAATGACTGTACAGGCAAAGTGTTCGCACTAGAAGTCGGTCACAGTAAAGGACACCAAACCTTTCAGTATAACCAAGAAACAGCAGACAGAGGCACTCAGAATGGAAATTATAGGGTATATTCCTGGACAACAGCAGAGAAACTACAGCTGTTGCTTCAGTAAGTGCTGCAATCCACACACAGGGTAGATTCAGTGTGGGAAGTGAAGATGATCACACAATCACAGAATCACCCAGGTTGGAAAAGAGCTCCAAGGTCACCAAGTCCAACTTCATGCCCACTAAACCACAGCACTAAATGTTACATCTCCTTGTTTTGTGAAGCTCTCCAGAAAAGGCCACCACCACCTCCCTGGGTGGCCCCTTCCAAGGCCTGGCTACCCTTTCCAGGGAGAAATTCCTCCTGCTCTCCCACCTGCCCCAGCCTGAGGCCGTTCCCCCTCACCCCCTGTCACTGTGGCCTCTGTACCCATCACCTCAAAGCTATTCCAGTTTGAATTCCCTTCATCCACACTGTTAAGGAGCAGAGCAAACCTTGCCATGGAACTGTGCTTTGCAAATTTATATTAAACCATGGTTTTGTTCATACCCTTGACAGGGATGCCTGTGGGTCCCTCCCAACTCAGGATACTTCATGATTCCACATGTCACAGATGGGAAAGACAGGCAGAAATGCCCTTTTGGCTCATTCCCCTCACTGTATTTAAGCAGCACAGATCATTAATGGAACAGAGATAGGGCTGACTTTCTTTTTTTAAAAAAAATTGCTATTACTAGTGGTACCAGCTGGATCTTATCTACTTTCATTGCAGTGAAAAAGCTGTCCTTGAGCAGCACACAAATCACCATCCCCATTGTTTAAGCTGGAAGTATCTCAGTCTGTTTTACATTCCCCACCAAAGAAAGTTTTGTGAATAGGAGCGCTCTCAGAAGCCGAATAAAACTTTCCACTAAATTGAATTAATTCAATGCATCGCAGAAATCAGACCTTCCTCTGGCTAATTGGTTGGCTTGAATTCAGGGGTTTGTGACCATTCTTTCCTCTACTATAATACAATTATGTGTGGCAATTAAGCTGACATTTCATGCATAGGATCATTTCTTTCAGTGTACCTGAAGGAGAAAAGGCTGGTGTGTCTCCCAACACGCCCATGATCATTCCACACTGCAGTGTCCAACGTGTAACACCACGCTTGCCATCCACACACAGGAAGAAGAGCTCTACGAGCTGTAGTAGCCTTTTCCACTCTCTCTTGCAACCCTAAAAGCACATTAAACACTGGCAAGCACTTTTTATTGCTTTAGTGTTTCTGCAGGGGTAGGAACACCACGCAAGGAAAGCAGAAGCAGGGTTGTGCTGTAGCCCCAAACAGCACCTCTTCAGAATGTTTTCCATAACACAAGGCCAGGTTGGATGGGGCTTGGAGCAACCTGGGGTAGCAGAAGGTGTCCCTGTCCATTGCAAGGCGTAGAACAAGATGGGCTTTAAGGTCCCTCCAACCCAAACCATTCTGGAATTCTAAACACATCTGCAGCCTTAACACAGAGGGGAGCCTCTCATTATCCTCATATGAATGGTAAGAAGGCTCGAGCGAAGGATGCCCACAGATCCCAAATGTGAAAAAGGAATCAAAACCGGGGGGACTTTGCTCCTCAGCTCTGCTTCTGGATCAAGTCCAGAGGAGGCACCAGGATGGTCAGAGGATGGAGCAGCTCTGCTGGGAGCAAAGGCTGGCAGAGCTGGGATTGTCCAGCCTGGAGAAGAGAAGCTTTGGGGGGACCCAATTGTGGCCTTGCAGTCCCTGAAGGGGCTGCAAGAAATATGGAGAGAGACTACTTCCAGGGCTCTGGGGTGTCAGGACAAGGGGAAATGGCTTCCCACTGCCAGAGGGCAGGGATAGATGGGATATTGGGAAAATAGTCTTCCCTGTGAGGAACGTGGCACAGGTTGGGCAGAGAAGCTGTGGCTGACCCCGGATCCCTGGAAGTGTCCCAGGCCAGGCTGGACGGGGCTTGGAGCAACCTGAGCTGGTGGAAGGTGTCCCTGCCCATGGCAGGGGGTGGCACTGGATGGGCTTTAAGGACCCTTCCGTGATTCTGTGTCGTGGCACCGAGCCCAGCCCAGCAGTCCCAGTCAAACACATCTGATTCTGCAAACAACAAATCACCTGCACAGGTAAAACTGTTCAACAGCACCCAACCCTGGGAGTGTCCATGTGAGCATTCCCAGGAAGGCAAGGAGAGCTCAGGGCTGTGCTGGGGAGGGTGAAGGGGGACGGGCACTGCAGGCACAGCAGCACAAGGATGTGTGCCGGGGCAAACGTGCTTCATGTGATGAGCTGGTCACACCGACAGTGTTTGTTTGCAGGGGGCAGAGTCAGCAACAAGGCTGCAAGGAGCAAATAGCCAAGCTAAACGTTGGGGTTTATTAGAGGATTTTTATAATTACTGTGATTTCCACCGTCCCCTTAATTGGTGTGTGCAGAGCTGGGCTCCTGCAGTGCTCTCTGTGGGAACACAGGACCTGTGCCAGCAGCAGCAAGGTGACTTCAATTTAATAAACCAAAACGCTGCTGCCACTGCCTTCAATGGCAAATCTGGGAACTGAGCTCGGGCACCTCTGCCCAGAGGAAGATGCCACTATTCCCATGCAGAACTGGGGCATCAATAAAGATGGGAAAAGCCTCCAACAAGGCTTCTGAGTCCAACCTGTGACAGAACACCAATGCGCCCACCAAAACGTGCCCCCAAGTGCCATGTCTACTTGTTTTTTGAACCCCTCCAGGGCTGGGCACTCCAAACCTCCCTGGGCAGCCCCTTCCAAGGCCTGACCACCCTTTCCACACAGAAATTCCTATGTCCCACCTGAACATCTCCTGGTCATTCCCTCTCCTCCTGTCCCTGTTCTCTGCAGCAGAGCCCAATACCCCCAGCTCCTTGCTTCTGGCAGGGACTTGCAGAGCCAAAAAGTCCCCACTGAGCCTCCTTTTCTCCAGGCTGAGTCTCCTCAGCTCCCTCAGCCCTTCCTGCTGCTCCAGCCCCTTCCCAGCCCCGTTCCCTGCACATGCTCCAGCCCCTCCATGTCCTTCTTGAATTGAGTGCCCAGAACTGGGCACAGCACAGGCAGAAGAACAGCAGGAACAACCTGTGTTAGGAAGCTCAGCCCCTCAAAACTGCAAACAAATCTTCAACGTTTTTCAAGGGGAAAAAAAAACACCTCAATTGCACTCCCATGCATCCTACCCCTGTTTTGGAGCTTGGCTAGGGAAGACAAACACCCCCCAGCTCGACAGCCAGGCAGATAAAAGGGCATGCTGATGCTTTTTCATCCCACAAAGTGTCTGTTTTAAAAAAGGGGAGCTGCAGCCCAGCTCATCTGGGTGTCAGGGTACAGCTTTTCAGGCTGCAATATCACATCCATGTCACAGTGAGCTCCTGCACTGCACTCACCTCGAGGAGAAACCACCGGTTCTGCACAAGATGTCAGCAGGTGCTTCATGAAATGGTCTTAGAGGTGCTGCCAGGAAACAGTAGGTTTCAGAGAAGTGCAAAATATGAGGGAATTTGTTGGAAAAGCTTCGGGAGGCATGTACAAAACGTGCTGCTTGTTGGTCCGGGTTGAGTGCCCAGGCAAAGCCACCCCTCTGCCTGCCCCGTGCCCACAGGGACTGGGCACATTCGGCTTTGGCATTCAGAGCCTCAGGTGCTCTGGCAGTGCTGTCATCAATCACATTCACAAGGCCCCAGAGGCGTCCTGACCCGATGCTGCTCAGCCTGGGACGTGCCACCTCCTCCCACTCGGTGCCCTTTGGGCTTTACACACAGCCCAGGATCTCAGGCCCCCCAGAGCACCCCCTCCTCTGTCACAGAGCGTGTCCAGCTGCAGCACAGACGGAACGGGGCATTAAATCCACAGTCGGCTACAAAAAACATCTCCAGATATTCTGGAAATACAAAAGTATCTGTCCCTCTTTGTGGCAAAGCTCATTTAGAACACACTGTTCTCCACCTTTGCTCCACGTTTACTATATGGTGCTAACTGACAGCATATTTCAGTCACCAACTCCCCAAGCCTTGGATAGTTTCATTTTTACTGCATCATCTGACCAACCTTTGCCTCCTGCCCACCCCTTTTGAAGGCCACTGAAGAGCTTCAGGATGAGCAGAGACCTCATGAAGGGCATCACTGACCCAGACAGCTTTAGATCTTTCTGATACTGTGGCACCAAAACTGCCCCCAGGACTTAAGGTGAGGAGACACTCAAAAAGTTAAGAAAGGTGGAA
Source organism: Formicarius rufipectus (assembly GCA_013399695.1). NCBI lineage: Eukaryota > Metazoa > Chordata > Aves > Passeriformes > Formicariidae > Formicarius > Formicarius rufipectus. The sequence goes on along the minus strand of VXAU01001552.1, from coordinate 1,061,439 downwards.
GAAACTGGACCCCACCCCTGTCCCGAGCAGCACTGCAGCCTGGAGAGCTCCCGAGGTCCTTCCCACTCTGCACTGCTCTGCTATCCCCTGATTAATCCCCAGAGCACACAGAGGGTAATGAAAACCTCTTGCTCCTACTTTGCTCTCTGCCCTCTAGGGGCAGGGGGGCAGTGGTTCCCCAGCTCACTGGACAGTCCCGCTGCTTTGGTTTCTTTAAAAACCCGAGACCTGCTGATCCAGGTAACTCAGGTGCTTCTTCCCGTGCTCAGTGAAGCCCAGGCAGAGCTCTGCACGTCCCTTGGCTGTGCTGCTCAAACGAGACTTCACTTGCTGAAATTGCTCTTTGCATTTTCTTCTGTTGAAACCTATTAACTTCTGCCCTCCTCCTGCCTTTTCTTGCCTGAATAAAGAGTTCACAGCGACTTCATTTCTAAAGAATATGCACTGAGAGCTTTTCTGCCCCGTGCCCATTTTAAAATTCCACTAGAAAACTAAACTGCTGGGAGCACTTTGTGATGAAAAGATGATTTCTTGGCTTGTCACTTCTAACTGCTTTCCCAGCAGAGTGTCCTGGCTTTCCCAGGCTGCTGGTCCAGCCTCATCACCATGCCAGCAGCTCCATGGTCCCCTGTTTCACATGCAGCATATCCCCCTTCTCCAGCTTTTCCAGGGAAAGGGCACCATCCTCTCCGTGTCCTGCTGCCCCACAGCTCCCGCTGCAGCTCAACCCACTCCTCAGCCAGGCACCAGCCATGTTCAGCCTGCCAACTGATATCCAAATGTCACTAAAATCTACTCAATTAGGCCCGGAATCAGGCTCTACATAATACTTTTTACAATCCCAGAATAAATCTCCCCTCCCAGATTTCCTTGGGACTGGATGATGAACTCTCCTGACCACCAGCAAAGCATCCCATCGCAAGGAAAGCCTGGACTAGGAGCTGTGCTGAAGAACACAGAGAAAAACCCCAACTAAAAGGAAGGGGAAAAAAAGGACAATCCTTGGAAATTCATCTTGTGCTGCAACATCTCATCTGACCCAAATTCTTCAGTCCTAGCTGAAGTGGATCAACACCCAAGGAAGGATGCCTGTGCCTTGCAACACATTTTCACACACCATCCCCTCACACCAACACTCTGGAGAGAGGAAACACTGGGGCAGAGGGTGTTTCCAGCCCAGGGCACCGCCCCTGAAGTGGCTCAGTGACACAACCAGCTCACTAGGGGCCCAAAACCACCAGGGAGGCTCATTGATGAGCTGTGGAACAGCCCACTGAGGGAAATACTGACTCTGCCTCAGCAATTTCATCAAGAACCATCCCTTGTTTCAATTGATAGAACATGTTCTGGGGTTGGCTTTTTTTCCCCTAATCAATACTTAAATACATCTTAAAGCTGGATTAGAGGGTGATTACAACTGTCACACATTGTAAGCCTTGAATCCCCAGTGATACAGGTCCTTGCACCCAACAAGATGCTACTGACACATGATGAAAAGCTCAGTAATTAGCTTTTCTTAACAACTAGAACACAGTGATAGGAAGTTGCTTTAATTCCAGTCTTATCTACTGGAAATCATAAATGCACATTAACAGCTTCCTGTTGCAAGCATTAGGGCTTGGGTTTTATCTCCACAGTAATGGAGTTCCAGTCTCAGTTTTCCCTGGCTCCATGGAAAGGTCCAATCTCAGCTCCTGATCCCTGGGAGGATGTCACAACGGAGCCAACTCCATGGCAATTCATATCCATGAAAGGATATGAATGGAGGCCAAAAGCCTCCAAGACTCGGGTCACCCCAGGGCTGAAATGCAAGATCAATCCAACTTCCAACATTTAAAAAGGAAATCAGCCAGCATTTTGCTGACCACCACCTTAAAAAAGCCCAGGGAGCCAGCACTAATAGGAAAAGCAAACCACAATCCCCTGGCAAGGAAGGATTCACGCATTTCTTGGGCAGGAACAGCAGAGACAAACCCCATGAGGTACTGCCTGAACACCTCTGCAGATGATTGGCACACTTAATCACTTCTTAAAAAGCCCCCCATGCTCCCAAATCATTTGTGCATCTCTGAAACACTGACCTCGAGTCTTCATCTCCAACAGATGGAAAAACAAACATGTTTCTGGGGACTAATTTTAAACTGAGTTCACCAAACAGAGGAGGAGCTGAGCTACAGCCTTTAATACTCCTGCTCACTTTGCACTTGCTTCCAGCAAACTGCCTGTGTGGAATTCATATCCTGTTTAATATCTTCAAATCCCTAAGCACTTCAAGGCCAGGTTGTTGCTTCTGCTTCTTGGTTTTTGGAGGAGGAGAAGGGAAATTAAGAACTTCACATGTGCGGGTCCCACAGGGGGCTTGGGGAGAAAAGCCTCTGCTCCCTGTGGATGGGCACACAGAGGATGCCAAGGAAAGGCTGCCAGGTTTGCCACAGGGGCATGGAATTTATGAGGGGAAATCTAAATCAGATCCAAACACCTCTGAGTTTCCCTGCTTCCACAGATTTAGAACTTCATCAGTGTGCCAGGTGCTGCAGCTCCCTGATGAACACTGAGAAGACCACAAGGATTTGCTCCATTCCCCTGGGACCACACAGCAAAGGACACCCATAGCAACTGAAAGCCATTCTGCACCTGCTCTGCTCTCCCAATCAACATCTGGAACTCATTACACTCCCAGAAGCCAGCCCCTAATCCTAAACTCAGCCAACGGGGGTGATATCCCATCCCTGGAAGTGTACCTGCCCACCCACGGGCAGAGATGAGCTCTAATGGCCCTTCCAACCCAAACCATGCCTTGATTTCATGAGTCCTTGTCTGTGACGACCAGGGAACGCAGCAGAGCGGGAACCAACTTCCTGCTCCTGGTGCTTTTTAAAGACCCCAAACAAAAGTGGCCATGTTTTCACAACCAGAGGTCAACCCCAGTGTGCAATTCTCCTACTCAGCTCTACAACACCCTGAGTTTCAGCAGGGCTTTTAAAGGAAGGAAAAACATACGTGTCGTTGGCTTGTAAGGTTTCTGTGGGGTCAAGAAGAAGATGGGAACGAGCAAAGAATTCATGCTTTAGTGTGGAAGTTGTTTCCATGCCCCACTTTCTCAGCTGTGGGATGTTTCTTTTGGACAACAGTCACTCACAAGTAAACCCCAGGGGATTTGTGTTTTTCCTCTTACAACAATAATAATTTCCTGTGAACCACCATTCTGAAAGTCTCAACGGGTCTGGAGGTTCAGCTTCATCCAGACAAGCATCCAAGAGCTCAAGTGTGCCTCGAGGCTCCTTTGATCTGCATACCACATTGGCAACCCTGGGAGGAAAACCTCTCTTGCAAGATTTCTGCCAGGGTACAAATGGTTTATTCCTTCAGTGTTTTCACCTCCAGCTTGGCTGGCAACAAGACACACAAACAATTTAAAGGCAGGAATTCAGCTGAGAGATCAGCTTGGACACACACAGATGCACAGGGGAAACCTGAGGCTTGCCAGTTTCTCACAATTAAAAATACTGAAGGGGGGGGTAATTAAAAATATGAGGTGGTGGCTGCTTAACAACATGACTATTTTTTCTTATGGAAAAAGCTGACAAAAAAACCAGAGTTTGGGGATTTTCTCAGTGCAGAGAGCAGCAACCTTGCAGAGTAAAGCAAGAGCAAGGCCTAAAAGAGTGAACTGAATTAGTGAAGGTACCTTGCTCTGTTAAGAAAATTGCTAGATGCTTGTTCTGCTTAGTATCTGATGGGTGACTTGTCCTGTTCTGTTTACTGGACCAAAACCTGAGAAGACTGCTAGGAGTGCTACACGACAAACTCAGTGGTCATAAATCAGGGTAACATGGACGCTTGAATAAAGTAGGAAGACCTTGATCCAAGGAGTTTTGCAAGCTTGACTAGCCAGGACATCTAACAAAGAATGGTGGAGAATTCATGGTGAGAAAGAGGAGAAAATGACCTCTGAAGAGGCTGAAGGCTGAATAGACCACCTAAAACTGTGCCAAGAGAAGATCCTGGAAGGCTCCGCCCCAAACTCTGCCCAAACCCCACCTCCTATGAATATGATAATGAGGTATCACAACACCATGAATATGTATGTTAAGATGTTCTAATCTTGAATGTCAACTTGATAAATGACCTGATTTTTCACTGAAACTCTGGAGTGAGTTTGTGCAGTGTCACCTGCCTCACTGCCCAACGTTGGCAACAAACACTTTCGCTGCTTAAAGACCAAATTGTCTCTGGGCAGTTAATTATTCAGTGCTTTTTGGCACCAGAGACTCACACCTGCAGATCGAACAGGACTGGGGCTACGTATTGGATACTGAGCCCAGAGCCCCCCTCAGGTCCCTCCAGCCCAGCATTTCACCACCACAGCAGGCAAAGCCAGGATGCTGTGCCATCAGCCTCTTCCTGCCCCTGGCAGAGGAGGCCTGGAAAGGGCAGAAGTCCTGTCTGATGCTCGCTCTGGAGCACAGTTTCTGCTGCCAGGCTTTCATCAGCCCATCCCAGAGCATGCTCCCCGTGAGGAGCAGAAGGACCTGCTGGTTCCCCTGCGCAGATAATGAGAGAGGAGAGCAGGGTCCCAATTGCCATGACTAATGAATGTCACCCATGCTCTCAGAAGGTCAGGAACACGCTTTGAGTTGCAGGACTGAAGGATTTTAAACATTGGAGAAGCTCCACCCGTTTGCAAGCACAGAGGGAATTTGTGCCACGAGTGCTGCTCTCTAGGAAGGCAGAGCGAGGGCAAACTCAATGAGCTCCCCAGAGAGGAGAATGAGCTTTGGGGGAGGAATCAGCACCTCTGGAGAGATGAGGGTATAAGGCACCGGCCGAACTGGGGTCCTGCTCCTTTTATGTGCTGGGGCACATCCCACACAGCTTGAACAATGCCCTGGAACTTCCCTGGAATGCCCAGGAACAATCCCTGGAATGGGATGGGATTTAAGGTCCTTTCCAACCCAAATCATTCCATGATTCTTTGCCTTTGTGTTATTAGGAAGTTCTAAAGCCTCACAGAAAAGTTCAGGAACTCTCCTGAAAGGAGTATTTGGAGAATAAAATGCAATGTCAAGTGTTTCCCACGGTGTGCACCACCTCAAGCACACAGAAAAGGGAATCTCCACTTCCAAAAGCTCCAACCAGAAGCAAATCCAATGGCTGGCAGCTGCTACAATTCCATAAAAACCAAACACCAGGCACGCAGTCCGTGCCACGGGAGCTGTGCTGATGTTGCCACTGCAAACCTCACGGAGTTCCTACAATGCAGGGTACGGATCAGTCCTGGCCCAACAAGCCCTACCAGAGGGTCAGACCCCAAGTGTGAGCAACAGGATCTCCCTGTGTCTCCAGCTCTCAGACTCACTCATCCGTGCAGATCACAGAGCAGCCCAGCCATGTTCTACAGTCTGCCTGGATTTCAAATCCCAGAAGGGTTTGGGTGGGAACGGACCTCAAAGACCATCCCATCCCATCCCCTGCCACGGGCAGGGACACCTCCCACCAGCCCAGGTTGCTCCAACCCCAGTCCAGCCTGGCCTTGGACACTCCCAGAGATGGGGCAGCCACAGCTTCTCTGCCCAACCTGTGCCAGGGCCTGACCATCCTCACAGGGAAGGATTCCTTCCCAATATCCCACCTATCCCTGCCCTCTGGCAGTGGGAAGCTGTTCCCCTAGTCCTGGCACCACCATCCTATACAAAAAGGCCTTCTTCATTCACCTGATGAGATCTCATTAGTGACCCTCCAATGTTCTGTTGCAGGAGATGGCTGAAAAGAGGATCGAAACAGAGACACAGATCTCCCACCTCCTGCAGGTCACACCCCTGGTAACAACAACCATATGGCAAATGGAAGCGCAATGAGCATCGCCATAAAATAACGATGCGCTAATTAACGCTCCTCGCACAGAAACACTGAGTAATCACAACCTGAGGAATCACAACTCCCCCTCACACTGCCAGAAGCAGCAGTAGGAAACCAGCAGGACAATCTCATCCAGAGAGGATGGAAAAGTCCATTTATGACTTTTGTGGCCCACAAAAGAACAGGAGTCTCAAGAAGTCCTCACTAGATAAGAGAAAGCTCCAGGAGAAGAAACAACTCCGGTGACACACAGAAGAGAGGTGGGAAACACCTGACAGAGCTGCCCAAATGGAAATTTCTTTCAGGCTGAGGGGCTGAGGCATCAGGAAGGTTCCAGCACCAGACCCTATCCTGGAGGAACCCACACGACCCGTGGAAGGCACCGCACACCTTCACAACCCCGCCAGGTGGTTATGTTGCCTGAGAGCCAAGCAATGAGTCCCTGCACAACGTTTGCACAGAAAGGTGAAAAAAACAGCTCTTTACTGAGACACCTGAGGAGCACAGGGATGGCACGAGCACCCCACACATGCGTGACACAGCCCTGGTCCCCCCCAGGTGTCATATCCAACTACTCCCCGCTGGGCATGTGCCCAGTCCGAAACCCACCCATCCCATGGGCACGTCTCCCACTCTGGGGTTGCTGCTGCTCCCAAGACCCCATATCTTCATCCTCTGCCCCGCTGGGAATTATTCCAAGCCTTCTGGGCCTTCTGAACAGTTTTGACTCTCTCGTACCAAGCCTGTTGTGCTCTTACTCCAAGAACGTTTTATGCAAATAAAATACTCTTTCCCTCGTCACCTCTGTCCCTTGGAACTCTTGACAAAGGACACTAAACATTTCAAGGATCTAACACAAAGGTACTTGGCTAAGGTGCTGCTAAAGGAGTTATATTTAAAATCTATATAATCTAGAGTTTATATATCCTGCAGGCACCCAGGAATATGAGAAACCACAAATCCCAGACAGAAATTCAGCTGCTGGTTGAGAGAAAAGGAATGATTTGGATTTAAAGAGCATCTTTTCTTCATTCAGAAGGCATCAAATACCTGGATACACCCACAAAAATGCCAAGGGTCCCCAAACTCTACTGGAATTATGTATCATGTGTCTAGTCAAATGTAGTATTTTAAGTATGAGCTTCATTTAGCTGGTATAAGAACAAAAATTGGAGGCAATCACTCTGGGCAACTAACCTGGTGCCATCAAAAAAAAAGAAGAAATTAACCTGTTACACCTCCAGAAAAGCAATTAATTGCTTAAAATACACAGACTGATGTTTAGGAACAGCTTGAGGTTTTTCCATCTGCAGCGAAAACCATCTGCTCTGCATGATGGATTTCATGACTTTTCAGGTCCATTTCTAAATTGAAATGGATGTTTTAATGATGAAAAATGGGGAGAAGGGATGAATACTTCATTAAAACACATTATTTCCCTGTCAGATTTCTATTCTCCTGACTGTAAGCAAAAATAATGTCTGAGCAGAGCTGATGTCTCAGGTTATCAGGACTGCAGATGCCTCTTGGCATTTGGCTGAACAAATAAGCTATTTCATAAACCTGCAAGCAAAAGTGATTCAATAAATTGGAATTTCTTTTTCTCCTAATGAAAGGCATAGTTTTCAAACTCTTTCAATTACCTCCACAGAATGCAAAAGGCACCACAGAGAGGATATTCCTCCCTGTTTACTTTCAATGCAACCAAAAAAGGCACGTTAAAAACGTCAACAGGCCCACAGGAGAGACTCATCCAGCCCCTCCTTGTGCAAACTGTATTTAATTATTTCAGTAAGATGTGAGGATATCGTTTCCTACCAGTGAGGAACCAGGAGACTGGGAGAAAACATTCATATCCATCATACAAATAAATATGTGCTGTTTTAATATAACATTTCTCAGTCTATTTGCCAATTGCCACATATTTTTGGGTTGAAGGAAGTGTTTGCTCAAGCGTAGGGAAATGATAACAAATATCCAAACAGGGCTTGCTTTTGTGCTCAGGCAATTTATTAAACCAACAAGACATTTCGGGTGCCCTGAAATTGAAAAACAAAGAAACAGAAGAAGCTGGAAGTGAGTGACGGTATCAAAATTCAGAATAAAGCACCAAAAACCTTCAAAACCATCAGGGAGCAGAACAAACCATGCACGTCCCAAGGCGCTCTACTGTCCCACCGGACTGGCTTCACCCAGCTCTGCTTCTGCCAAATTAACACCTGGCTTTGATGTGATATCACCTTCTGAATGCACCAGGAGGAGACCCAAAACCATCTGATGGTGAAAGGGTCACCCCAGCACCCTCAGGAACCAGTTCCCTTTTTCAGGCATCTAAAGGATCAATAGATATTTCTAAAAGCCTGAGCCTCTTTACAGACCTTGGTGTTATTTCTGAAAATAAATTTTCAGTAGAGATTTCCAATGAAATAAAAGAGAAACTCAAAATGTGAGGGGGTTACCCCAAAGCTAAATGCTGAAAATAACATACCAACACTCCCGGTCGTTAGCAGGAGACTCCAGGCACCAGGTGAAGTCTACACCACCTCCCCACCTTGGCACAGATTCCCCCGTCCTCAGGAGGCCTTTGACAGACCTATCATTGATCAAACCTTCTTCCTGCCCTCAGAAAAAAAATCAGTCATAGGGACACCCAGGAAAATCAGAGCAAATTAACTTGAGACGTGGGATGCAAACCTCGGGCCCTCCTTCCCCCATGTTTAGGGAACAGCCCCGTGTTTGGAGTCATTCCCAAACTGAGAAATACAGGCAGAGCTCCTGAAGAAGGCGCATTTCACCAATTCAGTTATCTAACCAGACTAAATACTGACTGCTATGACATACAGCAACACTCAGCTGAAAATCACGTGCTTGGGTTGCACCACAGCAGGAAACACACCTGATTTCAGCAGGCAAACATCAGCAGGCAGGGAGGGATCCCTGGATCACTCTGTGCTCATCCCAGGGTGGGAAGAGCAGAGGCGTTGCGCGATCGAGACATGCCAGAGCAGCTTCAGAGCAACAAGAGTCTGCTCTCTCAGTGCCTCTTTCTTTCCTTCATCATTGATCCTGTCCTGACTTTTTAGGATTGCATAAACAGCTTCAAAATCACTGCTCCAAAAACAGCCACTTGATTCCCCTGGTGTCTTCTCCCAGCAGGTTAATCCCGGGTGGACAACATTCCACTGCTGGTGCTGCTTAGGTCTGGCCTGGGATTTTAAAGAGCCACTCTGTTTTCCCTCTGTTTCTACAGCACAAGACAAAGGGACTTTACAAACAACCTCTCCTTGCTCATGGGGCTGTGTCAGGAGAGGGTCAGGTGGGATCTCAGAAGGTTCTGCCCCCAGAGAGTGCTGCACACTGAACTGGGTCTCCAGTGGGCACAGCACCAAGGCTGCCAGAGCTCCAGGAGGGTTTGGATGATCCTCTGGGGCACAGGGTGGGATTGTTGGGGTGTCTGTGACAACCCTGGATGGTCCTTTGGGGTCCGTTCGAGCTCAGGATGCCCTATGTTTCCGCTCACGCCCTTACCTCAAGTCTGACAATGTCATCTGCACTCCTGCTGACCAAAAAGACAAACCCACAGGGCACATCTGTTTAAAAACACACACCCTTCTCCAGAGGGGAGGAGATCGCATGAAAAGTAGTGCAAATCCTTTGCTGGCAGTGAGGAATGCCACAGCAGGTCTGTGGGTCACTGCCAAGGGTGATGCCACGAGCCGAGCTGCCTGGCGCCTCAGAAACCAGGCATGGCATCCACACAAAACACTCCTGTGGCTTCGAGGAACCAGGAGTGACAACATGAATTCAGCTTTGGGTCCACAGAGAAAAATACAAGGGGCAAAACATCTGTCTGGCATTAACTGCCCGCAAACCAGCCCTGCAGGAGACCCCAGCATATGTGTTTCATTCACATGATAGCAGCTATTTCACAGAGTAAGTGCTGTTTCTCTTGGATCCAGACCTTAAAACCTCTCTGCCATAGTTTAAAAATCCAACTTGGAGCCAAACGGGATACAAGGATTTTCAGTTTGGGTTTATTTTCCTTTCAGTGGGTATATTCCATATATAGTCCTCCTTCCACACTGAGAGCTCTTCCATATGTAATATAAGAAGAAAGGCAAGATTTAGAAATGCACCAAACAGCTCTGAGAACTAAGAACGAAAGGATTCCACATGATAAATGTGAAGCATAAATACAGTAAATTCTACCCTTGCTTGAAAAGCAAAGAAGGAAACCAAGAATACTGTCTACAAAGCAGCTTGTTTAAAATGGGGCACAGGGAAGGGAAAAAAAACAAACAAAAACAAACAAACAAACAAAAAAAAACCTGGAAGTTGTTATTCAACCTATTCTATCACTTTAAAGAGCTGCACACCCAAAAGCTTCCAGTAGATCAGATTCCAAAGTGCCCTTTCCGTAGGGATTCCTGACAGACTTTTTCTTGACTCAGGTTGCAGACAAACCCTTCTCCCCCTAGACATGCCAGAAAAAAAAAAAATCCCACATCAAATCTGAGAAGGAGGGCAGGATACCTGAGACACCCATCTTGAAAATCCTGCTTAAATAATACTATTATTGCACTTCAACGTAGAGATAAGGGGTACTTAAATTCTGGCACAATCAGAGCCGCCTTATTTTGTACAACAGCACAAGGTGAAGCACAGCCTGAGGAAACCAAAGTCCATCTCCAGGTTGTGAGACACCCTTGGTATCTCAAATTAAGTCATGGGCACTTCCAGAAACACAGGAGATTGACCTCAGTTCCTCCTCACACCACATTTGGTGTCTTCCAGAGACATAGGAGATGGGCCTCAGTTCCTCCTTACATGGAATTTGGTGGAAGCTTTTGGTGTGGATCTCTGCAGTCACTCCTGGAATCTGCAGATACAGAATGCCAGACTGGTCTGGGTTGGAAGTCAGATGAAAAGACATCCCATCCCACCCCCTGCCATGGGCAGGGACACCATCCACTAGCCCAGGAATTCCTGGCTGGGAGGGTGGGCAGGCTCTGGCACAGGTTGGGCAGAGAAGCTGTGGCTGCCCCTGGATCCCTGGGAGTGTCCCAGGCCAGGTTGGATGGGGCTTGGAGCAACCTGGGCTGGTGGGAGGTGTCCCTGCCCGTGGCAGTGGGTGGCACTGGATGGGCTCTGAGGTCCCTCCCAAGCCAAACCATCCAGGATTCTATAATCTTTACCATTAGCATTTTTCACTGCAGATCTCCAGGTAAAGGTTTTTCCCTAGTGATTTTTCTCACAAGTTCTTCCAGGTGGTGTCAGGCAAAGCCATGAGTTGAAGCAATTCCTTCCCACTCCCAGTCTCCAAGGTTTGCAGGGAAGCACAGTTTGCTGTGAAATGAACGCTCAGGAGAAGCTCGGCAACAAACACCCCTAAATAGCAACAAACACCCCTAAACGCCTTTCTCCAAGACCAACACAAAATAAGCATCAAAATCCATACCCTTTAGGTGAAGAGGGACATGCCCTACACAAACCCCTGCTTGTTTCTGTAGGGCCACTGGCTCTGTGAGTTTCAGAGCTCCAGATCTCCGTGGATTTCCAATGGGAGAGGATTATCAGTGCAAGACACAGCAAAGACAGACCCACTTTCCAAAAATACCAGACCAAGATTACATAAAACGAGTGGGAAGACTGAGAAAGTGGAAGGCTTTTGATCAAACAATTTATGGCATTTCTGACTGGGAATGCAAATGAAATAATATCAGTGACCTTAAAAATGAACTAAAGCAAAGGGTCCTTGGAGGCACCAAGTCAGAATGGAAGGCTTTTTTTCTCCCAGGGTGAGATAATGCTTGGACTAGAGCTCTTTAATACACTGTGCTCAGGAAATGCAGTTCAGGGACAAAACTCCTGTAGAATATTTGATTTTTGCCATGTTAACCACTACACTGAATTTGTAAATCAGCCTGCAGTGAGGGACGCTTTGGAAGCTTCAGAACACTTATTTTCTGGAGACTTGTGCTCACTTACTTATCATTTTCCCAGCCATTAAGTAACAAATAAAGGCAGCTGCTCTGAAGGGTGCTTTATTTTTCTTTCTTATGTAATAGCCACGCTCTATTTCGCTTTTTTTCCCACAGGAAAGTGCTGATATTAGCAGGACCCAAACCTTGGGAGAAATGTCAACATGGAAAAAACTCCCACCCCGGTAAACGTCACTTTTTCCTGTATCACATTCCCAAGAAACCCTGAATGCAATCCAGCCGATTTGCTTTGTGTGGCGATATCCAGCACCTGTAGCATTCCCCAATGGATACCTCACCTTACCCCTGTGCTCCCCTGGAGTCGTGTCCCTGGCTTCCAAAGGAGACCTTCACTGGCAGGTGCTTCCCAAAACATCACATTGGGCTTTTTCTCCTACCCCTTCTCCAAAACTCTCCCTCCTTTTTGCATGAGGTGATGCTCGGTGGCACTTGGGGAACACCCACATCCCCTCCTACATACCCATGTTTTGCAATCAGGGTGGATTTTATCCCTGACTGGAGGTCCAGGAGTTGGACTGGATGGTCCCTGTGGGTCCCTTCCAGCTCAGTGTTATCTGTGACTCCATGAGCTGCTTTCTCCACTGCCACACCACAGAATCACCAGCCTGTTCAAGTTCCTCCACTAACCCCTGGTCCCACCTTGTTTTGGTCGCCTTGGAGCAGCCACATCATGGAAAACTCCTCAGAGTCCACAACCTCTCCAAGCACACATGCTTTGGTTGTGCCTGGAGCAAAAGCTGGAAGTCCACCTCACCTTCCTTCTACTTGGCTAGTCCTCCTTTTGCTTCCCACTACCAAGTGACCACAGTGATGGGGGGAGCGCTGGGAATGGAGGAATAAAGGAGTGGATATTTTTCCCTCCCTTGTCCAGAACCGTTGATGACAAACACCAGGGATTTTGGAAGTCAAAGCCTTTCCCAAGGCTACCCCAGTGGTTTTGCACAACAGACATCTCCCAGGAAGGGTAGCAGGGGGACAATCCATCGTTGCTTAGGCCTGTCTAAAGCTTAATTCAGCCTAAATTCCCCAGCTCCTCCCAATCACTCCTTGTTTGGGTGAGCAACACAAAAATAGAAAAAAGAAAACCCAGAAGTGGAAATCCAGACCCAGAATCTAAAATGAACCAAAGGGAAAGCTCTCCACCAGTGCTGAGAGCTGAGCTCAGCAGGCCCTTTCTCATCACCCCAAAGTGCTCCTCGCTGCCTCTGTCACATCCTGCACCCCACAGGTCACATCCCTTTGCACCCACACATGGGGACACTGCTCCAGGATTCCCATGGGCTGGCCTTGCCTTTCCCCCAGTGCTGGTGACACCGTGTGCCACGTTCAGCAGCTCCAGCAGCCCTTCCACAGCCACTCTTGGGTGCCTTGGACAGTGACACCACACCTGGGCACAGAGCTGTCACAGCCACAGCAGTCACTCTCTGTGTCCCCCCAGCAAAGCAGGAGCCTCCTCCCCACAGTTGGGAGGGAATACACAGCTGTGCAGGGCCCGTGGTGGGGTCTGCTCCTCAAACCCATCCCAACTGTGGTTCTTCACTGCTGTTTCCACCCTCTGGACTCTGCTCAAAGGACAAAGCTCTCCCCTCAGTGCTGCTGCCTTCACCCTCTGCTCAGAGACAGCCCCCGGAGGCATCGGTGGTTGCCTGCATTTCTGTAGCCACGCCAATGCCCAGGGGAGAGCATGCCATCCCAATTCCCAGTGGGGGCTTGGCAGCTGGCACAGCAGCTGGCAGAGGCACGTAGGAGTGCCACTGGGTGACAGCTACACACGGTGGCTTTCCAGCACGGAGGCAGCAGAAATCGTCTGCAAGCAGCATAGAGTGGGCAGGGTCTCGGTGCCAGCTGCAGAGCTCTGCCAGTTAAGGCAAACAACGATCTCATTTGCTTGTAGAGAGGGGCATGATGGACTTTTCATTCCAAGAAGCCCTGAGAAGGTCAGAAGGAAAAAAAAAAGGAATATTGGAAAATCATGTAAATATCCAAGGCGGGATGGGCTCTGACATGCTCGAAGGGCCACATGCATGAGGACACGAGGAAGCTCACAAACCCCCCAAAACCCAACTGAAGGGCAGAGGAGCTCCACAAAACAGTAACAAACTCCATCACGAGTGAGACATAGGTGATGCCTGACCCCCCCAACTGCCCTGCTCCCAGACTCACAGTTCATTCCTCGATTTGTGTTTTAAAACCTTCCGAAATTAACAGTTTGAGGAGTCGGTGCACCCACTGTCCACACATCAAAGGTGAAGCTGCAACAGCTTCCCCTCAGCCTCCTTCCCTGTGTGTGGGGACAAGGGATTTTGGACAACTTCTGCTGAAACTGTGGTCACATAAAATTTACACAGGAGCTCAGGGAATGTCAGCAATTACCAGAATGACCTCAAGGCTTAGAGAGGAATCAAGACTAGAGGGAGACTTGTTTTTCTGCAGTCATGTAGTAGCAGATGGTGACTTTTATTTAGACCTTCTGAAGAAAAGTACTTGAAACAGGCACTTTACCAGCTTCATTAGCATGACATTGAGACGAATATTAAATGTCTAAAGCAGGGTCAATCCCAGAGCCTCACACCATCCCTAACAAATCAAAACCCTTCTCTGAGACATGAACCTCCAGCTTCTGCTGCTTCATCCTCTGTGCTTCCCAATTTTATTCTGCAGGGAAACCAGCCCAGCTCAGCTTCCCCATAAGGTCTTTGCTTGCAAAATGCCAAATGTTTCACAGCTCTCAGCAGAGGCTGAGAACACTCAGCACTTACACCTGCATTTTGTTTGCTTATAGGTAGAACAAGTGTCCAGCAGCTCATGATGTGATCACCTCCACAAACCAACCGAGCAGCCCCCACTAAGCACATGGCAGTGCTCTGGCCTGGCAACACAAATGGAGGGGCCCAGGGACTTCAAAAGTTTAAAAAAAGAGTCAGGAAAGAGTCAAACAAGCCAAGAAAAGACTGGCTCTGAAGCACTCAGCAATGGGTCAGAAGTAACAGCATCACATTCAGGAGAGCAGTCTGTGGTCAATTTGCCAAGACAAGCAAGACCTGCCTACAAATCAGGGAAAACACCTCCATGTTTTGGCCTCTCTGCATTGAAAACACTGTTCTTGTTGAGTAATTCTGAGTCTCAGAAGTCCCCAACAGCCTCCCCCTGCAGAAAGAAAACCCCTCCCTGAGCTGTTCTTCTGCAGGGCTCAGGAGGATGTGTTTACAGCGGCTGACATTTCCCAAACTGTGTCTTCACTCTGCTCCCACCCACTGCCTGACAGAGACAGCACCAAGCCTGGCCCGATCCACACTAACACCATAAAAATGCTCCATCTCACCCAACAATTGGGGATGGGGTGAGGGGAAAGCAATTATGGACAGAAAATACATATTTCAAACCGGGAAACTCAAAGTACATTCAAGCAAGTGCTTTATAAGGGCTGAGATATAGCTGAGACTTTCCCAAAGGTTTTTTATAGTGCCAAAAGAGAAGTGCATTTATTGCTGACTGACTTCCACCAGCACATATGGCATGCCAGAAAGCACATGAAAGAATCGTATGAACAAATAGCTGCTGGTACATAAATGAAGGCAAAATCAATTCTCCCTCCACTTATTATTGAGTGAAAGCCATCCAGAGTCACTGAACATTACAGGGAAGAAATAAGCCTCAAAACTGCAAAGGAAATTGAAGAACTGAATTTGCTTTTTTAACTCCCGTCATGTATTTCTTTTCCTGTAAAGCTTTTGATTTCACTGATCACAGAATGGTTTGGGTTGGAAGCAACCTTAAAGCCCATCCCAACCCCCTGCCATGGACAAGGACACCTTCCACCAGCCCAGGTTGCTCCAAGCCCCGTCCAGCCTGGCCTTGGACACTCCCAGGGATGGGGCAGCCTCAGCTTCTCTGCCCAACCTGTGCCAGGGCCTGACCACCCTCCCAGCCAGGAATTCCTTCCCAATATCCCATCCATCCCTACCCTCTGCCAGTGGGAACCCATTCGCACTTGTCCTGGCACTCCAGGCCCCTGGAAATAATCTCTCTCCATGTTTCTTGCAGCCCCTTCAGGCACTGCAAGGCCACAATTGGGTCCCCCCAAAGCTTCTCTTCTCCAGGCTGGACAATCCCAGCTCTGCCAGCCTTTGCTCCCAGCAGAGCTGCTCCATCCTCTGACCACCCTGATGGCCTTTGCACGATTTCCCCACCCTGTCCTCACATACTCTTTCACAGGAACACACTGGTGCTGCAGTTGGTTCAGAGCCTCTCAGACTCGGGGCGCTGCATCTTCTGCAAGACTTGGCAGAGCAGCACTGCTGTGAAATCACTCTGCAGCGTTTCTCTCACACTGAAGGTTCTAAAAGGACACCCAGACCATGGCCCTGAGCAAACATTCCCGGGTCATTCCCATTCCCAGCCTGCTTTTTCCAAGCTATTATCTTGTGTTTATTCATCCTGCAGTGCCATCAATAAAAATGCTCAGCTTAAACCTCCCCCACCACAAATTCAAAGAGCCAATGCACAGCCGAAGGAATTAGTTCCCCTCGAGTGCTTTCAGCTCCCAAAACGTGTGTATAAAACAGCTCAGCGAAACTTAAACCGTATCAGATCTGTGACCAAAAAAATACTGATTCCTGTCTAGAGCTGCCAGCCCTCATTAATCATGTCCTGATGAATGAAACCCTTTCCAGTGCCAGGAATATAGATTGGCTCTGAAGGGGTAGGAATATTTCAGGTTAATCTTTCTGACAAAGCAGTCAATTCAGTGCAATAATTTCCTCCATGCAGCCTGGATCCTCAGCAAGCTGGAATCCGGGGGCTTGGCTGGGGCTGGTAAAGTTCTGCTGATTTATATCAGCCCCAATCCCAGCCAAACATTTCTCTCTGCTGCAGTGCAAATGCATTAGTCAAAAGTCTCAGGGAACCCTGGGATGTGTTTCCACTTGTTGAGCCAGTGATCTGCTCGTTGAAGCTTCCAGATGTGTTTTAGAAGAGGAGCTGAAAAATGTGTGGTCATGTTTATGCTCTCCAACAGCGCTGTGAGGGCCACACCGACCTCTGCTTGAGTGCATTTTGAGAATGAGAGTCACTGGGGGAATATCAATGTGTTGGAATAAACATGTTTGGCTGGAAACGAGACCTCCACAAGAACAAGAGATCCCAAACTGGCTGTGTGTCACAGCACGCTGTACTTTCAGGATATTTTCTTTAGAACGGAGCGCAGAGGGCACAAAAAAGAGGATTTGGGTCTTGGAGGTTTCTTTGACCCCATCATGACTGAGCATGGGAGGTGCAGCCCCACAGCACCAGAGCTCAGTGTTCCATCTGCACTCCTGGCTGGCCTCAGAGGAACCCTACTCTTCACTGTACCAGGCTCCACAAAAGCCAGCTTTAATCGTCACTTCAAGC
Organism: Formicarius rufipectus; assembly: GCA_013399695.1. Taxonomy (NCBI): domain Eukaryota; kingdom Metazoa; phylum Chordata; class Aves; order Passeriformes; family Formicariidae; genus Formicarius; species Formicarius rufipectus. Next base: position 1,044,187 of record VXAU01001552.1, on the reverse strand, counting down.
TAAAACTTCACTGCACAAAGAAAAAACCTGCGGGAGCTGATCCTGACTTGAGCTTTCTCCACCTCTTGTCAAGCACTTTATGACAATAATTTAAGGTTTTGGGGTTTTTCCTAACCAGCTGAAAGCCTTTGATCCTCCAAACAGGCCTGGGACAGCCTGAAGTGGAGGCACTGAGAACACGAGGACGGCACAGCAGAGGGCTTGGATGGAATTGTGGAATCCTGGGAGTGGGAAGAACTCTCTGCGATCACCGAGTCCAACCAGCAGCACCAAGCCCACCACTAACCCATGTCCCCAAGTGCCACATCCACACGTTCCTTGGACACCTCCAGGGGTGGGGACTCCAGCACCTCCCCGGGCAGCCCCACCTGGACTCGTGTCCAGCCACTGTCACAGCACCCCCAGGGTCTTTCCCATCTTTCCAGACCCTGTGCCCCAGCCTGGAGCTGCAGGGGGTTGGTGTGACCCAAGGGCAGGACCCAGCACTTGGATCTTGCTGATGCTCAACCTGTGCAGATCCCTCTGGAAGGGGAGCACAACCATATATTCGATCAGTTTTCTGATTTAAAGTTAATTCTTTGCTGTTAAAAACCCTGATCAGGTAATTTTCAGACCTGTAATTTGCAGAAGTCTTCCTGAAAGGATCAGACCACCAAAAGAAAAAGGGAAAAAAAATCAAATTACAGACTTATCTACAGTGCCAGTAGAAAGGAAAGCATCAGGAAGGTCACCCAGAAGTGGTGCTGAGTGGGTAGGATCGGGCCAGGACGTGCTGCTGGTGGAAGGTCACCCTGCCCTGGCTTAGCTTTGAAATATCAGAAAAACCAACAGAGATCAGCAGCAACAGTAAAGAGTGGAAGGTGACACATATTAGTGAGGCAGAGGATTGCAGAGGGTGGAAGGGGAGGTCTGCCTCCCTCCTCTCAGTGCCAACAAATATTTATACAAACTGGAACAGATTTAGGGCAGGCTCAGCCAGACCATCCACGCAGGAGGCACCAACAGGCTCACTGCACAACCCTGAGTCTGATATTTGATGTGTCCTCTGGGGAGTCAGGCCTGGCTTACGCTAAGTCAGGTCAATAAAAACGAAGTCAAGCTCCCAAAGTCCACCAATAACTCAGTAATTTAAAGGATTAGAGGGAAGAGGTTAATAATGGGGCTAGAACTGGAAGGTGGAGATCTGTGCCAAGCCCAGACCAGACACTGCACTTGGGATGCAGAGATAAGCCAAGAGGCTGCCCCAGCTCCTGCACAGGACACGAGATGAATTCTTTGTCCCTAGGAAAGCACAAACCTGCCCTCAGCAAAGCACAGACACACGTTACAGGCTGGAAGTGTGCCCAGCAGTGAGCCCCAGGGGCAAGGAGGGCAGTGGGAGCCCGGGGGGCACCAGGAAGGGCACTGGCAGCAGGTCAGGAGGGGCTCCTGCCCCTCTGGGCAGCCCTGGCAGGCACATCTGCAGGGCTGTGTCCAGCTGTGGCTCCTCAGCACAGCAGGGCCATGGAGCTCCTGCAGCGGGGCCAGCGCAGATGCCCAAGGGATGGAGCATCTCTGGGAGCAGCAAAGGCTGAGGGAGCTGGGGCTGTTCAGCCTCCAGAGCACACCCAGAGGGCACCTCCCCATGCCCGGCAGTGCCTGCAGGGAGGGGGCAGAGCATGGCCCAGGCTCTGCTCGGGGGGCACAGCCGTGGCACAGGAGGGACGGGCAGGAACTGATGCCCAGCGAGTTCCACCTGCACAGGAGGGAGAACTTCTTGGCTGGGCAGTGACCCAGCCCTGGGCAGAGACCAGAGAGGGGGGAATCTCCTCCCTGGGGATATTCCAGAGCTGTGTGGACACAGTGTTGTGCCCTGTGCTCTGGGCTGGGCCTGCTGGAGCAGGAGGTGACACCAGATGCCCCACTGTGGTGCCTTCCAGCCTTGACCCACCACGGACACTGCAGCACCAGGACAGGTGAACATGGAAACCCTTTGGAGAACACTTCAACACTGCTGAACAGCCAGGTCCACCCTGCCTGACCTCGGGAGCAGCTGGAGCTCCTGCAGATGGACTCTGCCTCTCCCACAGACTCCCAGTCCCTCCTGGCCACTGAAACTCATCCATTTGTTGGGAACTCTTGCAGACTTGGACATGACAAAAATCTCCATCTGTGAGTGGAGGAAGAGCAAAAACTCCTACTGCTTTTGAGACTACTAAACATTTCCTATCCTTTCTGGAGCATTTTGGTGGAACTCCCAGCTCACCACAGACAGGCAAGTTCTCCAAGCCAGGCAGCAACCAAGGCTAAAACTGAGCCAAAATTCATCCTAACAGCAATGCACACTTATTGAATAAACTAGTTGGGCTTGTCACAGCAAATCCCTCCACCCAGGGCCTGGAGGGACAGGAAGGGAACACAAACACTCTGCCATTTTACCCACTGCTGCCTTAACCTCTGGCTGGGAAGTGCACATAGTGGTGACAAGGTGAAGTGGATTCTGTGACCACTGCCAGGAGAGAGGTCCCGTGGGCTCCCTGGGAAACGATGAGCATCTCTCCAGATACCAGCACTATTCCCACAGTGCAATTCAGAGCAAAGAAAAGCACCGTGCTGGTTTCTTCATGTTAGGAGCGACACCTTCATTCCACAGCCAGACAGAAGCACAAAGCCCAGAGCAGGGGATGCAATTTTTCCCCCAAACAAACCAACATTTTGTCAGCCTTGTAACATCTTACAACCATAGATTAGTTTAATAAAAAGTGACACTCGGAAACATAAGCTTAGTGGATTTTCTACGCAGCAGTACTGGGGGAGAAAAACTACAATTTTAATATTTATTCCTGGAAGTGCTGCACGAACCAAGAGCAAACAGCTCCAGTGAGTACACAGGGCATCTTTTATCCTGACAGCACAACACAACGCTCATCACCCAGAGGAAGGAGGGGGGAAGGCACTGTGTAATGCCGACATCCCCTTCTCCACGGCTGCCTTGCTGCCCACACGCAATTTCCAGCCCTGGTGCTCAAAGCTTTGCCCCCACCAAAAAACCCCACCAGACTAACAGATCCCCCAAGGCAGAAAAAACCATGAAGGAAATCCCAAAGCCACACACCACTTGCAAACCTCCTGATTCCTGTGCTTTTTAGTACTCAGAGGAAAGCAGCAATCAGGTGAAATGCAAACTGCCATTTGGTGCAGCCCAGCCCCCGTCTGCCGCGATTGCGGGGGGATTTCTGGGACTCACAAGCAGGAAGGAGAGCAAACCCTGTGATTTCTGTAGAGGAAGACACGGCTTCTTTTTCCCCGGTATAATTCTACCAGTTTGAAAATCATTATTCAGATTAACAGGAGGGTGCTGGGAAGTTGTGCTGCCCGAATGGTGCCTGGGCTGTGGAGTGGCAGGAGCAGGAACAGCACAGGAGCAGCCTCACCCCTACCAGCTTCTCTCTGCCCCCCCTGAACTAACACAACCCTGCAAGCACTGCAGACCCTTTCCTGCCTGAGCAGCCCCAGATCAACCCCTAATAAAGAATTCCAGCCAGCCCAGAGGCACTGGGGAATATCCCCCTGGCAGGCTGCCTTAGTCCAGGAGGAATTCCAGGGCAGCTATCCCAGCTGGAATTGCCTTCCCAAAGGACACCTGCCCATGGCTCCCTCCCCTCTGGGGGCAGCAGCAAACCCCACTACACACCCCCAGGTCAATGTTGCTCTGCCCCCACAACGTGGTGTTGGGCAGAGAAGCTGTGGCTGCCCCATCCCTGGGAGTGTCCAAGGTCAGGCTGGACAGGGCTTGGAGTAACTTGGGCTGGTGGAAGGTGTCCCTGCCCGTGGCAGGGGGTGAGATGGGCTGGGCTTTGAAGTCCCTCCCAACCCAAACAATCCTGTGATTGTCAGATTGCATGATCTGCACACCCCTCCAGGATTCCGAGCATTCCGGTTGCTCCCGAGTCTCAGAGTAAATGACATTCCCTTGTGTGCAATTTATTTTGCTCAGCAGTGGAAGGTATGGCAGAAGACATCCTGAGGAGGAGAGAATTGCTCCAGTCAAAAGTTATTGCAAGGAAATCTTTTTCAAAAGGACTTGTCTCGATGAGGTGACAAGAATGGCAGTGACTGATGGTCTCTGTACTGGTACACACACTCCTGGGCCAGCAAGAGAGGAAAACACCTTCTCCTTTAGTGCTTGGAAACTGGGGATTTTTTTCTGCTTCAAATAAAGAAGAAAACCAATTCAGAATATAACCCTGCAAAAAGGATGCCAGGAAAAAAATTATTTGGGGATTATTCAATAATTGTTTTCTTCCCTGTTGTTCTGATGAATGAGAATTTGAGTTAAATAATTAACTCCAGCAAATTATTGTTACAAAACCTTACAGCTTGCAGATGGTCACTGTTATTGTAAAATGCTGCAGGTTCCCAGTAAGTATTAACTCCAGAAGAAAACAGAACTACCTGCCAGTTTCCCCAAAAGTTCATCCTCTTCACACTGCCACTGCAACCATTCCCTCTTCCCACTACTGGCCGCTCTCCCTTCTCCAGTTAAAGGCTTGGAGTGCAGAATGATTTCAAAGAGAGAGAATTAAAGCTCCTCTCGTGCAGATTGCCAAGAAAATGGCAAGAAAACCCTGGTGTGACCGCTGTTTCTCCAGTGCTTCAAGCCCTGACCAGGACTGTCCTTCCCTGCCCCCACCCCATTCCCAAGGACAGAGCACACTGCACACTCCAATAAATAAATCCAAGATAACATGTGCAATTCTTTGCCTCAGTGTCCCCCCCAGAATCCAAACAAGCATCACTGCCCCCATCCTTCTCAGCTTTGGGGCATGGGATGCTCTGCCAAGGGGTGGGAAACAAGAATGCAGCAAGCACTCGAGGTCTGTGAACCCTTCCCCAAACAAAAGCCGACCTCAGGAGGTCAGTGTGGCTCCGGTTTCCACCCTGCCAGAGGCCAAACTGCTGCTCTGTCTGTGCCAGGGAGGAAAAAGGATTAAGAAAATCAGGAGTAAGTGAATTAGCACGGTTTCTGTGCAAGGTCTTGGAATATCAGCCCCAGGAAAACAACAGTGGCGCTCTGGCTGCTCTCAGGCTGTGGACCAGGAAAAGTGGGAATCACTCAGATTCCCTTAAAAGAGTGGGACAATGCCATGGGGAGACAGCAGCCTTGTCACCAACAGCATCTGGCCCTGCTGCTTGCACCCCCGGGCTCCGCCTTGGAAAGTCTGGAAAAGTCACAGCTGGGGCGAGCACTGACATTTTTGTACATAAAGCACTTTGTTTCTTTAAACTGAACACGTAAATCTGATTATCAGCCAATTCAGCAGGGGGAAAAAAAAAAAGGAAAAAAAAAAGAAAAGAGCAATTAGATTTGGGAAAGTGTAGCCAGCAGTGAATATCCACACAGAGAGAGTGTGGAGGGTAAACAAAGATGGTTCAAACCACTGCGCTCCATTCTTTTTCATTAGTTTGCAGAGATTACATTCAACTATTTGCTTTTTAATCACATTTGAAAACATTAATTTCGTATAAACAGTCCTGATTTCAAGTGCAAACAGTGCTTAATTAGAACTCGTGGGGAAAGCGATTCGGGTCCTGCAGAAAAGGAGCCTGCGCTCATCTCCCAGGCAAAGCCAGCACGAAGGTGGTTCCCTTCATTCCTGCGGGAAATCCAGGTACCCCCAACCACCAAAAACACAGCTACTGTTTGATGTGCCTCGTGGTTACCTCCAGGTCTGCAGGGTGAGGTATATGAGCAGGGGAAAAGTGGGGAAAAGCTGTGCTTTTAAGTGACGAGCTTCCAGCCTGTGGGAAAGGGCCTGAGGTGATGTTGGGGCTGGGCAGAGGAGCCACCTCAATGGGACAAATACAAGAAGAGAACACCTTCCATCTCTGTTGTACAAAAAAACACCTCTGAAAAAAATCCAGAGCCCACAAAAAGCTAAACCTTTTACAGGAAATAAACTACATTTACCCACAGGGAACTGATTTTCAAGGGAAAAGTGAAAATAGCAGCCACAGAGTACAACAGGAAATCCAGAACCTGAGGATCGTAAAGCTTCTCGAAAAGCCAAATCAGGAGCAGAGTCTCTCTCTGTTCATTTTGCACTTTCTTACGGTCATGGGATAACAATCTCCTGAGCTGGGAGGGACCCACCAGGACCATCCAGTCCAACCCCTCGCCCTGCATAGACACCCCAACAATCCCACCCTGTCCCTGTTCCATTGTCCAAACACTCCTGGTGCTCTGGCAGCCCTGGGGCCATGCCCACTACCCTGAGGAGCCTGTTCAGTGTCCACCACCCTCTGGGGGAAGTACTTTTTCCTGAAAGCCAACCTAAATCTTCCCAGGAAGGGAAAGGAGCTACTGAGTTGTGAAGTCCCAAGCTCTGCTTCAGCAGAAAACGCAGCAGCTAAACTTAAAAAAAAAAAGTAAGGCTGATACATCAATAAATTCAGTTTCTGCAAAACATGGACTTGAGGAGGAGATTATTGAATCAGTGCACACATTTACTTAAGGAAGTCAAATTACAACCTATTTGGAAAGAAGGAAAACAATAAAAGAAGTTATGGGAGCACTGAGGAAGACATATCCATAAAGCTCACCCACCAAACAGCCACTCTGGACATCAGAGACCATGTTACTGTCACTTAAACCAGCCTGAATTACTGACTGCTGGGCTGGATCTTCACTGGTGCACTGGACTGGCTTTTCAGGGAAGTCCCAGTGCTACACAAACACAACCACAGCATCCCACACTGGGTCAGGCTGGAAGGGACCACAGTGGGGCATCTGCTGTCACCTCCTGCCCCAGCAGGGCCAGCCCAGAGCACAGGGCACAGCACTGTGTCCACACAGCTCTGGAATATCCCCAGGGAGGAGATTCCCCCCTCTCTGGTCTCTGCCCAGGGCTGGGTCACTGCCCAGCCAAGAAGTTCTCCCTCCTGTGCAGGTGGAACTCGCTGGGCATCAGTTCCTGCCCGTCCCTCCTGTGCCACGGCTGTGCCCCCCGAGCAGAGCCTGGGCCATGCTCTGCCCCCTCCCTGCAGGCACTGCCGGGCATGGGGAGGTGCCCTCTGGGTGTGCTCTGGAGGCTGAACAGCCCCAGCTCCCTCAGCCTTTGCTGCTCCCAGAAATGGATGGCAGCAGAACCTCTTTTCTCACAGGAGGTCTCACAGTCTCATTTTCTCTCCAATTAAACAAACACATCTCCCCCAGATGACCAAAACACCCACCCTGAGCACCCAGCTACAGAAGGAAGCTCCAAGGACCAGCCTGGCACAGGTGCTTTCACCCAGCACTACCAGTACCTTCCTTTTCCTTCCCTCTTCCAGGTTTGACAACATCATTATTGAATGAAACAAGCAGGGCTGTGTCATCCCAGCCCTCTGGAACATCTCGGGAGCTGTTTGAGTGGGACCTGTATGCAACACAACAGCCCAGGCTCAGCACAGCAGGCAGATAAATACACAGAAGGGTGATCTTTGCCCCTAAATTCCTAATTTATCTGATGTACTCCCAGCTGTCCTCAGCACTGGCCATTTCCTTCTGCCTTGTACTGTCATTTTTGGACTCTGGAGGTACTTGAAGAGCACAAATGACGGAGTGCAAACACAGCCAACCTTTCTTCGGAGCATTCAGAAATGCAGTACCAGTAAGGATACAGCAAATTTTTCATCTTTTATTCATCTGACTAGCTCTCACTGCAAAAGACTTGTGAAATTGAAAATTATAAAGTTTGGACAGAGCCAGAAAAGCCATTCAAATGCAAATGCCAGCAGCTTGGTGTGAAGACAATGAAACTCAACACATGGGTCCTGGATCACAACAAAAGATTCATTAAAAGAGGTGTCAGACCAGACAAATAACTGAGCAACCTGGTTCGAAACACCACGTCAGAGGTTTCCAAAAAACCTGCTTTACAAACTCAGCATTTCATAGAAAGCTTCATCACACAGCTGGGGTGAAGCTGCAGGGTAAGGCTTAGGCCACACTCCTGTTCTCCTGGGGTTTGTCCGAGCCCATCCCAGTGTCCCCAGGCACTGGGTTTTCCTGCCCCTCCATGTGGTCCCCTCTCTCTGTGAGCACTGCAGGCAGCCAGCAAGGCACTGCACCACCTTCCTCCCAGTAAGTGTGAACTGGTGAGACCTCCACCAGCAGGAAGTCTCTGCACTGCAGCTCTCCAGCTGGCTCACTCCCTGCTCTCCCTGCTCCGGGGTGATCACTCCACTGCCGAGTGTCCTTCAGCACTGAAGATGCTATTTTGAACTCTCTCTTTACAGTGGCTCCTTCACCCTCCCAAAGCCTGATGAGATCATTGTCTTGAGTGCTACAAGAAGGAAAGAACATACCAATTTCCAGGCACGGCTGTGCCAACATCAGCATGGCTGGTTTAGGGATTATGTCTAAAAGAGCTGCTGGAAAGGGAAGGCAGGACAGGGAGCAACTTGGATGCCTTGTTTCCAAGCTCTGAGGTTCCCACAAATGCACCATGAAACATGAGTTAACACAGCACATGCTATTCACAGTGGTTTGAGGATGGTCCAAAATCCACACCTGTCCTTCAGGTCAGCAAATGCAGCTAGCACAAACATTCCAGAAGGATTTCAGGTGACAGAGGAACACCTGGCTCCAGTAGGACTTCTGGCAACCCAGACAAGCAGGAGGGAGGTTAAAACAAAAGCTGGCATAATCAAAAGGCTCACAGAGCTCCTTGTACAAAGGCCTGGATTTCTTTCCTGGCAAAGGAAACATCTTCCAGCTGACCAGCACTGTGGACAATTGCAGCATGTCCACTCTGATGACTTCCTACTGTACTCAGTTTGTTTCCTCCAAATACAGTCCCAACATTCCTTCTTCCAAATTCTGTAAATTTTTTACCAGTCTGGTAAAAAATTATATGACTCATCCCTACTTACACCTCTCAAAGCACAACCAAGAGAGAATCACAGAATGGTTTGGGTTGGAAAGGACCTTAAAGCCCATCCAGTGCCATCCCCAGCCACAGGCAGGGACACCTTCCACGAGCCCGGGTTGCACCAAGCCCCTTCCAACCTGTCCCTAGGTACTCCCAGGGATGGAGCAGCACATGTGTCATGTTCAACTGTGCTGCCACACAGACCCTCCTCAGAGGGCAGAGTTGCCCAGCGATGCCACCAGAGAGGACTCACAGCCAAGTGACTCAGGAAATTCAGGCTCCTTCCCCTTCTGAGGGATGCTGGGAAGCTCCCTTTGGCAGGCACGATGACCTTGTTGCCTCAGTTCAGTGTCCAAGTGTTTATCCAAACAATCTTTTGAAAGTTGCTCACTTAAGAGCAACACAGACTGAGAGGGGACAACGATTTCACAATACAAGCATCACCTCACCCTGTTATAATCTGGTCATCAAAATTATTAGGAATGCCTCTGCCAGAAATAAGGTGCAAATGAGATGCCAAAGTCAATAACATGGGGTTTATTTAATGGTGGATGTGAGGCAGAGAGAGAGAAAAAGAAACAGGGAAAAAGGTGGGGGAGAGGAGGAAGAGAGGGTGTGACAGAAAGAGATTAAATAGAAAATGTGTCACCATGTGGAACCTGTAGTATCCTATTGGTCTGATTCTTGTGGTGTTCTTGGTGCTGAGGGTCACACAAAACAGTGTCCAGTGGATTGATGAACTTCAGGACATGCCAGGCACCTCCCCTGGGTGGTGGGGGAAGCTTTGCAGTCCCATGAACAGGTTCTGGATTTGCTGTATCACTTGGACCACATGCAGGTGCTGGGAGGCCTCCAGAACAAGCTTGAGGCATTTTGAGGGGCTTTGATGCCTCTCACATGAATGTCCTGTGTGAAAGTGGTCTTCACAGAGCTGGGGAGGATCACTCCTTTGGCTTGGTATGGAGAGATTTCACCAACATACCCCAAACCCCTTCTCCTCCACTACCCCCTGGGCTGTATTTACCCCTCCTCAGGCCCGAGATGATTAGACAATAGTCTTGTATCTCAAGGCCTCCTTCCCAGTGCAAACCCCAGTCAGAGGGCACTGGGAAGAGAGTGGTGCTTCAGTGTCCCAGTCAGGCAGCTGCTTCCTTGCAGTTGAACAAGAAGTCTCACTGTGACTCTTGATGCCGTTTGAGACATTAAACCACACTTCAGTCCACTGCATGCCCTCTTCAAGGACCTACCCCCAAGGTGATCTCCACAGCATGACCAGGTGTTTGCCCTCATTCCCCTTCCCAGACCTGCGGGCAGCTCAGCAGCCTCTCCCCGGCAGCAAAACCCAACCTGACAGGCAGAGAGCAACATCTGCTTTCTGCAAAGCTGGAAAGGAGCATCTTCCAGAGAAACAAAACTGTAACAAACAGCCCCACGATGCCTGAACCCTTTATCTCCATCACACACAAGCAACACACGGATCTGCTGCTAGATCACACCCACCAGGCAAAGCCCCTCCAAAACAACAATTCAAACACACTCCCAGATCAGGGGGCTGCTTTGCTATGGGGGTTGGTTTTTGTTGTTGTTGAAAGGGCACAAACCGAGCAGTCCCACAGATCCTCAAGGATGACGCTGCTGCCAAATCCAACCAGAACCAGCCACTAAACACCTCTCTACAAACAACCTCGGTGCCTCGAAAAAACAACCCATCCCAGAAAGATTGGAGCCCCCGGGATGAGTCACAGCGGTGTGACGCCGCTGCTGTGGCTCAGAGGACACGGTCACGCTGCGGCAGCGTCAGCAGACAACCCGGAATGGTCCCCCTCCAGCGGGATTCTGGTGGGGAGCAGCTTCTCCAAAGCCTTGCAGGTGCAAGGCTGCTGCGTGCCACGCTTTATTTCAGGTGGGGAAGGCAGCAGTCTCACCTCATCGGGTACTTTATTGACCCATTAAGTAATAAATGCCTCCTTCAATCTCACTTTTTCCTTCAAGCGCCTTTCGAAAAGTGAACAAAGGTACTTAAAAGGTCGGAGACGGGTTTTCTTAGGTGTTTTTTTTAAGCCTACCCCTGCTTTCAAAGCCAGGCTTCTGTATCACCTCCAAACAGCTAAGAGCAGGGGGGAAAATACCTTTCTGCACTTTTGTTTTCACCCTGTAAATGAAAGGGTTGTTTCCTACCCCTCTGAAAATTATGAAGTGGGTAAGGAATGACAGAAAATGCTTCCAGACTAAGAAAAACAGACTCCTGTGGGCAAATGCAACTCACGTGGTGTGGGAATGGCAGACTGGATCAGAGACAAATGAGGTGCTGAGTGATCTCACCAGAGCCTGAAACAGCAAACATACTGCATTTTGGTATATCCAAGAAGCAAGGCAGATGTTGTCATCTGCCTGTTTGCTGTAGAAAACCATCTGCATCTCCTCTGGAGTTACTCCTCAGCTGAGACCCAGCAGCTGGACCAGAGGGTGGGAATGGAATGGGAAGTAAGGAAGGATGAAGGAGAAATGCATTAAAGAAGGCATTAAAGAAGGAAGATGCCTCGGTGTCCTGGCACACATGATGCCCTTCACACAGGAGGAGAGGAGCACGCTCTCACCTCCCACCCAGCTCACCCCGTGAGCATCAGGCCCCCTTTCAGTCAAATCACAAAGGTACAGATGTCCAGGAGGAGCCTCCGAGGTCCCTCAGGGCTGGAGGAGGGACGAGAAGGGCCAACCAGGTAGGAACACCTTCACATGTCTCCATCTAAGCTAAAGGGATTTCATGCGAAGGGACAGCACAAGGAATGGGATAAAGGCTTCCCATCCCATGAGGTCCTGCTCACCTGCAAACTGAGCACAGAGAGCTCCCACAGCCCCGCAGCCACAGCAGGTGAGGCTCAGGAACAAAAAGAGGTGAGTGATGAGCCTGAGGCTAATTTCTCCCAGGCTTTCATCCTGCACTGAGGCACAGATCAGGGAGGAGCTGATTTACACTGGCAGATGGGTGCACCAGCACCCAAATGTGCCACAGACAACACCTGGCACACTGTCTGTCACGCTCAAGAGGAAGCTGAGATAATGGAGCACAAATTCACAGGAGAAAATGGGATTTCTTTCCAAGCAAACAGACTGGAAAGTACAATAAAACCTTCAGCCACTGGCCCTTCCTGTAGCATCCTTTGAGTAAGGAACACCCAAACAAACTGACTGGATTTTCCCCAGATTACTGATGAAAAACACTGTGCAGTTGGCTAGCACGCATTCCCTCAGGATTATTCCACAAAGGGTGCCATTCATTAATTCCTGGTCTGCAGCTCGCTTGGAACAGATGCTTGCAACACTTACAACCTAAGCATGTTAATTCAGCCGTCTGCGTGAGAACCTGCTGGCTTCTAAAAAACAAAGTCTTCCCCCAGCCAAGACAACTGGGCTTTGTTTTGTTCTTTTGAGATCAAACCTGGCTCTTTAAGGAATGTGCTGTGCTTTTCCAGTCTGTGGGCGCTGCCAAAACCCACAGAAACACACAGCCCCTCAGCTTTCCACCCCCCTTCCTTCTGCTGCATCACCTCAACTTGCAGACTCAAGTCTCAACTTGCTTACCACGGTGCTCTTGGCACTGGGTTCATGGCACTGAGCCCTCCCCTCTCGTCCTGCTCGGGGTTTACCCACTCACAGGGCTTTGGGCAGCTTTGTGGGATCAGCTGCTCATCCCCAGGTTGGGCACCCTCGGGGTGCAGAGACTCCACGTGCTGCTTTCAAACCCTGACAGGGTTTTCTCCTCCTACAAGCCTTGGGTGCCTTTTAGCCCCAAGCAGGTGAAATGACTTTATTACCAAGCCTATTCAATTTATTGCAGCCATTCAATTACAGTGCTTAAGAAACCCTCCCCTTGTCTGTCTTTGCTGGTTTCCCTCAACTGCTTTATCTGTTTGCTGATCTTGTTTTGCTCACTCACAAGTCCCACACATTGTTCCACCGCTCTCCAGGCTCCCGCAGTGCAGGAATCGATGGCTGCTGAAAGCCAAACATAAAGCGCCTCTCCGAGAAGGCAGCAGTGCCTGCCCTGCCCTCCCTGCGAAACAAAACCCTTTTGGAGGTTGTTAACCAGTTCTGGAGAGCTGATGGCAGAGGTCTGCACATCCCAGCAGTGCATTCCTAAACTCTTCCCTGGCATGACTCATGCATTCAACACCCCAACCACTGTCAGGCTTTGGTCACATCTCAGCTCGTGGAACTACTTTTGCTGAGGTTGTTCTCCAATTTAAGACAGTTTCAGACCACCTGGAAATGCAAATTCTTAGAGCAGCTTAGCAACAACAGCTCAGGGGGTGACTGCCACAGCGACAGAAGGAAATAGGAAGAATTTTTTTAAAAAAGAAAAACATCCTGCGAGACCTTTGTTAAAACTTGTTAACAACATAATCTTACAATTAGTCTTACTTTGGTAAGCACCACTGGAGAAGGGCAGGAAAACTGGCCAGGACTTGAAGTCTGAGAGGCTGTTTTAGTGGCATGCCATGAAATCAAACATCCCTTTCCTCTCCCTCTAGCTGATGTAGAAATAACAGCGGTGATGGACACACCATGATTTTGGAGGCTCTGGCTACAGAGGAAGATGTGCCTTGCCAAGATGCCAAAAAAGGGGTGATGCAGGGAGTCCTGGCTGTAAGATGGGTACCAGGGCCAGCAGCAGGAACAAGTGTCCTTTACTGTGAAGGATGCTCATAACACACCAAGGTGGACATGAGGTTAAACACTTCTTGATGCATAAATCAGTGTCTTTCTGCAAGAACTGATTTTAGCTAAAATAATCTCATTTCCACATGCAGTACTTTGGATAATTGTATGGGAAAAATTCTTCCCCAGATCAGGCCAGAAAACTCCCCTCACACCACGAAGTCTGGAGTATCAAGAAAAATCACACAACAAGGACTGTGTGGTGAACCCACAGATCCAGGGCTCATTCAGGAAGGCTGCAGAGACAAAAATACAGACAAATCTCTAAAACTAAGTCTTTTCAAAGACAGAGACCACTGAGCCAAAGGGCAAGAAGTGTCCAGCCAGATGGGTGGTCTGGAGGCTGGTTCCACCCAGATCTGCTCCACAGCAACAGCCTGGAACATTTCACTGCTACCATGAAAGGAAAATCCCAATTTTCTTAGCCTTGCTAGTGGCTGCACTGTCAAGGCTTTGAATTGGCAGAGTCCCTCCAGCTGAGCTTTTCACAAGGAAGACAAGATGCTAGCGCTTTCTGTTCCTCACTAAGTGGCCTTTAAGTTGGCAAAGAACAAAGTTTTAACCCTAAATCCCAAGTGAGGCACTGCAGGATAAAAGAACGCCATGAACCATTTCTGCCCACCGGTGGATGAGCAGCACAGTGTGTGGATTCTGAGGCACCAGGAAGATCCCTGGTGGCCCTTTCTTTCCTTTCCTTTGTTTATTCTGCCATTAGTCACCGAGGGGCTCAAGGGCTGGGAATGTTCCTGATTCCCAGCAAACACTCCATCAGCACAAGCATGTCTCCATGCTTCACAACACTGGGACTTGCAGCCCTATCCAATATGCACTGGAAGAAAAAAAATCACTCAGCTTCTCTGGCAGATGACTTAAGGTTTTCACAGCCAGATGTTCTACCTGTACATCCTTTCCCATCCAGGAATACACATGGAAAAACCTCAGGCCATGTTGCTGAAACCACCACACTCTTTAATTAATAACCCATGAAGTTCCTCACCAGATGCTAAGCTTAGAAGTATAGTTTTCTCCCCACCAGCAGAGAAGAGTTTTCACAGTTATTCTGGGATCACAGAATCCTTAAGGTTGGAAAAGGCCTCCAAGAACAACCAAACCCAAGCTGTGCCCAATGCCCACCTTGTCACCCCACCCAGGGCACTGAGTGCCACATCCAGTCCTTCCTTGGACACCTCCACGGGTGGTGACACCAAGAACTGGATGAGGCAGCTGCCAGTTAAACCACTGGAACTGTGACACCTGGGAGCAGCCAGTGATTTCAGAAAAAACTCAGTCCTCTTTTTCTTCACCCTGGTCTGTGTGCTTTTGATGTCATGGAGAACTTCAGCATCCCTGGGAAAAGCAGGGCATTTCACAGCTCTCAGTGACAGCAAGATGTTAGAATTCAGAGCAGTCTGGAGACAGCAGCAGTAACATTTTAGCACATTAGCAATCATCTGCCTACGGGGAAAGCTAATTTTTTTCTCATTAGAACCTGATATGAATCTGTGATGTCAAACAGTTAAGTTCACAGCTGCTCCAAACATGTTCTGGCCAAGCTGATGTGGCGATCATTAGGCTTAACCAGAGGGGGGGGAATGGGGGAAAGGTGTTAGTAAAGAACTGCTTTCAAAAGAAATGTGGTAGCCATTAGTCCACACCAAGGGCAGAGCCCACGAACAACCCTTCTGGTTCTTAAAGCATTGCCTTTATGCACACTTCAGAGCTTTCCAGGACCAGGAAAGACATACACTGACAAGTAACCACAGTCTGAGAAGCCATCAGGGATATACTGTAAATGCCCTGCACACAGCAAAGATGATACAGCAAATGCCATAGAAGGAAATAGTCCCGACAAATTAATAAAGTTACACATTCTCTCAGGAAAGTTTTCATCCCTGAGACTTCAATTTCTCCACAATTTGTAAAGAATGGCTGATGTGAAAATTGTACCCTGTTAGGACAACTTCCACCACTAAAAAGTGCATTTTCTGCTGTTGAAGCTTGTTGCCTGTTGAGGTCTGTTGGTGCCTCCTAATTCTTGGAAAGTCCCCTCACCTCTGGCACATCTGCATGCCCTATTCACCTTCTCCACAACACTGAGAAACCTGGTCTGGTAGAAGGAGCACCTTCAACCAGCCCAGGTTGCTTTAAGCCCTCTCCAACCTGGCCTTGGTCATTTCCAGGGATGGCAAATGTTCTCCATTTGTGCCAGAAGATTAGAGGTGTGATGACCCACTACTGAAACCCAACTGCAAAGCCTCCCCACAATAATATCTGAGAGGTAACTACAAACTACAGAGACTTCCTTGTGCCTCTGCCATCCAGAGGAGGTAACACCTTCCCACCCACCGACAGTCACTGCTGGAGATGCTGCTGCTTCCAGGAGGGTAATTTAGGAATAGACCTTTGCTAATGCAATACCAGCATGGTTTAATTCAATTCACCGTGGAGCACCTTGGAACAGCCCTGGTCTCAGACTGCCAGATGAAATTTATTTGCAGATTTTTCCTGGAGGTGACTTCATAGGAGACATGGAAATTCTATGTATTTTTTTTTTCTTTGGACTAATGGCATTATTTTGATGGATTTACAGTGGCACATTCACAATTTTTGCTTTCTATAACCAAGTCCTTCAATCTTTCTGAACAGCTTCAGGAATTTACACTTGGGAAAGATTTCCCGTCCTTTCCCCAGGGACACATATTTTGAAAATCCCAGTTACCCCACTATGAATATCCAAACAGGGCAGGGACACCTTCCACCAGCCCAGGTTGCTCCAAGCCTTGTCCAACCTAGCCTTGGATGCTTCCAGGGACGGGGACTCAACAGCTTCTCTGAGAAAGTTGTTCCAGTGCTTCACCATCATGGGGAATAACATCCTGAACACACACAGGACAATCCACATCATCAGCCTCTGCCAAGCCCCTAAGAAAACCTAATGATGATGCTCATAAAAGTCACAGCACTGAAACTGAATTAAGATGTTTATGACAAGCTTTCATAAATGGTGACTCTTTCTACTCTGCACAGAGCTCTTCAAGTCATTAATTTGTACTTTCTGAGTGAAGACTCAGGGCTTTCTATTCTCAGATCAGGGGGGTTCTCAGTTGAGATACCCCACAGTCTGACAGCTGACATGCACAATACTGTGCACAGTGTGTAATTCACCTCCACACAGGGAAATAAATCCTCGGCACCTCCTTCTTCTGAGCTCCTTCTGCACGAGCTCAGAGAAGCACCTCTGAATGCCAGTTCTGACTGGGAGGGACCAGAACAACACCACTGTACTCCAGCACAGCTCACTGTCCTCACCTACTCAGGGTTAACAACAGCCCAGCGAGAGTTTTGAACCCTCAGCCTGTTTAGACATCAGTGGCTCTAAGGAATGGGATTCATCCAGCCCTGGGGAACAGCACAGCAAGGACATGGAGCTGCTGGAGAGAGTGCAGAGGAGGCACCAGGATGGTCAGAGGATGGAGCAGCTCTGCTGGGAGCAAAGGCTGGCAGAGCTGGGATTGTCCAGCCTGGAGAAGAGAAGCTTTGGGGGGACCCAAGTGTGGCCTTGCAGTGACTGAAGGGGCTGCAACAAACATGGAGAGAGATTATTTCCAGGGCTCTGGGGTGACAGGACAAGGGGAAATGGCATTAGACTAACAGAAGATGGGATGGAATTGGATATTAGGAAGGAATTCCTGGCTGGAAGGGTGGTCAGACCCTGGCACAGGTTGGGCAGAGAAGCTGTGGCTGCCTCATTCCTGGAAGTGTCCAAGGCCAGGTTGGACAAGGCTTGGAGCAACCTGGGCTGGTGGGAGGTGTCCCTGCCCATGGCAGGGGGTGGCACTGTATGGGTTTTAAATTTCTCTTCCACCCAGACCATTCCATGACTCTATGATTTTGCTGCTTAAACTAATAAACCCTTTTTACTTCTCACTGACCGTGTCTAATTAGCATAAAAAACCCCTCAGTGAAAGTGCCACACAAATATCCTGTTCTCCAGCACGTTGCCTCCCATCAGCTTTCATTTACTGGGAGCATTTGATGTCCTGCTCTGGCCTGAGCTTCCCTTCTCTTTTCCAGCTGAGGACAGAACATGAAGGAAAGGTTTCACTCACTGGCCATCTTGCTGTGATAAATAAGAGCACTAAAGGAACAAGCCAGGGTTCCTGGAGCATAGAGACTGCAGTGCAGGGGCAGATAGGGCTGTACTAGTTTCTGCCACCCCAGCACCTGGCTCCCAGTGCCAACACCTCATCACTCAGCTATGGAGCAGGGAAGCAAACCCAGGGAGAGGAGACTTAAGGACCTCCAGCCCTGTGTCTTCCGGCATCCCTGGAAGTGTCCAAGGCCAGGTTGGACAGGGTTTGGAGCAACCTGGGCTGGTGGGAGGTGTCCCTGCCCACGGAACTGGATGAGCTCTAAGGTCTCTCCCAACACAAACCAACCTGGGATTCCATGACTGATTTGGCAGAAGGAAGCCTAGGCAATAAATCATGCTCCCAGAAGCACTGGTGAGCAAACAGTTCCACAGCTTTCCACATGTAAAGATTTCCAGGTCAGCAGGGTTCTCTGGAAAAGGCCTGGCTTTTCCAAGAAGGAAAACCATGTACTGGAGAGAGCTGACAAATGATAACAAGCAGGAACTGCTGATGGAAAGCAAAAAATAAACTTCCTTTCTTTTCATTCATCATGCTCAGGTTGTTTTTCCCTCCAGATGAACATTACCAAAGACATCTCCTTCTCTCCTTACCTTCTACTGACTGGGAACAAACATATTCCTTGGGTAAAAATTCCAGGGATTTAGTTCCAAATTCTAACCCTGGAAACCAGTGTTCAAGGGAGAGAGTGTAATTTTAGGGCATGCTGACCACTTGGTTCTAATAAATATCTGTACTGGGACCCAGCAGTTGGGGTTTCTCTCAGCCACTGTGGAGTACAGCTCCAGGGGTTACTACAACCTCCAGGGACCACTAGAAAACTAGATTTCAACAGCAGTCTCAGTTTGAGTAGGAAGAAACCTTAAAGCTCATCTCATTCCAACTCCCTGTCATGGGTTTACAGGCTTAGGGGGGAAAAAAAAAAAAAAAAATCACTCCCCAATCCTCAGAAGTACTTTTTGCAGGGATCTCTACAGTAAAACTCATGAGTTAGTCACCATTTCCAAAAGAAACAATCCTGAGTAATGTGCTCTGGGACAATCCTGCTGGAGCAGGAGTGTCAGAGCAGAAGACCTTTCCAACCTGACCCATCCTGTGACTCTCAAGTCAGAGGGCTTTGCCACTGACACTTCTTTACTTCCCACTGGAGAGCTTTTATGAATATTATAACTTGACTTCACTTTTCCAATGGGAACAACCCACCACAAGAGAACAAAATGTTTTGGGCTGAAAACCCTGGGAGGAAATCTACTTTAAGTAAGATTTCACACAGTTAGGAACAAAGACAGTTTGAAAACTCCTGCACCTTTCCATTCTCCCCCAAAAGTAACAAGAGGGAAGATGTAGAAGCAGATAAAGAACCCAACACAAAATACAATGAACTTTGAGAAATCTGTGCAGTTCTACATCAGGACCAGGAATAACAACAGGAAAAAAAACCCAACAACAAAGCACCCCACAATCCTGGCAGAAAAGGACTTCAAGTTACCCCCTACTTCAAGATAAGAGTTTCTGTCCTTTCAGCAGTGATAAACAGTCCCTTGTGGAGCTCTGCTGGAAGGATGGGACCGCATAACTACAACAGGGTTATTGCTTTTCCACATCTGCCTCATCTCAAAGCTCAGCTGCTGCTTTTATTGCCAACATGAGAATGCCTACCCAGAGTTATTTCATGTTCTAGTTGCCTCACAAAATAGCTGTTTCCAGTCAGAACAGAGAGGTTATGAAAATATTTACTGCAAGGATGGCAAACATTCTTATTAGTTTTTCCATCTGAAATTCCTACGTATTCTGATTGCTTTTAATTATCGTCTGTGCCTGGATGTGCTGGGAACGGCAGCTGTTGGGATAAACTGCAATTCCCCTTATTTTAGATAAATACAGTGCAAACACTGACCTGACATTTTGTTTTCTACAATTCTCTTCCCCCCCCCGCCCCCGCCACATTCTTCAGGGAAGTTTGAGATAAGGGCCCACACATGAAAGCAGAACAAAACTTTGCCCAAACAACACCCACCCTGCTTTCATTCTTTCAATTTATTCTGATTTCTCCCTGTCAAACCAGGCCACACAAACCCATGGGAGTTTCCCCCATCACCACCAAAAGACTATGAGGTCTCAAAAGCTCCATGAGCCTCTCCCTGGGGCAAAGAGCTGTACAGCAGAGGTGAAGTGTCCAAGGGACACGGAGAGGTGGAGGAACAGCTTCCCCCTTTTTTTCCTGGAAAAGCCATGACTGAGACACAGCTTGGCTCAAAGCACAAGTGGTACCCCTGGAGAGCTCAAGGCAGAGGGGTTTGTGTTGCTTTGCCTTTTCCAGAATGGCCTTGAGCCAACAGGGATCACACTGGAAGTGCCAAAGAGAGACCAGGGAAGGGGCTGGAGAGGCTGAGTCAGTGCCCCAGAGAGCAGGGGCGACCCAGGAGGCTTCACACAGCCTCTCCATGTCAACTCACCCTTGTGGGGCACTGTCCAACCACTGAGACCTGTCTGTGGACTACAAGTCCCTTTCTTTCTCAGCTTTTCTGTTTTCATTCTCTCTTTTGCCAGTACAGAGAAGAAAAAAAACCACACCAACAGATCTTACTGGTGGAGACACCCTGACATTCCAGTCTGAACCAGAAGTGCCCAAGGCCAGGTTGGACAGGGCTCGGAGTGACCTGGACTGGTGGAAGGTGTCCCTGCCCATGGCAGGGGGGTGGAAGGAGATGAGCTTTAAGGTTCCTTCCAACCCAGACCATTCCATGACTCCAAGAAAAGCTGCAGCTTTTCAGCCTGTACAGAGAAGAACAAGAATCTTTGGTGCTGGTGCTGGCCCCAGCAGAGCTCCTGGGTTTGGCTCCAGAAAGGTCCCCGGGGGTTCCAGGCAGAAGCTTCGTGGGCAAATAAGTGGTCCATCATTTTGCATTTCAGGGACAAACAGGACAACCCTCTGGGATGTGCTCCTACAGGAAAAGCTGCAGTATTCCAGAGAAGCACCAGGAGTTGGACTCAGTGATCCCTGTGAGGCCCTCCCAGCTCAGGATATTCCATAATTCTCTAATTCTATGCCACAGCCTCTCTCTCCTTCCCCTGCCCCAGGCTGCTTATTTTGAGTTCTCTCCATACAGCCAAGAGCAGTAAGAAAGGCCATGGAGATCCCAAGGTTTGGGTATTTTTATAGAGTTTTCAAAGTAAACAAGGAATCCAAAGCAGATGGAGCCTCAACAAAAGGGAGCACTTTCCCTTTAAAGGGTCTTCAATAACAGTTTGGATTGCTAACACTGGAGTCTTTATCTGCATGCACAGACTAAATTACAGAGCCATGTGTTTTAAGGGGCAGAACCAAAGGTCAGAATCCAGGCACTCTCATGTTCACTGTTCTGATGAAAAGTCCTTTTATTTTACATTTCAGTTGTGGGAGTTGCAATAAAAGAGAGTCATGGAACAGTGGGGGGGACACAAGAAAGACATTTGTGCCTTCCTTTACAACTGCTATTAATGAAATGAATGAGGCATTATCTCAACCATTTATTTTGTAAATAAAAACCCCTTCACGACAAAGCACTCTCCGCACAACTGCTGAGAAACACAAAAATAAACAGCTCATCAGCTATGATCTTACATGGGGGGGAAAAAACACACTGTAATTATGTTTGTCACACAGCAGGGATAGTTTGTGAAGAGGTTCCACCTGTGCAGTGCCTTTCCTGAAGAGGGGGGAGAGGGATGTTTGGCTGCCTGAGGACGAGCCAGGTTGTGTGAATGCATCTACAGAAGCATTTCTCTCTCTGACAAACCCTGAATCCTCCTCCCTGGCAATGAAGAGTTGGAGCTTTGTTCTGTGCTGCCCTACAGACAGCCTCAAGACCCAGAGAGGCTCAGATCANCGTCCCAGAGCCACTTCAGGGCAGCACGGGCCCCTTAAGGCTCACAAACACACACACACACACTTCATGCAGTGAATCAATAGCCAAAAAGAAAGAATCTTTGCCACAAAAGGATCTCTGCCACCTAAAGTCCACAGTTCATTGGTGTTAATGTTAATTAACTCCTCCCAAAGAACTCATCCCATGATGGCTCTCTGAAGGAATTTGGGGAGTAGCAGCAGATGTTCTTCTTATAGATAAGTTCTCACTCCAAGGCTGCGAACTGCTCTCTTGAAATCTGTAAACACAGGCCTATTTTTCCTGGGAACTGCACAATGAATTCTTCACAGAATATTCACAGAATATCCAATTTTCTGCATTCTGCAACAATCAGGCATTGGAATGACTTGCCCAGAGAGGTGGTGGATTCAGTGTCCCTGGAGGTGTTTAAACTGAGATTAGACATGGTACTCAATGCCATGATCTGGTAAACGGACTGGATCAAGGTTTGGACTTGATCTCAAGAGGTCTTTTCCAACCCAATCGATTCTATGACGGCACAAGCAGTAAATCACTGAAAACCAGCACATCCCAAAGCAAGCCAGGCATTCATTTCGAAAATCAAAGTATTCCCAGGTCATCTGCACACTAAAACATCCTGAGGAACCTGCCAGCAGCTCTCTCTCTGTCCCACATCCAAGAGGGAAGCTGTGCTGCCAGCAGGTGAGGGCACAGCCACAACACTGGGCTGTTGGGGGGGTATTTATGACTGTACAAAGGTATTGTGTGTCCTACAGTCCCTCCTTTCTTCAGGCTGAGAACACCCTCAGAAACCTCACATTGGTTCAATTTATATCTGATGGGCCTGAAGTCATGAGGTCCCAGCTTTAATTGCATTTTGTCCTCCTCTCTACCCAAACCTGGCTTGGACTAACCAGGGATTTGGTCTTCCTCACTGAAAAGGAACGACTTCATCAAAAAATATCCTTGGAATATACATACATCCTCTTGGCATTCCTAATATAAATCACGGAGGGCTTGGGGCTGTTTTTATTTGGGTTTTCTTTGAAAGAGGTCACATATAAGATCAGCACAGCAAGTTCTTTGCTGACCCTGGGGCACACACATCACACCCCTGCTCTCTGAACACCCCCACCCCCGTGCTGGATTCCTGCTGGATTCTGCCGAGATTTACATGGGATTTCCTTCCCAAGCTCCACCTCAGGCGACAGTGACTGTTCCCAGTGCCCACAGAACACACTGCCATCCTTCCCCTGTGAATGTTGCTCTGACCTGACTCAGCAATCTTGTCGAGACAGTCTGTCAGTCCCCATGAGTCATCCCAAAAAGCACCCTCCAGCCTGCACTGTGGATGGAGTTATTTTGGGAGGAGGAGGATGGGTTTAGCCCATGACATACTTCAGCAGCATTACCTGGCTTGTTTATACACCTCTAGTACTAGCACTGCATTTTAAGTGCTGAGCTTTAGCTCTGCAGCTTTAAAAAGAACTGCTTTATGCACAATATCAAGCTCTGTCATGAGCACAATGACCATCGTTTCAGATCCCTTTTCACCTTCCTTTCACATCCCATTTCATCTCCTCACCATTTTATTAAATAAGTGCAAGGAATGTTTAATTTTCCATCACTAGTATGAGTGAACAACACTCTTGGAAAAGTTATTTGGAAAAGTTAATAATTAAGACACTAGAATTAAAATAACAAGCATGATAACAGTGGCAACTTTGCTCTTTGTTGCCCTGGATGTGCAGGGGAACTCAGGTTCCCTCAGAGACAGCCCATACATGGGGCGTAACACCAACACGGTAAAGCAGCACAGCACCTGAACATGCAATTCATCAGACAGGTTGTTATAAACAGGTTTTAAGCTGGGGAAAAATCTGGAAAAATATAGAAACAAACACCTGTAATGTTGCTCACTGCTGCAAACTCAAGCCTTTTCCAGGCTGCAGCCACACAGAGAAGTCCACACTTTACCCATCTATATAAAAAATACTTTGCTAGAAATAACTTTTGGGCTCTTATAATTAACAAATAAGAAGGTTTTACTTGTAGAGCAGAAGGAAGTGGGGAGAAGAATCCAATAAAGCACTGTCCTTGCAAGGACAGGACACAGCGAGGTAGAGACAAATGTGGGGCAGGTCGAGGGACACAAGGGGCTCTTTCCACTGAGGTGGCAGCACTGCTGCCCCCATTTTGCTTCTGGATTTGGGAATAAAAATACTTATCATGAAATCACAGGATGGTTCAGGTTGGAAGGGAACCTAAAGATCACCCAGTGCCATCTCCTGCCATGGGCCGGGACACCTCCCACCAGCCCAGGTTGCTCCAACCTGGCCTTGGACACTTCCAGGGATGGGGCAGCCACAGTTTCTCTGCCCAACCTGTGCCAGGGCCTGCCCACCCTCCCAGGGAACAACTCCTTCCCAATATCCCATCCATCCCTGCCCTCTGGCAGTAGGAAACCATTCCCCTTGTCCTGGCACTCCAGACACTCAAATATTCTCTCTCCACTTTCCCTATCAGCTCCCTTCAGGCACTGGAACACCACAATAAGGTCATCCGGAAGCTTCTCCTCTGATTGTTTAACCTGCTTAAGCCCCAAACACATCTCTGTTCTCCATTCCTCTTTCATTTCAAACACCAGTCTTCCCAACCATCTCTCAGAGAAGGGACTGACTCAGGGGACCCTACAAGAGCAGTTAGTCCTATCAAATCAGATCTTTACAAGATTAGTCCCTAAAAAGAGGGGCCAGAGGGAGAATGACACACAGACTGAGGGCAGCTTCTGCGGATGAGTGCACAGAGCACCCAGGGGTCTGCAGGGACCACAGGCCAGCCAGGGAGGGAAAGCCACAAAACTGCAGTGTCAGTGCCAGGCAGGGCCAGGCAAAACATGTTTCAACACAACTTCACAAGTGAGAACAAGTGCCAGTGCCAACACATGGATAACTAAACCTTAAGGTGCCACAAAAGCTGGGCAGGGGCCATGAGAGCCCCCCGGAGGCAGCAAGGTGATGCCCTTAGGAACACAGTGTCCACGTGCCTGCTTTGGGTTTGACTGGCAGAAAGAAGCCCCAGAGGAGGATTGCACCCCTCTGAGAGCAGATGAAAGACCTGCTACAGCCTCCTGCATTTCTCATTGTAGTGTGAACAGCTCCAGAGACTTTGTTTGTCTTCCCTTATCAACACTAAGCTTGACATCCTGGCAAACCCTGAAGTTTCTAGGAATATGTTCCTTCCCAAGACATCTCTGACTCCCAAAGGCCCACATTCCCATGGGAAGTTATTCCTTTGGAGGAGCTACTAAGAAGGAAGCAAGAGACAAAGCCCCCTTTAAAAATACAAGGCAAATCCTCACAACTGAAGACAAAAATAAAATGCAGTTTAAGAGGAGAGGAAAGCTACTAAAATAAAGACTGGTTCTCAACATGGCCCTTAAAGAGCTGCTTCCTCCTTTCCCGTGCCTAGAGAAGCAGGAGCCTACAGCTCTTTTCCTTCACTCAGGTTTCTCTAGGTGCAGTTTCAGAATGAATTTGCACAGGGGCTTTGCAGGAAGGATATTACAGCACCCACTGCCAATACAAAAATCAGGAGTCACACAAGAGTTAACTCAAGGATTTAAACTTTCCTTTCCCCCATCTCACTGTATTGCTTCTCCCATGCTTTATGGGAATGGCAACAACCACAAAAGGAGGCGTCTCTACACCTATCAACATAGTCTCTAAAAAATGAGAGGTAACTGTCCCTTGTCACATGCTTCATGCACAGCTCTGCCCAAAGATCTTCCCTCCCTAATGCAGACATCAAATTTGACAGAGTGTAGCTGACAGGCCCAGACAGAGCTGGAGTACGAGAGGAAACATTTGGTTTCAGATGTGGGAGATCACATTTATCCTCATTAGTGGGAGGCAGCACCCACACATAACTCCAGCCTGTCACCCATCGGAGACGCGGCGCTCTCAAAGACACCTCTGCAGGTTGGCACATTTTTAAGAGTTTTCAGGGAATTTTGGAACTGTCATGGCCAAAGGCAGAATGCAAACCTGCAAAACTACAATTTGGAAAGCGTTTAGAGGGTTTCTTCCCTTTAAAACAAACACACACCAAACCTGGAGGTGGCGGACTCGTTTTAAAGGCAGAATATGATTAACCAGCAAGAACCTCTTTGGGCTCTAAAAACCCTTCAATTTTAAGACAAACAATCTGTTAAACCACTCTTAGAGCAGCAAACTTTCTCACAGCAGGGGGGATATTTCTGCTAAGTTTATTTTACTCTTAAAATTGTTTTCCCTGCAGAGCCAAAGTGCCAGTACGGACTAGTCCAGCTTTCTAAGCCACAGCATCACTCACCCTCTGTTCACTGCCAACCTCCTCAGCCTGGGAGAACACTCCACTACAGGAGGCACTCACAGCATGAATGTCTCATGCTTCCAGCAGTTTCAGCACCCCGAGATCACAAACAGATTCATTTCCACCTTCAAAGCACAGCTGTAAGTTTGTTTTTTTGGGTTTTTTTTGCATTGCTCATCTCTCTTTACCCAATTCAGTCAACATGCAGGAGTTGTGGGGATTTCTCAGTGAACCATAAGGGTCATTCCCTGCCCTGAAACATTTCAGAACCTGAAGGAATACCAGTTCCTAAGGCTCTACTTCACATAAATCTCTCCAAGACAAAGAGACCTGTGTTACTTTCCTCAAGAGCCCATTGGAACCTCATTCCCTCCCACAGGGCTTAAGGGAAAATCTCAGTGGGGACCAGAAACACTCCCATGGTACAAAACACAACTTAGGATCACCCAAACCCAACAGGTGTGGGCTCTCTGTCCAGGGATGTCCTCCCCAGGAACAGGACCCACGTGGTGCTGCTGTCCATGGTCACACAGACCCCTGGTGACAGCCCTGCTGCTGGGGGACACACCAGCGCCCCCAAAGCAAAGAACTGCCTGCAGAGAGCACAGGCTGGGAAGGTCCAAAGCCCAGCAGATCTCTTTCCATCAGGCTCCAAGACACAAACTGTGACGAGTTACCCCAGAACAACAAAAAAACTTACTAAACTCACCAAGCAAAGCAGCTCAGAATTGGGGATTTTACTTACAGAGACATTTCTGGTTTAAAATTTACAGCTTTGTTTCCTCATCACCACCACCTCAGAGCTCAAGTTCAAGCTGAATATGTAACTCCAAAGCTTCAGAGCTGGTGGAAACAGCAATCCTTGGGCTTTGGTGCCTATGACCCACCCTGACTCTCTGCAGCAAGGCTGTCCTGGACAGAAGGTCCCACAGGGGTCTCCCACAACCACAATTCTGTAGCTCCTCAGGACTGTGTCATCTGCAAGCCCAGGCAGGAGCCCACCAGGAAACCAGCACATTTCCAGTTCAATGACTCAAAAATAAATGAATGAATTAAAGTTACACCCCAAAATACACAGCACAGAAGGAAAATCAAACCAAACCACCAAACCCTTTGCATAAAACTTGTCAGAATAAAGACAGAAAAAAAAGTAGAGTCAGTCCAAAAAGTCCAGCTGGACAGCCAGGAGAGGAAAGACTCCCAGTTTCCTCTCTAAGAGGAGCATATCAGCAGTCCCTGGGCTGAGAGGGTAACACTGACCAAAGCTGTCTGGACCAGTGCTGCTCTCACTCCTGGTAACAAGAAGAAGTGAAGGGATGGCAGGAATTCTGATGTAACACAAGGAATAACAGGCCAAAGAACACAAAGTTGTTAAGCAGCCAGCGCAGGCAGGGGACAGTCAAAGCCATGAGTCCAGGCAGGGCTGGGCAACTGCACAGATAAATAAGACTGAATGTGCAAATCCAGGATTGGGCATCATGGAATTCCCTTTCTGTTGGAGCCAAAGAGAACATGGAAAAGTGGAGTCAAGCCTTCTCCTGGGTCTTTGCTGAGGTACAATGCCACAGCCACTCCAACAACAGGAATGGAGGGTAGGCGGAACTACCTTCAGCAAGCACAGGAGCCTGCAGGAGACCTTGAGGAGAGCTTTGGACAAGGGATGGAGGCACAGGACAAGGGGAATGGGTTCCCACTGCCAGAGGGCAGGGACGGATGGGACATTGGGAAAGAATCCTCCCCTGGGAGAGTGGGCAGGCCCTGGCACAGGTTGGGCAGAGAAGCTGTGGCTGCCCCACCCCTGGAAGCGTCCAAGGCCAGGTTGGATGGGGCTTGGAGCAACCTGGGCTGGTGGGCTTTGAGGTCCCTTCCAACCCAAACCCATGGTTAGAACCTCATCAAGCTACACTGAAGGAGGAAGCCTCTGAGGTCAACATAACATCATTTTAAGATTCATGAGCTCAGCAAATGGATTTTAACAGTCATGGTAAAGAACCAAAGCACTCGAGGATCTTAATTTTAAGGTCTCATCAGGACTAACAGAGTCCTCCTATCTCTAGAGGAGGAAATTAGAACTGACAGCGCTGCTGCTTCGCTGTGACAAATGAGAACACTGGAATTAACAGTGAACACGATGGATGTTTTCAAATCCATCTTACTTAAATTATTATTTAACATTAGTCCAAGGAAACAGCACCAATGTGTAGCTCAGAATTCTGGTCAGACCTCATCTAAACGCTGAGCTGTAAATTATAAACAAGCCCAAGAGTGTTGGCCACCAAGTGATCCACATGACTAAGTTGGATTCATATTAGTCATGGCCAGAAGTCCAAGCAAGGAAAGGATTAACGGAAGAAAAACAGCATTCATTTGATTTTTGAGAAATACTTCCCAGTAACACTCAAAGATGGGTTTCCCCAGGAGAGTTTTGTAAAGAATAGAGTTTATATTTGGGTGTAGTGCATTAATAATTGAGAGATGACATAGAATGATAATGCCAAATGAGCTCCTGAGCCCATTCCCATAACCATAATCCAACCCATTGGATAACGTCTTCTTCCAATCCCATTACTTCAGCATCACTCATTGCATTATGTCTAAACATAGACTATAAACTCCTCATAATTCTGTTTGTAAAGCATTATGCATATTTAGGGAGCTGTCTAAATAATCCTAAATTAAGTTACAAGGCCAAGCAACAACTGAGGGGGAGCCAAGTCGTGCCCTCACACACAGAGGGCTGCCAGAACAACATGGGTAAGCTCGAGAGCCCAGAAGACACCAGAGTTGTCTTTCACACACATTTTTTTGTGCCTTCAGCATCAGGTGATCACCTGATAAATAATCAATATAATAAAGTCTGAGAAATAATAGCTAGCAAAGTACCAGGCTGTGTTCAATACTCCAAACCATGGCAGACACAGTTCTGCCCATATATTCCCCCAGAATCCCCTCCAAGAAAGCAGAGAAGGACACACTGCTTTTGACATGCCCTGTTGTTATAGGGCTAGTCAAGGGCCAACATTGAACACAACATCCAAAACCAGCTGTTTCTGACAAGCAAAAATAACCTCTGATGTGAGGGGCTTTGGGAAGCAAGTACAGAGCTGGGCAGTGAAAAACCTCCACATTTTCACTATGAAGTAAAATGCTGTTCAAACATTATTTGAAAGCAATTTTTTAACTGCACACAAAACAGACTCTGCACCTCAGAGTAGCCTCTGTATTCAAATGGATGATTGGAAGCCTTAAATCCTTCCATGTGATGCTGGGGGTAGAAACACATGGTTTGCTCTGGCACCTCCCACTAACACTTCAACAGAAATACCATTTGAATGTGCAAAATGTAAAACTATGAAAAGCCAAAGGAATTAAACCTGTGCCTTGAGAAAAGCCTTAGCCTTAAAAGGACAGGAGATTAAAGTTGTTTTGGGAAACTGGTGAAGAGCATTTGCAACTATACAGTCTTCAGAATTTGGCAGGAAAGCTTGTTTAAAGGATGGCTCAGTGCCTTGGAAGTATTTTTGTTTCAGAGAACAATTTAAGAAATTAATATATACATATGGGCAAGGGAAAAATCTCCATTCCCCTTAGGTGTTATCTGGCCAAAATGTTTGTGAGTCAGTCAGATGGTTTGCTGAGAAGCAGGAAGGACCTGATGAGCATCTATCCATTTGCAGGGGACCAAATCCCACCAGGAATTCACTTGTGCTCTCTGAAGGAAAGCAGGGACGTTGGTCTCAAAAGTCAGTCACTCTGAGAAGAGGTTTGACCAGGCTTAGTGACTCTTACAGGTGACAAGCACTTCCTTCAGAACAGAAGGTCAAACACATAAAACACATGCTCAATTTGACACGTGAAGAGTGAGGTAACTTGGAAGGCAGAAGACACCAGATGCAGAGAGCTGACATTATGCAGAAGCAGAGCACTGGCAGCATCCAGACTGCTCAAAGATTTGCAGAAACCTGAACATCCACTGCTCTCGTGTTCCACCAAGGAAACAAACGCCTGCCACAACACACACTGTGACAAATCAGATGTGCTAAACTGCAGCTGCTACACTTTAGTGACCAGGATGGAAAAAATACCATTTTCTACAATCCAAAGCACAGCTTCTGCATAGAGCCCCACCAACACTGACCACCTTGCCCTCACCGTGCCATATAAGGAGAGAGCTGTGATCATATTCTCCTTCTTTAACAGCCATTTTCCACTTCCACAACACCAATCCTCCTGTTAAGTCCCTAATTTATACAGCAAACCACGGGTATTGTCTCCAAGCCAAAGGACTCAATTTAGGGGAGGTTTATTCCAAGGGATCTCAGTGCAAGGTTAACAGCTTTCACCTCCTTTCTTTATATAGGGAGGCACACAAATCCAGTCAGAAGTTTTCCAGGCAAAAGTAATCCACACAATTTTTCAAAGGCCATATTTAGACAACGCCTTCAACCTCTTCCTTCGAAATGATTTTCCCATGAAACAAAAAGCTTTCCACAGAATTAATGTGATTTTTTTCCAACCCTACCTTCCATGACATACACCAGCGAACCCACATCTCCCTCCTTGATGATGCAGCTGTCTTTGCCATACTCCACGGGGTACATACAATCCACAATCTCCTGGATCTGGGACAGTTCCAGGTTCTTCATGAAGTCATTGTCAAGGATGGCTTCCTTTATCAGCTCCTTGGACCTGTGACACAAGGACAAACACAACATTTATCTGTGGGTCCACCAACTGAGCTCATTTAGAGCACGAGAGCTCCAGAAGCACCACACAATGCCCTGAGGAGTATTTCCCTGGGCAAGAAAATTTATTTTCCCTAAAAATGTGCAGAGAAATAAAAACAAAAAAAAAGTTACAGAAATATCAGCTTGTGATTGTTTCTTGTCATAAGTTTTAGATGCGTCAAGTACCAGAATGAAAATACTCTGCAGTTGCAAGGTCCTCTTTTAGCCACAAGTTTCACATGGGGCTACTTGGACTATTTCCATACACAAAACTGAAAGGAAACACAAACAAGCAGCTAAAGAATTTATGGCTTAGTTTATTATATTTTCTATTAGTTACACAAACTGGAGCACACCAGAGTGTGACACTGCACTGGTTCTTTGTGAATCCAGGGCTGTTACAATCACTGGAGGAGGCACCACTGGCGCAGGAATAACTTCACCTTTATCTCATTTCTTTGCTGACTCAGTGGAAAATTCCAGAGTTACCTCAGTGTGCAGGGAACTGCCTGTGCAGTTCTGGTTTGGAACATGGTCGGGGTGGATTTGGAGTTCTCAGTGGCCACTTTGCCAAGCCAAGGAAGGAAGGAGCTGCCTGAGAAGGCACGAACGCCAGAACTTCCCGTGCCCTCTGGAAGCCCACCTGGAAAGGGCACAGGACACAACCTGCTCGCTCCAGAAACACCTCATGTCCTGTTAGGAAGGAGAACTCCCAACAAAACCTGTGTTTCTCCTGATTCTCCCCAGATCCTTTCACTTTCTACAACTAAAGTGCTACTACACAGTGAGTCACTGCAGTGAACCTTCCAGGCTTCCCCTCTGCCTGCAAAGTTCACCACCACCTGATGCTCATGGAAAAGAATGGCTGAGAATGTGAAATCCCTGTCTACACCAAAACTGAAGTCCCCGAAACATCCCCAAGCCCTTAATTTCTCACCCTGCAGATCCACTTCTGTGGGCTGACGTGACACAGCCCAGGCACACGACAGCTCCCTGAAGAGCTCATTGCTTGCAGAAGAGTTTTATCTCTTGCAAAGATGAGCATGAGATGAGGCTTTCAAAGCACGACACTTTAATGGATTGCGTCTTCCTGAAAAAGAGCCAAATTGGGACTGCAGGAGACCAAAACCAGCCAGCCCTGGGAGATACTCTGCCTTTGCTACAGTCCTCAGGGTTATCTGCAGCACAGATCCAGCTCAATAATGCTAAGGATTCTTTTTATTCTTCTTACAGTTTCTAGGTTATTTCTGCTTGACATCAGAGGCCACAAGGCCTGACCCTGCTGAAAGGCAGGATGAAATGGCACCAGACTTCCCAAGTCCTGCCTGTGGGATGACACCTACTCAGGCTGCTGCAAAGCCACTGACTCCTGAGAACCTCAGACTTCACTAACTCAAACAGCTCCTGTGTGCAAAGAAAAGCCACCAGCAAACCGTACATCTGTGGCATTACTTCCTTTCAGTAGAGCAAGAGGTTGGTGATTTGGAAGGCTGAGCAGATACCCCAATTTCCTACTCTCTCCTCCTGTGGAAGAGAGAGATGATGCTTCCCAAGCTATGCCTTAGCTCAGCACTGCTCCTTTGGTTTTGGCCACCCCCACAGACACCCCTCAAATCCTAACAAAGACACTAATAATGAATGTTACTCAACCGCCTGCCAAAGGAGAAAAGCATAATAAAAGCTTTGGCATTAGTCACACCAACTTGCATTGCACTTTCAGGCATTTATTTCACTCCAAGGTTTAAAATAAAGCTTTCTCCTTGATAAAATAAAGTCAGTCTCTCGAGTGGAGAGGCTGCAAGAACAGCCACAAGGAATGGAGGGAATTCATGGGTCAAGCCAGACATCCCCTGCTGTCCTCAGCACAAAACAACGCTCTCCTCGTTGGAATCACAGCCAGCATATGATCTGAGAAGGAGATTGGAAACTTGGTCCAAAGGACAGCAAAGTAGCAGGAAAATCCACTGGAAGTCAGTGGATTTTGTTGAGGTTAAAGGTCTCTTTCAACCTTTAGGATTTCATTTTGGGGAGAAGCAGCAAAGCACCCCCAAAGGGAACAAACTTAGGGAGTCCACAGTATTATTACAGAGTAAGGGCACACCTGAACCCCCATTCACAGCCCTCAATACAGACACAGCAGAGGCAGCTCAGAGGCCCACAAGCCATTCAGAGCTTTTCAACCACAACACAAAGTACATCCACTAAGAAGAAAAACACGCCGGGCAGGACATCAACACCACAGTTTCATCTCTGCCACATCCAAGTATCATAAAATTCAATGCCCACATAAAAGGGTCTAGATAAAAACCTCAGTCATCCAAGCAAAGTAGATACTATTAATCGAGGGTTATTAGTTGAGACTAAAAACCTCAGTCATCCAAGCAAAGTAGATACTATTAATCGAGGGTTATTAGTTAAGATGAGACTTTGACTACAAAGAGCATGAGAGAAAAGCACTTTCAGCTGCCCTTAAACAGTGCTGGAGGAAAGAGTAACCACCTTGAGACACAAGTGCTTCGTTATGAGAGTATTTCATGGAATCACAGTGGTTTTGGGTAGAAGGAACCTCAAGGATCACCCAGTTCCACCCCTACAGCCACCAACTAAACCACACTCCACAGCTGGTGCGCTACAGCAGGAAACAGTCCATCCGCCTTTTCAAATAAAGAGGAAAAAGCTTAGTTTGACATATTTGAAAATGAGTTGATACTAAAAATACACCGTCACAGCTACAAAAAGAGTTCCTCTATTGTTCCCTGTGAGAGAATATTCATCACTCTAATAATTCAGAGAAATTATTCATGCAGTGTTGATTCCCAGCCCCACACACACATGCCAGGCTTTCAGCACTTCCACATTATTCTATTACATGGTTTTCTTTCAGCGTAGCTCACGGCTGCCATTTCAGATGAAGAGAGCCCTTTTTTCCTTTAATGTTTACTTTTATAATGAACCCCAGGATCCCTGAGGTTGGAAAAGCCCTCCCAGCCCTCAGAGCCCACCCTGTACCCAATGCCCACCTTGTCCCCCAGCCCAGAGCATTGAGTGCCACGGCCAGTCCTGCCTTGGGCACCTCCAGGGATGGGCACTCCAAACCTCCCTGGGCAGCACCTTCCAAGGCCTGACCACCCTTTCCAGGCCGAAATTCCTCCCCATGTCCCACCTGAACGTCTCCTGGTCATTCCCTCTGCTCCTGTCCCTGTCCCCTGGGAGCAGAGACCAACCCTCCCTGGCACTCGCTCCTGGCAGGGACTTGCAGAGCCAGAAGGTGCCCCCTGAGCCTCCTTTTCTCCAGGCTGAGCCCCCCCAGCTCCCTCAGCCCCTCCTGCTGCTCCAGCCCCTTCCCAGCACACACTCCAGCCCCTCTGTGTCTCTCCTGCCAGGAGAGCACAGAACTGGGTACAAATTGAACACATGAAACTCCCAAGTATATAAATTAATTCAAGACCTTCATAAAAAATGCCTTTTTAGACCACAACATTCCTTAATCACCATCATTACTTTAAAACAGCACCTATCCCCCACTGTGAACACAGAAATCTACCTATTAATACAAAATAAAAGGTATTTAAAGAGGTGAAAACCACACTCCTGCCATGGCAAGTGAGCAGTTTAAACACGGTCCAGCTGTTTCACTGCCCCTTATTTTCAAACAATCTTTATTTTGTATTTCCTGATTTACGTTCCAAACAGAAACAACCTGCAAACAAAATCAAGTATGATATTTGTAAGGGATCAGGACTGTTTGCAAACGAGCCAGTCGGAAAGAGGAGGCATTTTCATGAATATTTACTTAGTGCTGAAGTGACTGTCCCCTATTGCAAGGGGTCACCGTGAGTAGGAAGCAGTTATTGCCATCCATGCTCTCCAGAGGAAGGAGCCTGGCACTCAGCCATCCCTATTTTCCTGGAAGATTAACAATCAAATGTGATGGGAGACTTGATGAAGAGTTTAAAAAAAAGGCCACAATCCTCTGTGATACATCCTGTCCCAAATCTGTTTAAGTCCATCACGGTAATTAATAAGGCAACAGAAGGAAGCAGGTAATTGCATTCGACTTTTGCAGAAGGCATGCAAAAGGAACCTTAACAAGTTGGCTAAAAATACACTTCATATGTAAAAACCTGGCCACCCAGAAGAAGGGAACAGCATGGTGTGCTCCTTCACACCCCTGGGGCTGCTCCTGCCCTCCCAGCCACACCAGAGACACCCAGCAGTCTCCCCAACAGCTCAGGGACACCCTTCCAGCTTTCCTTTACCAAGCGTTGGAAAAGGATTTGGCCCCGTTCTCTGTGCCATGCACAGCGGCCACGTTTCAGCTGGGCAGGGACTGGTATTAAAGGTTTGCTGTGGCCATAAAGTGCCAATTTTCCAAACCCTGCTGGGAACAGCCACTGGTGAGTCCTCAGCTGTGAAGGCAGAAGGTAAAGTATTGTTTGCAGCAGATGTGGAAAAAAGGCCCCCGAGATGCAACTCCACAGCACGGGGAGGTTGAGGGGGGGATTCTGCCCCTTTGCCCCCCTCAGGTGAGACCCCACCTGCAGAGCTGCCTCCAGCCACGGGGCTCTGACAGCAGAGGGATGGGGAGCTGCTGGAGTGAGTTCAGAAGAAGACATGGAGATACTACAAAGGTTGAAGCCAGGTTGGGAGAGTCCACCTGGAGAAGAGAAGGCTTCAGGGAGACCTGAGAGCCCCTTCCAAAGTCTAAAGGGACTCCAGAAGAACTGCAGAGAGACCTGGGACAAGGGATGAAGGTACAGGACAAGGGGAATGGTTTCCCACTGTCAGAGGGCAGGGTTAGATGGGATACTGGGAAGGAATTGTTCCCTGTGAGGGTGGGCAGGCCCTGGCACAGGTTGGGCAGAGAAGTTGTGGCTGCCCCATCCCTGGAAGTGTCCAAGGCCAGGTTGGACAAGGCTTGGAGCAACTTGGGCTGGTGGGAGGTGTCTGCACTTATTGCACTGGGTGGCACTGCATGGGCTTTGAGGTCCCTGCCAACCCAAACCATCCTGTGATGCTCTGCAGCCCTACAGAAGAGGACAAGTTAATGCTACAGTGGTTTGCAATGCGCACAGTGAAACACCAGAGCCTGTAGCACAGCCTGTTGTAACCCTGACAGTAATTCATATTTTACAAAGAATAAAGAGCCATCTCAGGCTCTTCACTCACAAGAAGAAAAAAGAAAAAAAAACCACACACCATGTTCCCTAAACAAGATTGTACTTTCTGGCACGTATAACAAATATTAGAACAAAAAGTTCATCTTCATCCCAAAAGCTCTTATTTGAACATTGGAAAAGCCACTTGCTGGGTGTAAGGAAGGAAGGATTTAAGAGCAGATGGAAAAACTACTGACATGCCCATCCAGGGACACTTCTAGAATCCAAACCCTCCTTGACTGGTGAAGCACCAGGAGTCTCCAGGAACCTGATGGGGGATACGCAGGTATGATTCTCCAGGAAGTGTGCTGCTGCAAAGAGCTGATCAAACAGAGGTGGATCAAGAAGAGTTCAATTTAGACTTTGGAGACAGAAGTCTGAATTTGATGGTGTTCACCACCACAGCTACATACCAAAAACATCACAAACTACCAGTAAAGAGAATGAAAAGCAACATACTGGGCATACAGGCCAGGAAGAGTCTGAAATTAAAAAAAAAAAGCGCACATTCTGGAATAAAAGTTGGGAAGAAAGAAAAAGCTGGCAAGAATTTTCCTTTAGCTGTTTCTCTCTCCAAAGTTTGAGCAAGACTTTTCAATATGCCAATACTAAATGAGAGGAAGGAGTTATTTTTTTCTAGAGCCTCCCCCCTACAAGAAGTCTGCCAACTACTACTAATGACCCCCACATTTAGGAGAAAAACACCTAAAGGAATGTGACCAAGAAGAGAGACAGAGCTCGCACACCCCCAAGCCTGAAGGTCAAGCAAAGTGCAGCTCCTGGGACATGAGCAGAGCTCATCACACGAGTAAATAAGGAATTCTCAAAGCCACTACAGCCAGGGGCAGAGTTTTGGCACCAGCGCCATCACTGCTGCAGAAATGTAAATTAAAGACGCATGTACATCTCTACATCCACCCACTAATGAGAAACTCCTGTCCAAAGCGCTCCTTTTTTAGGGAGCTCCCATATCCATCCACAACGAGTTAAGCTGATTGCAGCAGATAAGAGACATGGAAAAAAAAAAGTGCAGCCTCTGACCCAGACCACAATGAGCAAGACAAGAACTGAGCCAAACCCTACAAAACCCGTCTGTTTAAAATCCACACTGTGAAATGTTTAAAAGTGTTTACTTCTACAAAATGTGGCTATGGAAAAAAAAAAAAAACCTTCCTTAAAAAGAAAAAAAACACAGCCAAGCATCAGGCCTGCTCCAGATTTCCAGAAACTATTCAGCAGGATATGAATACACTGCATATAATTGATCTTCAAGCTGTCCCTGGACATACCTCCATTTCCAAAGGGAACATCCAATCCAAGTGACACACAAAGCAAAGGCTGCAACTTTCCAGCAGGTTCGGGGAACCGTTTTGCTCAAGGGCCACATTCACAGAGCTTTCAACTAGGTGTTTAAGCCTTTGTGTGCTAAAAAGAGCACATGAGACTAGTACACACATGGGCTGCTCTGGAAAAGAAGCCAGAATGGTTTGGGTTGGAAGGGACCTTCACGATCATCTCATCCCACTCCCTGCCATGGGCAGGGACACCTTCCACCAGCCCAGGTTGCTCCAAGCCCCATGCAACCTGCCCTTGGCCACTTCCAGGGATGGGGCAGCCACAGCTTCTCTGCCCAACCTGTGCCAGGGCCTGCCCACCCTCTCCCAGGGAAGGATTTCATCCTAATATCCCATCTATCCCTGCTTTGTGTCAGTGGGAAGCCATTTCCCTTGTCCTGTCATCACTCCAGTTCCTAATGCACAGCCCTCTCCAGCTCTCCTAGAGCTCCTTCAGACCCTGGAAGGTGCTGTGAGAGGTGTCCACACAACTTTCCCTTCTCAAGGCTGAGCAGCCCTACTTTTCCCAGCCTGTCCCCATAGGGAGGTGCTCCAGCCCCCTCATCATCTTGGTGGCCTGCTCCAGACTTGCTCCAACACATCCACGTCCTTCTTACATGAAAATATACATGTAATTCATCTTCCTGGCTCTGTTTACAAATACTGTGGCCTGGCCAAGACTAGAGAGGTTCAAAAATGACAGCTGAGAATCACAAAGCCTTCAGTGGCACCAAAAAGGCTCATCGAGGGACAGTAGCCCGGAGTCTGTTCCTTACACTCCCCCCCTTCCCCAGAGCCTGGGCTCCAACACCATGGCTCACTCTTGGCTTCCAAACAACCAGGAGGCAGAAGGCAGAACTTCCCAAGAAGACTGCCTGATCCCTCCACCCCACACTTGAAGCTTTTCAGCCCTCAAGGAAGCTGCTTTTGCAACCACAGGAAAATTATTTGTGCCAAATCAGCCATGGAAAGGTAGAGGGTCCTCCCTGAGCAGCATTCATGCCAAACCTCCTGGAGCAGAACAGCCACGTGGGGCAGGAGGGACAGTCACCTTCAGAAGCATGAGGCCTTCAAATGCTGGAAGCTGCAAGTGAACAAGCAGACCTTCTGTCATAACTCACTGCTAGAGCAGAGAAGCACAGAAAGCTCAGACCTGATGGGAAAATCCAGGTCTTGGTGGGACTCCAATGCCATTAACAGTTGGTAACTCCGCATCAGCCGTTTGTTTGGGCTCTGGATAATGACCACTGAGTGTTCCTTAAAGGGGATTTTAAATGCACCTCCAGAGAGCTATTCTTGTCTCAATAACTGGGAATAAGAGTAGGATCCCGGTCCAGGGCTGAGGAGCACCAAGACCCTTAAATACACTTCTGAATTTCCTTTACAGCACTTGCCTTTCCCACAACACACAACCCACAGACTGTCTTCAGATGTGAGCAGGATCTTAAGGGTCTTCAGCAGGGCTGCTCCTGCATGGTTGGAAGAACATATTCCTCACAAGAGTACACTAAAACTTTCAAACAAAACGCCAATTTAAAAAAGAGGCAAGCAGCAGGTTAAGTAACAGTGGCCTGATCTAAACCTGTAAAGCAGGAAAATAACTCCCCCTTTTTCATTTTTCTTGCACCTAAATACAACTTAGAGTTGCAGAATTGAGTTGCTCTGCAGAGAATGTGGCTCAGACAGCTCCACTTAGCATTTCTAAATATATCAGTACACTGCTGTTCATTACACCACATTTTGGCATTCGACATTTAAAAAGAAAAATCATTCCAGGGAAGAAAAAAGAAAATTAAAATCTCCTTTCACCTACGCTGGAAATTGTTGTCAGTCTAAAAATACTGTAAGGCAAGAGTGGGTTAACTTGCATTTTAACATGTCTCACCCCACAGATCTTAATTTACCACCCTTTTTTAGGCCTGTATTTCGCATCCTGCAAAAACCCAGGTTTAGATACTGGAAATCTTGGCGAGCTCAGCTAAAAGAAAAATCTGGCTCTTGCCAAAAACACTGCTCTACTTCTGAAATATCTGCCAGCTCCAAGGTGCTCCCACATGAGCTTCTCTTTGAGGAACCACTACCAAACCCTCCAAAGGGGACTGAGCAGCTCCCTGATTACCTGGAGCAAACAGCAGCAGCTTGGGGCAGCTGATCAGGGCAGAAAACATGGAATCACAGGCTTGTTTTGGCTGGAAAAAGCCCTCCAAGGTCATCCAGCCCACCCCGTGCCCAATGCCCACCTTGTCCCCCAGCCCAGAGCACTGAGTGCCACGGCCAGTCCTGCCTTGGACACCTCCAGGGATGGGCACTCCAAATCTCCCTGGGCAGCCCCTTCCAAGGCCTGACCACCCTTTCCAGGCACCTCCTGAACACGTAAGCAAGGCCACAACAGATGCCTGACCACAAAAACAGTCATCTTTTGAGGGGTGTTACCTCAATGCCTCTCGTAGCTTTGTCACACCAACGAAAATAACAGAGGAAATATATGTGCCCATATGTCTCAACACCAAGGAACGCAGAAACAACCCCAAACTCCTCCAGGAGGAGTTCAGTGAGCAAGACTGAGTCACAGAGATCCAGACGACACATCTTGAACGGAACCACGTACTTGAACAGCAAGAGTTTCTCCATCAATCAAACAATCCCCCATGTAGGCTTCCACTCCTGGCAACTCCACACAGCCAACCCTGACTGCAGGCAGGTCCGGGGAGTGGAGCTAAACAGCAACTAAGCAGTGCCCCTGAGTTTATTAACATGTTTGGAGGCCTGCGTGACTTCACAGTGACAAATGGACCTGCAGAGGGTGAGGCGCGTTCAGACGCCCTGGAGAAGGAGGTTATTGATGGCCGCCACGGAGATGGCCTTCACCCTGGTGGAATAAGCAGGAAATCTGCCAAGGGGCATGATAACCTAATTTAAATAGATGCAGAAATCCAATTAGAGATCCTCTGAGCAGAGACAGCTCGCTCTGCTCTCTTGGATTAGAGGCTATGAACACGTCACAAGCTTCTCTGGACGGACTGACTGCTGGCCGGGAGAGATGATGTGCTCTGCACTTTGCTCCTCCTTGGCATGAACACACCCAAAGGGAGTGCTGCCACAGCCATGGGGATGTGCAACTGCTTCCAGAGGAAGTTTAGGATAGGGTTTCACAGAAATGTGATGTATGGGGAGAGGGGGAAAGTGCCAGAGATTTCACATCACTCATCTGATTCACCAAACACTTGTGACGGATGTTACTGCCATCAGCAAAGTTCCTTCAGCTTTGCAGTTGCCTGGAGAAACACCTATGGCATTTCAGCCAGGGACATGACAGCAGAAAGCAGACAGGCATTGGAGCCTCCTCTTCCAATAAATACTCTCTGGGACTTGAAGTAGAAATATTTCTTCCTGCTTTACGAGTCAGCAGGAGCACTGACGTTAGCGGCCAGGCTTTGAGACATAAACATTTGAAAGGTGTGTGGCATTGCCTAAATAACTCACCCCCTGCCAAACCCTGAGGAGCAGTCCAGGAGGATTTAAAGGCGAGCCGCACCTCCTTCCAGGAGGTCACTCTGGGATACAGCATTCCTGAGCGGAGCAGCGGGAGCACCGCCATGCAGGCTCTGTCTGCTCTGCTAATAAGGCACATTAGAGCCAGGCAAGCTCCTTTGGGCACACGAGATGAACCCCAAACAGCCACACAACCTGGCAATGTGTAGGTGGACACAGACCAGCAGCAGGAAGTTCAGGAGGTGTCCGTGGAAAAGCTGGGGCTGGGAGCAGGAAAGCACTGCTGCTGGTTTCTTTCTTTTCAAAGTCCAATGGGGGAAAGGTTTGGCACATTCCAAATAATACCTTAAATTCCTATTTCCACTGCATGAGCACTGACTGCCCCTGTCCTGCTGAGTTTTGAAGAATATCCCAACAACAGCTGCTCCCTACAAGTCCCTGCCAGGAGGGGGGAGCCAGTGTGGGGGTCGGGCTCAGCTCCCACGGAACAGAGACAGGAGGAGAAGAAATGATCAGGAGATGTTCAGGTTGGACAGCAGGAAGAATTTCTCCATGGAGAGGGCAGTCAGGCCTTGGAAGGGGCTGCCCAGGGAGGTTTGGAGTGCCCATCCCTGGAGGTGCCCAAGGCAGGACTGGCCATGGCACTCAGTGCTCTGGGCTGGGGGGCAAGGTGGGCATCGGTCACAGGGTGGGCTCTGTGGGCTGGGAGGGCTTTTCCAACCTCAGGGATCCTGATGTTCTATAATGTGTTTTTCACTCAGAAATGCTCTTACTGATCCTGTTTTTGGAATTCCACTAAGAATCCCAGGCTCATGATGCTGCCTTTGGTACTGAAGCTCTGAAGCAGAAGGACACAGGCTTATAGCGTCATCCTCGCAGAGGGAAGGTCCCACAGTCACATGAAAGAAGCCCAGGGACAGCAGGAATGAGAGCAGGACAAGCTGACCACCTCCAGGGAAGTAGCTCTTTCACCAAAAACACCACCACCAGAACTCCAACCTTGGAAAGTTCCCAACTCGGTGTTCATAAAGTCTCAGACTACCCAGTAAAGAACAACCTGCAGGATGCAACTGGAGATGTGTTGGGGATTCAGAGAAGTTTCCCTGATTCCCAAGAAAACTGGATGAGAGAAATTCTACAGACACCTTCAAACTATTCCCCTCTCCATCCAGCCACATATAAACCAAATTCAGAGGAACTGTTTTGAAGAATAATAGTAACCAATATGATAGCAGAAGCTGGGCACCAAAGTCAGATGGAAAGCAAGGGGGGAAAAAATGAAGAGCTTTGAAGGACTTTAGGAAACAGTCCTTTTCTTTGATCAGAATAACTGTCCTCCAGAGGCACTGAGTGTTTCCAGGAATTTCAGCCTGAAAAGATATTGAAGGAAAAATGTTCTATTTCTGGCAAATGGGAGGGTATTTTTGAACAAGCAACATACAAACCTCACATATCGTGGCATCACTCATCCTCAGGGAATGCTAACAGGAATGGGCATATGGAGGTAAAAGAAGGATGCAGGAAAACAGGAGTTCCTGCCCAGGTAAAGCTTAGGGAGGGCACAGTGGCTGGGGAAACTGTAGAATCATTTCAGTTGGAAAAGCCCTCCCAGCCCACAGAGCCCACCCCGTGCCCAATGCCCACCTTGTCCCCCAGCCCAGAGCACTGAGTGCCACGGCCAGTCCTGCCTTGGGCACCTCCAGGGCTGGGCACTCCAAACCTCCCTGGGCAGCCCCTTCCAAGGCCTGACTGCCCTCTCCATGGAGAAATTCCTCCTGCTGTCCAACCTGAACATCTCCTGATCATTCCTTCTCCTCCTGCTTCCCCCTCCTGGCAGGGACTTGCAGAGTCAGAAGGTCCCCTGAGTCTCCTTTTCTCCAGGCTGAGTCCTTCTGCAGATGCTCCTTATAGGATCCATGTCCCACACCCTTCAGATCCTGGTGAGCTAGTTTTGGAGACCACTTCCTAGAGCCCTAAGAGCAGTTGAAACCTCCTTGTCACAGCCCAGCAAGCCACAATCCCAAGGGAAAGCTCTGTCCTTCACAAACGGGGCCATTTCAACAAGAAGCCAGGGCACCCCTTTGTTCCTCAAGGCCAGACAGCAACATGCATTAAGCAGATTGCTCCTGTGCCTCCCTCAGCAAACCAAGAAAGCCATTTCTTTAACAAGGCAGGAATTATCAAGATCCACAGTGCTGAGAGGTGGGAAGCACACGGAGTGCCATCCTGGACAGGCTCTGCAGACAGGAACAAGGCTCTGCTCACACACAGGGCATGTGACATGTACCTGCAGCTTGTCACTGCCACATCAGGGGCTGGGGGAATTCCCTTTCAGCCAGAGGCTGTGGGCAAACGCAGAATGGGACAAGATTACCCAAGCAGAACAGAAGAGGGGACAGTAACATGCTGATCTGCCAGTCGGTGAAGCCACAAATGCACACAGCAACGAGGGTTTGAAAGCACAAGGGATCACACAGAGGTGAGCTCAACAAGAACCTGAGACAGCTTCAGAAGCTTTAGGAAGGATTCTTGTCCCTAATCCTCAGGCCTTTGGGATAGTCCTTCACAAGAAAACAGCCCACCACTGCAAATGATGCCCTGGATGTAGGATTTGTTGTGGCAGGCGAAATGCAAGTCAGGACACTGCTTGCCCAGGGGTATCCCCATGCTTCAACACCCCTGCAAGAGTGCCAGGGAGAATTCACATTAGATGTATTTTGGGAGAAACACACCACTGGGATGTGGGGCAGATCAAACTGCTGGCAGGGTAGTGATTGAAAAGCACCAATTACAACATGCTCCAGCTATGGGTAGTTGGCAAAGGCCCTGCTCCCCAAAATTCACAGTTTAAAAGTGCTTCCACTCTGCTGTCCAGCTCCAGAAACCCTTTGGTTCATAGGAAGGCTCTAAACAGGGCACTGGAGACAAGAACCAGGTCTGGAGGCTGAGAACTGTGACAGAAAAAAAAGCCAGAGGAGGGCACAGAATTAAGTTACCTTTATCTGCATCATATGAGCAGAAAACTAAGTTTGCTCACATAATGTACTTCTGTGATTACTCTCCTTTCCATGCATTACTGACCTGCACTTACTATCCAATTTTCCACCACCCTTATGTCTCATCACCTTCCCACACCATCTCCAGACTTCAAAATGTTTGCTCCTTTTACAGCTCTGGTTTACCCTCATTTGCAGGGTTCCTCAGTTGATATTTCTAGTGCACAGCACCACAGCTTTCTTTTCCCTTTCCTTCCATCTTCCCAGCCTGTTTCTCCCCTCCTGCTCCCCCCCTGCAAGCTTCTGCCCCTTCCACAGGGCAGTAGAACCAAGAGTGGCCAAAGCAAAGCCCAAAGCACAGCCTGCAGCAGGAGAGGGGCACAAAGCTGAGCCCAGGCCAGGAGCAAGACTCAGGCAGGTTGGAAATGGGGCTGCAGAGAGCCACGGGGTTTAACGTGAAAGCAGAGGGAAGGAAGAACCTGAGGCACCTGCATCAGATTTGGTGGGAAAT
The DNA here is from genome assembly GCA_013399695.1 of Formicarius rufipectus. Lineage (NCBI taxonomy): Eukaryota > Metazoa > Chordata > Aves > Passeriformes > Formicariidae > Formicarius > Formicarius rufipectus. The sequence continues at coordinate 999,982 of VXAU01001552.1, read as the reverse complement.
TCCTCCCAGTACATAGAAGTGGTTCACAGGAAGGATGGAGGATCATTGTCATTTGGGACAGGACAAGGGGAATGGGTTCCCACTGCCAGAGGGCAGGGACAGGTGGGATATTGGGAAGGAATCCTTCCCTGTGAGGGTGTGCAGGCCCTGGCACAGATTGGGCAGAGAAGCTGTGGCTGCCCCATCCCTGGGAGTGTCCCAGGCCAGGCTGGACGGGGCTTGGAGCAACATGGGCTGGTGGGAGGTGTCCCTGCCCATGGTAGGGGGTGGAATGAGATGATCTTTAAAGTCCCTTCCAACCCAAAGCAGTCAATACTCTACAAAAAGAGGGGGAAAGCCATACACAAAAAAGCAGAGCACATAAGTGTGTCACAGTGAGACAAACAGTGGTGCTTCCCATGCAGCACCCCCGGGTCTGTAGGGAGTTTGTTTCCACTGCCCCAAATATTTTGCAGCACCAGGAATGCAGTTTTGTTCACTTTCTGAAAAGCACTGCTCCAGCTCTTCCACATTTTGAGTCTGTTCCATGCTCTGCAGGCTGCTTTTAGCAAATATTTACATGAAATAATACACAAAAAGAGCTAAAAAGAGAGGGAGAACACGCGTGTGCCAAGGAGCAGAGTTATTTCCGTAGAGGAAACAGGAACTACTGCAGGGAGCTGAAAAAATTTCAGATCCAGTTTAATCCCAACAGGCCTGAAGAGTGTCATTGGAAAGATATTTGAGTGGATTTTTAAAAAGAGAATTGTCTGGGCATCTTTGAGTCACAAGTAGACACAAACTCTTTGAATATATGCAAATACCTGCATATTCATGAGCAGAGCCAATTAGTAAACTCAGCCCAAGCCTGTGTTAAACCCAAGAGCAGTAAAAGTAACTGGCACTGTAACTCCTGAAAAACACCTTCCTTAACTGAGTTTAAGGAACTAAAACATATAAGCCTCTGAAGTCAGCAAGCAGACAGCACAACTTGCAGCATTATCTCCTTTAAACCTGAACTCAGCCTGCTCACTCCTTTCAGCCAGCAAACAGCAACAGCAGCCAGAGCTAAAAGAAAGCCCAAAGCCAAGGAAGAGCAGGCTCAGCTCTGGGCAGGTTGTGGTTCATCCAGCGACCGTACTTTCACATCAGGTTTGAAACACCCTTTACAGGGTGGAATTCAGTTAATTTACCCTCCACAAGCACTGTGTAGGTCACCCACTGGGTCATGCAAGACTCACCTCCTCTCAGATGAAACACCTCTGCTCACCTCACAACACATTTTATCCAGCCATGGCATACGGGCAGATCTTTGGGAAACACTTCATGTTCCTATGAGACAGATTCACTCCAGGAACGAGAACTCCTGAGTTTCTCCACTGAGGACAGCCATCCACCTCTTCCAGCTAAAGTAAATGTAACCTTTGCTTGCTTGGGTCCACTTTGGAGTGACGGGACAAGGAGGAATGGCTTCCCACTGCCAGAGGGCAGGGTTAGGTGGGATATTGGGAAAGAATTCCTGGCTGGGAGGGTGGGCAGGCCCTGGCACAGGTTGGGCAGAGAAGATGTGGCTGCCCCTGGATCCCTGGGAGGGTCCCAGGCCAGGTTGGATGGGGTTTGGAGCAACCTGGGCTGGTGGAAGGTGTCCCTGCCCCACGGCAGGGGGTGGCACTGAATGGGCTTTGAGGACCCTTCCAACCCAAACTATCCTGGGATTCTGTGATTTTTCCCCCTCCAGTCCAACTACATAATTACCAGGTCTTCAGTAATCCTCAATCCTGGTGCCCCTTAGGTCAAAAGCTCTCTAAAATATTAGGTGCAGTGTTTCTAAATGGATGCTAAACTGTCAGTAAGGTTTGAATTCCAGTGGGTTTGCCCCCTGCAGTGCATGATCTCAGCTGTAGGCAGCACTACTTTTGAACCACAGAGCCATTAACCAGGGAGCAGCGTGTTCACATGTCCCCAAGTGCCATGTCTCCATATGTTTTTAATGCTTCCAGGGATGGGGACTCCCCCCACCTCCACAGCCAACCCCTTCCAGTGCCCAACCACTCTTCCCACAAAGAAATTCTTCCTAATATGCCATGAAAAACATCCCCTGGCACAACCTGACAAGCTGCTCATCAAATCCCAGCATGTCTTTCCTCCCAACCCTCAAACTCTCCCCTCAAACCCAAGGCATGAGACCCCAGAAGCACAGCAGGCAGTTCTCCTCTGCCAGACTTCTGGCTCTACCTTTTTTTGGCAGCAGCCTCAGAGCTGGTCCAGTCGGTGCCATGCTTGGGCAACCTGCCTTTCTGTTCAAGGGAATGAAATCTAACAATTCCTCTCTGTGGTGGTTAATGATTTCTGTGCTTGGATTCTTTATGTTTTTTCCAATAGAGAGACGAGACTGCTCTATTTATAAAGGTCAAGTAAATTGTATGTCGTCTGTGGAGCCCTAACATCCCTGTTATTAAAACAGAATATTTTATTTAGACAGAGAGAAAAAAAAAAATCTCTTCCAGTCATATCCTTTCCCCCTCTAATGAGTTCAGGTCTATGCACCATTTTGTGTACACTGAGGTAAAATACAAGCCTGTATTTGTTCTTCACTTGAATTATAACCACTATTATTTTTTAAACACTCTCTAACATTTTTACAGGTTGTTTGGATAAGTCACAGCTATAAATCCCACTCGGCTGTCACACAAGAAAGCCTGGCACTATCTCATGGGCAAGGAAATAAAACTGCCAGGAACAGCAAGGGGGTTGGGGGTGAGAACAGGGTTCAACAAGGTTTGCATGAACCCAGACCAAACCTCTGCCTTCAGACCTCTCCCTGCCATCTCCCCTCTTGGAATCATATCCCAAGGGATTGACACTTCCACACGAATTAGGACAGGGATTCAACAACTAACAAGGCTCAGATCTCCCTTAGCTTTGTGAGAACCAGTCTGACTCTTTATGGCAAATGAACAGGTTTTATGGTCCTACTGGTGATTACACCACAGCAAAATGCAGAAAGGCCTGTGTGTGAGGCAGCTGAAATCTGAGGTGACAGCCCCTGTGGGGCTGCTGGTACTGCACAAAGCCCATCCAGGGCTCTGGGAAACACAGCAAATGCACAGGCAAAAAACATAGAAATCCCACCTAAACCTGCCCCAACCACAGCATTCAGTCAGACTCCGGGACTTGCAATGAAACCACAACACGTGAGAAACCCCTTGGCTGAACCTGCTTAGGAAATTTAATTTCTGATGGTATTTTCTCCCTGAGGATCTCCTGCCACAGCCTCTCAGGTGTGATAAACACCTGAGAGCTATCCTGTGCCCTTGAGCCAACACCAGAGGATCACATACCAGCAAAAACAGAGCAAGGGATGTCCCCAAGCTGCAGCTTCACCACTGTCCTATTCCCCCCGCCAAGGCAGCTCAGCCAAGCCTGGAGAGTCAGGAGAGGTCAAAAAGAATAAAGAAGTGCCAGGCAGAATTACTCCTCACGGTGCTCTAATTTCATTGTTTTGGACAGAGATGCCCAGCACACCCAGCTGGAAGCACAGCAGCAGAAATCCCAAGGGAACAGCCATACCTTCCAAGAATCCAGCTGACCTCCACATCCATAAATCACAAAAAAAAAAAAAACCCCAAAACCACAAAGTTTCCTGCCTGATTTTTAACTGTTCAAAACTCTTCACGTCATTAGCATAACCCTCATGGACAAGCCTAATTTTAAAGACTGCTGTGTGATTTATTCTCAGGTTAATAGGAAATGAAAACCTCAAATAAATCTGTCATTAACCTATATCTGCATTATGGTTTGGTATTTAGATGGAAACTCAGGGAAAGCTTCTCTGCCTGTGAAAATCAATGTCCCTTAAAGGAAAACACTGGAATTTTAAGTTCCCCTGTTTTCATTAGAGACTGTGCCTTTTAGTTTGCTATTTAATCAGGAGCAAAACTGAATTCCTAATCACTGAGAGCTCTTGCTTATAAAAGAAATTACAGCTAACATTCTCTGGGATGATAAAACTAGTCAGCACTGAAAACCAGACAGATCAGAGCCTGCAGGGGTGGGGCAGGACCAAGGCTTGTGCTGAGCACAATTCTCTCCTCAGGTGCAACTCAACTCCCCAGTTTGTTGTAAATTAGGAGACAAGAGCACCTGAACAGCACAAAAAGGTCTGGAAAAAAAAAAAAAATAGAAAAATAATAAAGGACTAAACTGCCTTCCTCCTACACTGTGGCCAGCCCTGAGGTTGCATGCAGCACTTCATGCAGGCAGATGAAATCCTCAAACATGAGGATTTGAGGATTGTTGGGGATCTGCAAACTCCCTTTCCTAATCTGCTCTGGCAAGATGACTGTGCTATTTGCTTCCTTTAAAAAGCAGCCAAGATCTATGCACACATGAATAAAGGGCTGACTGTACAGCCAGGACCAAGAGCAGTGCCAAGAGAAGAGCCTGCTGTGAGGGGACAATGGGAGGGATGGGGCACTGTGGAAGGGAAGATGCCTGTATTCCATCTCACTGCTTCTGTGCATCAGTAAGGCCACATTGGTCATAGAATGGGCAGCACCAGCCCTTGGCCTTGTTAAACCTCCTGAGATTCCCAGGGGCCCACATGGGGACTTTGGGGAGTTTAGGGTTTTGCACCTCAATCAACGCTGCTAATGAAAGGGCAAGGAGAGGTCACAAGACTGGGCATGTGTGCCCAAGAACTTGCCTTTCCACATTCAGCTGTGACAGATGTCCTCTCCCTTCCGCTCTGAATTTCTCTTCTTGCAGAGAACAGAAGCCACAAACGGCCAAGACTTCTGCAGACAGTCTAAAAAGTGGTTTTTTAGGGTGTGAGGGGGAGGGTCAAAAGCAGAAATCTGTTTGTTTGGCACCTAAATATAGCCCAGTTAACTCAGCAAACATTTTTTCCCCTCTACTATGTGCTATTTCGTCTCCATTTGGAGGCTAGAAGGAACCAGCTGCAGCATCACCATTTGATTACATTCTCTGATGAGGAATTTGCTTTTGTTCCCCAGCAGAAACCTCTGTTCTGTGACCACTCTCCTCAGCCTTGGGGACCAAAACTGAGATTTTTCAGCTGAAGTCCCAGCAGCAAGGAGGAGAGTTTCACCCCAGCCTTAGAGGAAGGAGCTCTGCTCAGTACCAAACCTCTGCTAAGCCCACAGGACACCTCGGGTGGCTGCTGTTGCACACTGACCACAGGTTGATCATTATTTCACTCAACACGACCCAGCTGCTGCAAAAAGAGAGGTTTCAACCCACTGCACTCAGAGTGGAGCCTGCTGCAAAGAAAAGCCTTCTCACACAGTAACCAAAAAGAGGATTGGCCATTTTGATATTCTTATTTAAGAAGCATTATAAACCCTGTGGAGTATTTGGGGGGTTTTTTCCTTCTAGCTGTTTTTTTTTCCTGTTATAAGGCTGCATGTTTGAACACCTGTAGTATGTGGAAGACTGAAAACTTCCTTTTGTTATGATAATTACCACACATTAGGACAGGGCTACACAGAATAGAATCACTGAATGCTTTGGGTTGAAAAGGACTTTAAAGATCACCCCAACCTGCCCCTTGCCATGGGCAGGGACACCTTCCACCAGCCCAGGATGCTCCAAGCCCTGTCCAACCTGGCCTGGGACACTTCCAGGGATGGGGCAGCCACAGCTTCTCTGGGCAACCTGTGCCAGGGCCTGCCCTCCCTGAAAATGAAGAATCTCTTCATAATATCTAATCCAAACCTTGTCCTGTACCAGGTTCCTCTCCAGCTCTCTTGGAGCCCCTTCAGGCACTGGAAGACACTCTCAGGTCTAATCAGAGCCTCCTCTCTTCCAGGCTGCACCCTCACCTCTCTCAGCCTGTGTTCATAGGAAAGCTGTTAAATGATACACAAATGATGATGTTTTTTTCCATAATCCCTGAAGTTTAACTATACAGACAGATCCCTATCAGGGCAGCACCTGATTTACCCTTCAGATGAGTGCACAGACAACTGATTAACTCCTCAGAAGCCCTCCCTGCACAGTGAATCCTTTTTAGAAGCACAGGCCATGGGCATGAGGATAGATTTTGACTCAAAAAAAAAAACCAAAAAAACAACCCAAAAACATAGCACCACCACACATGTCTGCAATCCCTCTCCAGTGCTTTCACACCAATTTGCTGAGGTGGCTGCCTTTTATCCTCGATGTCTGTACTGCAGCAAAGTGCACTTGAGAGGACAAAGCAATCCCAGAGAAAATGGTGTCAAGGCATTGAACAGCTGCGTCTGAACAACCTCAGGATCACCAGCACAAATAGATTAAAACAAACATCTTCAGGTCTTCCAAAGCCACACAGCACAAGAGGATCTGCAGAGCAGTGTCAGAGAGGGGGATGGAGCACTGAAGCATCACCAGGGGATGCTCAGGACTGGCAGCCCACAGTCCTGCCTTGCCTGCCCCTGGGTAACCCAGGTGTGACCTGAGGGCTGCAGACACCTGGCAATTAAGGGGTGATGGCCCCTCTCCTGTCTCCACAAGGAAGTCAAACAGATTCTGAAGCAGTCCCAGAGCAAACAACCTGACAGCAATCCAAGTCTGTGCACGTTGTAAGCTACAGTGGAACTGATAAAAATTCCATTAAGGAGCTTGGGAAAAGCATGGAATATTATCTCCCATGACATAGCATTCCCTCAGCAAGAACAAAGTCACCAAGTATTTCAGCTGCTGACCAAGGAAATCAGGAGAGGCAGTAGAGCTGAAGGCTTCCCAGGAACCACCAGCTAAGCTTCAGAAGGCTCCTCCAGCAAATACTAAAACTTCAAATCCCTGTGAAGATTCTCCTTTCTGGGTACTTCACACAAGCCTTTCTATTTCCCACAGCTAACCTGACCCTCTGCCTTACTTCAGTGTACAAGTCAAGTTGTCCCAGATCCCACACCAACAGGGATCAAGATCACAAAGCTCTACATTTTGTTTGCTGCATACAGAGATATTTTGTATCAAATCAACAGCTCTGCCACAGTGTTCTGGAATGTTGCTCAGCTGTATTTGAACAGGAGCCTTCTTCAGTGCCCACCCTGCAGCCCAAACATTTTTGCCCTCTAAATCCAGTGAGCTTTATCAAATGTGACTCCACTTTAGAACACTTGCCCATCACAGACAGCAGCAGCAATATTTTGTGGTGAAAAACACTGAAAAGTGAGTGGCAACAGATTAAGCCTACAATTTAAAGGGTTCTTTAGAGCACACAGGTAGAACTTCCAGTCAAGACAAGGGGAGAGAAAACAGCCACTGCGCTCCAGAGGTGAAATGTAAGTGATGTGGACTCATGTTTCTGGCAGATCTGCCATGTGTTTGTCCTCACCACACTGATGGACCAGCTCCACTCTCTATGGAAGTTTTTCCGCTTGTCCCTAAAAATTCTGGGACAATACCTTAACCTGGGTTTACACATGCCAAGGGATGATGTCAACACCAGGCTGGTGGTTTTCCTATTCAAGCTATTTCTGGCTTTCAAATAAACAAATAACAAAAAACTCAAAATACCTATTTTGTCTGTGCAAGAATAGAGGCACAAACCCACAAAGCTGAAATTTGCTTGATGAGCTCACTTTTGGAACTGCTTTCCTCACCTAAACAATGTTAACAGTCATCCTTCCACAAAGTCCAAAGGGGAAAAAAATTGGAATTTATGAAGGAACTGATAATTTGTTCCTAGCTACGGACAACACATGCTCTTGAAGTCCCTGCCGTAGTGGCTGATGAGAAGATCACACCACTTCTAAGTCAGAAGGCAAAGCAGTTGCTTCCAGGAAGACAGGACTAGAGGTGGGCTCTGCCACCACAGAGAGCCCAATGTCCCTCTTCCTAGCCCCAAATCCCTACAGAGCAGGGGTAGCATAGGGAATGCTCATGTGCTGGCAATCCCTGGCACTCTAGCTCACCACACCTGCAGGCATACCAATAAATCCAGCAAGACAAGGGATGGAACTAAGCGGGATAGCTGGAATTCCCTTGGGAATCTGCTAGTGGAAGGCTGCTAGGCCACAATATGGTACCCACCTGGAACAGACCTGCCAAAACTGTGGGAGCCCTTCCTGCCAGGACAGCTGGCAGAGTCAGGAAGCAGCAAAACAAGGCACGTGCCCCACCAGTGTCCCTCCTCCAAGCAGAAGCCCCATGGGACTCCAACCACCTTCCTGCAGCCACGAGTCCCACAAGCCCAAGGTGCTCCCAGCCGAGCCCTGAGACCAGGGAACGTCAGGGAAAAGCAGTGTGTGTGCCTCACTCAGCCCTCCCAAGGAACTCCTTGCTGTGGTATCCCTGCTGGTAGAGAAAGGCAGTGTCCTCCCCATGCTTCATCTGTCCCACATGCCTCACGGAGCCAGGCTTGGACCTGGAGAGCAATCAAGAGTCTGCTGAGCAGGAGATGTGTTCTCCCTTTGTGCAATCACTGTCTTGACAGGATTTGAATGTGCAAAGACTTGTGAGACAACAGCAGGTATCACACACAACTAGTTTCCCAGTGTCTGCCAAGCTGAGAGGCACAGCCCCATCTGAGCACGCAGGAGTTGTGCAGGAAGGCACACCCTCCCCCTCCAGGTGTCTGGCTGAGATTTATCCCACTCCTTTGTCTGGACCTCCCCACCAGTGAGACATGGCTGTTGTTTGGTCTGTAATAAGGATAAGTAGTGCCAAGCACTAACAGGGAGGCACTGGAGTGGCACTTCATCAAACAGGGCACAAAGGCACCAAGGCCCTGCAGGATGTCACTCAGCCATCACAGAAGGACATTTTGTCAATACAGCTCAAAGTCACTGTCACTGAAGGGTCTGACACTTACAAGGAGCCCCTCCCAGTTCACAGCAAGGGGTTCCTGCTCCAGTAATTCCCATGATGTGCATCTCAAATCCCAGGTTATAAAAATTTCAATGTATATCCACTCCACTCTCCACCCCTGGACCTGACCATTTTACATTTAACTCCTCTCCTTGCCTCTGCTCCAGCTTGGAGCTATCCAGAGCCTGAAGTTCCTTAGGGATTACCTGCTGCAGGTGGAGTCTTACCCATAAGCCATTCTCTCCAGGGGTTTACAGCCATGGCATACACTTATCCACAGCCACAATCACTTGGAGGTGCTCCTGTTCCAGCAGGGGCTTCTCCATCAGTCACCACAGTGCCCATACCTGCTCCAACCAGGCCCTACCCACAGGCACAGTCCCTTCAGGAGGGAACCTGCTCAAATATGGCCCTAACCCTGCCCTCAGTCCCTCTAGGGGTGCACCTACTCTGCCCCGAGTTCATCCATGGCCACATGCCTTGAGGTGCTCCACCACAACCTCATGCACAGCCAATGGGGCTTCCACATGTCCCTGCTGCAGCACAGACTTATCCAAGGGCCACATCCCTTTGGAGATACACCTGCTGTGGCACAGACACCATTTAGGATGCACCTGTTTGAGGTGTGACCCCAGCCAAAAGCCAGCACCACTCACTCACACCTCCCACCCCAAGCTGGGATGGGGGAGAGAACCGGAAGGGTAAAAAAATTCATGGGAGAAAATTCGGTGAGAAAATTCAGGGGGTGATAGAAAGTTTAATAAGTAAAGCACAAACCACAAGGAATTCATTCCACACTTCGCCTGGACAGGCAGGTGTCCAGCCATTCCCAGGAAAGCAGGGCTCCATCACACATGAAGGGGACTTGGAAAGACAAATACCATCACTCCACATGTCTCCCTCTTTCTCCCTCCTTCTTCCCCCAGGTGTAAATGCTAAGCACGACACAGGACCTCCCACAGGCAGTTGGGATCAGCTGTCCCAGCTGTGTCCCCTCCCAATTTCTTGTGTGGCCAAAGCCTACTCATGGTGGGGTCAGGAGTAGAAAGGGCTTTGGCTCTGTGTCAGGTAAGGATAAGAGCACAAACCCAACACAAAGCCCCAGAGCAGCTACTGTGAAGCAAGTTACCTCTTTGCCACGCAAACCCAGCACAACACTGACACACGGAGAACCAGCCACGCTCTCCCTATGTCCCCTTTTCCTGCTGGTTCTCTGGGCCAGGGGATGTAACTGATCTGTCTTTTGGCTGAGCTAAGCAAGGTGCAAGCAGCCAATGCCACAGAATTGCTGTTTGCCCTTAGCAGGAGGCCCAGGGGATGTCACATCTCATCAGTCACAAGTGATTTTTGTACCAAGCGGCACACGAGAAAAGCTGGAGCGGCAGAAAAGTCCAAAAATCCCTGTGGGATCTTGTGCTACTGTCACTGGAGGTTCTCCACCTCTTGATGTACCCAGAAAACAAGGCAGGTTTCCTAGGGAGAGGTAAAGTCAGATAGGACAGCTCTGCAGAAGGAAGAGCTTTGGGGTCAAGAGGGAAGACAATAACCAGCATCCTCGGGAAGGGAGAAAAATCTTGGGCAGGAGGAGGAACAAGATGCTCAAGGAAGTAACTGGGGGCTCAGAAGAGAAGGGCGAAGGGGATGGTACTCCAGCCCTCCATGCCCTCTGGAGCCGAGATCCAGCAGGAGTCAGCTGTGGCAGCTCCGAGGGACAGCCCCTCCTGGCACTTCTCGGGTGTGAAAATCCCCCGCTCAGTTCCTTAAATCCAGCCACAAAATGCAGGAGCTGCTAAAGCATGTTCTTCTCCTCCCGGTGACCATGTTCACTGCCAAATTTCACACAACTCCCGACAGACTCCTGCACTAATTTAAGCAATACTGAAACTTCAAGGCGAAGAGGTAGAGGGTAACTCCTTTCCACTTCACCTAAAGGAATTTCTCCAGTCTTTAAGAGTGTTGATTTTGAAAGGTCTCTAGCTGAAGATAGCTATTGTTTCCGACAAGCCTCCAGGTAGAGCTGAGTGACATTACTTGCATCACATGTGCTTTATCTACCCCTTCCTGAAGTGCTTGGCCATTGCCCTGATGCGCTGCTGCGAGTCACAGGGCCGTTGATTTCCTCTATTCATCAGAAATGTCACCCACCACGACAAGTTATTTTCCTCATTTAGCCTGTGGACTACAAGAGCACTAATGAATTCCCCCCACCCGCTGGATCTTTGCAAACAAATGACATCAAATGGGCAGTTTAAATCCTAACAAGCTCTGACAGATCCCAGGCACCCACTTACACTGGGGGCTGGGAACAATGGCTTTAGATTTCCACCCCTCCCATGGCACCAGTTATTTACTCCTTTGCTCCTGAATCCCAATGATTCTCTGTGGTCACAGAAACCAAAAGCACTGACATGAAACCACAGAACTGTCTGGATTTGAAAGGGACCTTAGAACCACCTCATTCAAACCCTACTGCTGCGGTGAGGACTAGGATGCATTCCTACAATCCTGCTGGTACTGGAAAAAATGCCATATATTCCACTGATACTAAAACCTGATTGTTTTCTATCCTAATGAAGGTATATTTGCATTAATGTAATACTCCCCTACATGCATTAAGTATGCACATGTCATTAGATATGTTTCTCTTGCACTTGGGATGGCATATTTAACACAAAGTATGTGTGTATTTACAAGTCTCCAGTTTAGTTTTCAGTCAGCTTAAACAGCTCCAGTACGATTTCTCCTATTTGTTGACATCACCACCTTCCAGAACATTAAATAAGTGAACAAAACGAGCTGGCCTGGCCTGGGTAGTTTCCACACCCACGTCAAGCCCACGTAACAGAGCCGGTACACAGCTTTCCCGACACAGTTTGTGCCTTCAACAGGATACACCTCCAATAAATACGCTCANAAAAAAAAAAAGGGCAATTTTGGGGAAAGAAACACCACTCCAGGCAGGAAAAACACTGCAGCCTGACATGGGGCTTTTTTTCCCAGTGTTATCCTACTTCAAGGTAGCTCCTCACAAACAAGCCCCAAGTACCCCAATCCTACTTTCTGAAGTCTGACAGCCCATCCTCTACTTTGAAACCAGGCACCAGCGTTCAAGTTTGGCTCTCCCTGCTCAGGCACTAGTTTCCAAGGAAACCAGTGACTGCAGGAGCATTGCAAAACATGAGTCCTGCACTGCTTCCCGACTACACCGGAGCTTTCTCCCTGACATAAACCCTTCCAGGCAGGTGCTTCCCACCGTTCCTGAAACCCCTGGATACCATTTCAGATACTGAGGATGTCAGGATGCACAGCACACATCCAAGTGGCTTGCACACTCACACCAATCCACTTTCTGTAGACGATGGGAGAAGAAGAAAGGAATTATTTACATGCTTTAGGCTCCAGAGTAGCCACAAATACTTTTGTTTTTTCCTGTTCTATCAGCCCTTCAAAACAAAGGCTACACAGAGCATGAACATCAGGGACTTCTCTGCCTGCACATCCCCCTTAAAAATGGCAAGACAGCAGATGAAAAACATCTCTAGAAATAGTTATCCTTTATCCTGACACATATGCAAATATTTTGGCCCCGTGAAAAGCCACAGGCAAAGAAATACCAACAGCACGAGCTACCAGTCATGTCAGTAAGTCGCATTTAAACAACCACCACCTCCAGCTCAGCTTTCCAGGACCCCTTCCCTTAGTATGAGGTTTGCATTCAATGACTTCTGAACTCTTAGCATCTACCCCCAAGCAGGATAACCAAAGAAACTGATACATATCAAGTCACTGTGTCCTTTCTAACACTTTAAAAGGATCATTTTTTCCCCCCTTGACTCCTATTCTGCATCTGGTGCTCAGCAAAAGCACAAAGTCCCCTCGCCTTCCAGAGGCAGCTGGCTGGGTAAATTCTGTGCTACTCCACACATTTCTGCTCAGTACCAGCACTCTGACCTGGCTTTTTATTACTATTATTCATTTCAAGCATAGAAGACACATCCTGTGTTTAGGAACAGGATGCTAAAGCTCAAGAATGCTTTCACAGAGAGTCTGGAGACAAGGAATTTGTCTCTGTGGCCTGGGATCTTTCTGTTGTTGCCTTTTCAAACCACCCACCTACAGCATTCACACAGAACTACAAATGTGATACAGGGAAGAGCAACATGGATAATTATTGCAGAAAGACAAATGAGAGAGAAAAAGTTAATTCTGTCGAAAATTAATTTATGGAGCTGTATTACAATTTAATAGTTTCTATACTAATTACCACCTTCACTGAACTGCTATTACTGTGCTCAAAACTACTATACCTGCTGCAGAGTTTTGTTTTGCATAAAACCACCATGCAAATGGCAATGCAGGCTGTGAACAGAACTTCTTTTCTTTAAAACATAATTTTCTTGGCAGCAAACTGATAAAATCAGTGTCCAAAAGCAGCAGAAATCCAGGGAAGTCTGTGTTGCTTGCTGCTGAGAAGAACTAAGGATAATAGACTGCAGCAACAAATCTTGCAATTCAATTCGGCAATGCAAGAGCCAGACAGAAAAGGAGAAAACAAATACATGGTTTTAATAGTTTTGTCCAGTGAATTGGTTTCTTACCTTCCTCTGAATAAAACCCTCTGGCCCCTAGAGTTTACACCCGGCATAAACACTCCCTGCCTACAGAGGCGTGTTGAGAGATGACACTGCCTTCAACAGTGAGAAATCTTAATCCTCTGCACAACACCACCACACAGTTATCCCTTACTACTACTGCTAGTAACCCAAACCCCAGAAGGTTTTTACGCACTACACAAGGAGCCAAATTACCAGCAATGTCCCTCTTGCTACTTCATTAAAGCAGCTCAGAGCCTGAGCCAGTGCAAAGGGAAGCCCAATTCACCATCACCCCTGCCAAGCCAGACCTGTCAAAACAGAGAGGGGAGAAAAAACAAAAACAAACAAACAAAAAATATCACACTTGACTGACTGTGTGTTCAAACTCTGCCAGGGAGTGGATCATCCTTCACAGTAAAACCTCACCTCCCAGCAGGGAGACTCTGCCCCAGCACCACTCCACACACAGCAGTGAAGCCCAAACCCCAAGGTCCTGCACACCACAAAACCCCACTGACACTACAGGATGACAGTGTTCCATCAAGAATTAGCTTAATCTACATTCAGATGGGTCCTGCATTAGATCACATAGCACATAAAAGCAACCACAGCATTTAATAACTCAAATAAATGATAAATGCATTGCATTAATTAATTGCTCACTGGACACATCAAAGTGAATTACATCTTGATTAAAAAAAAAAAAAAAAGAAGGCTGCACCACTACCTCTACTGCTGCTTTTGGTGAGATATTTTCTGCACCAAAACCAGAAAGTAGCAGGACTGAAGAGGCCATCACCATCCAAGCTCCTGTCCCACATTCCAGGAAGCCACTAGTGCCAGAGCACATCTCAGTTCCCCACAAGTCCCTCCTCCATCATCTCAACCCACAGTTTCCAGTGGTTGCATCATGCACCAACCATCCTCCAAATTGTGTCTGAAAGAGGAGAGCATGGGCTTTAAGACAAGATGGGTTTGGGTTGCTTTGGAGGTTTTTTTAGAACTATAGTTTGAGTGTCTTAATTATTGCCTTAATACGTAACACTGACACCAACAGCTCATTTTATGCAAACACTCTAAATATGAAGTGCTTTTCAAGTAGTCCTGGGGGGTTTATGACTATTATGATCACTTAAAAATATGCCTCTAGGCCAGAGAAAATGTGCACATTCACCTTCAAAGAACTGATTTGGCCATTACAGAGATCTTGTTAAATCCCTTGTATGTCAGCTGCACTTTCCCCAAGGCTACACCACCAAGTACTTTATACTGCTTACACCAGACCTCTTTAAACACAACTCACAAGCTGCTCCTTCCCTCACAAGCAAATCTCCAGGACTTCAGCAGATTCCCCAACTTCACATTCCATGTCTGTTTATTTCCAAAAACAACTCGGTTTTCCTCTCACTCAGCATTTCCTATAAACAACACAACATTCTGCCACTTTCTATGTAACACCACCCAGGCCAAGAGCTCAGGGCCTTCACACTCACCAACCCACCACTTCATTTCACATTCTGCTTCTGAATCTTTTTCTTTTTTCCCATTTCTGAAGAAGAAAATACACTGATTAGACAAACTTCCAAAAAGGCAAACAGCTGTCACCAATCCCTGAACAAAACAGCCTGTTAAAATTAAAGTCCTGGGTATTTTCCCATGGCAAGAAACCACACGACGAAAGGAAAGGGCTGCAGCTTGGTACTTCAAAAGGCTTTTCTTTGCTTGGCTGCTCTGTAAAATTTTAATTGCAATAGCAGTAGGTACAAACTCACAGCATTCTTTCCCTGCTGACAGGCTGTTAGCAGCCAGGATAGACCCTTCCAGAGGTCAAAGGTGTGGAAAAACAAACAAGAGCAGCAATTTTAGAAGATTAACAAGAGATAAAGATTTGTCATCTTTCTACCACAGAAAACCACCCGCAGTCTGTGCCACTTAGTGTCTTCTTGCAAGTCATTTCCTTTTTCAGGTGGGAGAAAAAAGACACTTTTTTCCAAACACTTGGAGAGAAAAACCAAAAAAGATGCCCATGCCTTTTTCTCACCAGCCCTGTAACTCAGAAGAAAATGGAGGGACATGTTCCTCCACAGATTTTAGCTATAAACTCCTTATGTGAGCCTACAAAGTCTCATTTCACTTTTCAGGGAGTTTTAAAGGCAATACAAGACCAGTTCTGCAACAGCAACTCAAACTCTCATTCTGAAATAACTTTTTTTTTTAAACTAGATTTACCTATGAAGAGATTTATGTACAAGGTAAGACCTTGCAGGAAATTTCATGGCATTTTTCCATGTGAGGTAATGGAATTTACTTCCTCACTTTCAGTGCCATTCAGGCTCACAAAATAATTTGGGTTGGGAGGGACCTTAAAGCCCATCTTGTTTCACCTGTGGCACAGGCAGGGACATCTCCCACCAGCCCAGGTTAAAGGAGGAAAAAAACCCTTTCTTCAGTTCATGCCACACGCATTGAAAATTTCATTTGTATTTTTTTTAGCTTAGAGACAACTTCCTTTAAAAATTCCATTTGTCGGCCAAAACACTGCATTGGGAAAAGAGGCTTCCAGCTCCCACCTGACCTGTAGAGCTCTTCTGGATTCCTTTAAAAGCCCATCAAGGTTGTTTAGGGTTTATTTGGGGTTTGGAGCTTTTTTTTGAAATTGGGAACAGGGAACCCTCAGGGCCCACAGAGAGAATGACAGAATAGTTTGGGTCATAAGAGACCAAAGACATAAAAGGCCACCTGCTGCCATGTGGACACCTTCCACTAGCCCAGGTTGCTCTGAGCCCCATCCAACCTGGCCTTGCGCACTTCCAGGGATGGGGCAGCCACAGCTTCTCTGCCCAACCTGTGCCAGGGCCTGCCCACCCTCACAGGGAAGGACTGCATCCCAATATCCCGCCTAACCCCACCCTCTGGCAGCCCCATCTTCATCCCGATTAGGATCTGCAGCATCAAGTTGACTTAAATACTGTAAATATTAGTATTTATAGTATTCTATTATTTATATAATATTATTCCCTGACCAGGGAAGGGCATCATCAAACACTCCCCCAGCACACTGCACGGAGGCATTTACACGGGGAACGACTACCATCCCAGCCGGAAAACATTAACCCAAGGTTTTCTCAGGATTCCTACACCAGGCCCCACGCTCATTCCGAACCCCGCCGCCCGGGCAACTCCAGCCCCTCTCTGAGGGCACCGGGGAGGCAAACACTGAGACTAATTGGCATTTTTGGGTTGCCATGCGCTGTGCTAGAGGAAGATCACACGGGTGGGATGCCTTTATCCCGCCCTGGATGCTCCCCAGGCGCAGCCGGGGCTGCGCGGAGCACCCTCCGGACACACTTTTGGGGTGTTCTGCTCGGGGTTTCGGGGTGTTCCCCGCTCCGCTGTCCGCTCCTCGCCCGGACAACGGGGCGCCTTAAAAGGGCAAAACATCTGCGGAGAAGCGGCGCGGGAATGGGAATCGCGGGGTGGGAAGAGGCACCGGGAGGGGGAGAACGGGGAGAGGGGAACGGGAAGGGGATGGCGGGGCCTGGGAAGGGGATGGCGGGCCTGAGGGCGGGCAGTTGCCAGGAGACAGCGGGGCCGGCATGGCGGCGGCCAGGAGAGAGCGGCACCTGTGTCCCTCCGTCCCCACCCGCGACAGCGCCAGGACATTGCAGCCCTGTGTCCCGAAATCCCCACCCACGGCACCACCGGGACATCCCAACCCTGTGCCATCCCCGCCCGGGACAGCACCGGGACATCCCAGCGCTATGTCCCACCATCTCTGGTCGGGGTCCCACCGAGACCCGCGGCAGTACCGGGACCCCGGCCCTGTGCCCCAGCACCCCACTCATGGCACCACAGCGACCCTGGCCCTCTGTCTCGCCCCCCACGGCACCACCGGGACACCACGACCCCATACCCCGGCACCCCCGCCTGTGGCACCACCTGGAGCACCAGGTCACCGAGCCGTGCCCGTGCCGAGGGCACAGCAGCGGCACACCCGGCACACACGCACCTGACCGCCAGGACTGCTCCAGGGCACCCTGCACGGCATCCTCCAGCGCTCCCGGTGAATAAATAACCCCACGGCGAAGAAGCCGGCCGCGGAGGGGAGGAGGGTCTGCCACCGACGGGGAGGTCGTGCCGCGCCCGCACACGGAGCCCAGCGCCGCGAACACCCCATCGCCTCCTTCCTCCTCGTTTTTTATCCCTCGAGTTGCGCCGAACCAAAGGCATGGCGATTTATTGGCCAGGAAAAGGCACTGAGCGGAGGCAGCAAACCCGCGAGGCCTCCGCTTCTTCATTAAATGGCTCTAATTTCCCTGATCTGCGGCAGGTGTGAAACGGGGGCAGGTGTGAAACGAGGACAGAGCATCCCCCGGCGCGGCGAGAGCAGAGGATCCCCGCAACTTTCCCTGCCCCCCTCCGGCACACCTTCCCCCGAACCAGGACACTACAAGGAGCAGCTGCCAAACCCCACTCCCCAAAACGCCAGCACCCTGCAGGAGGGAGGGGGGGCTACGGGAGAGCCGGCACCGCATCCAGCCAGGGCTCTAAGTTTCCCGGCTGGGAGTGTCCCCCTGCGGGACCGCGGAGCGACCCCCGGGTTTGTCCCGTCTCCTCCCGTAGCGGGAAAGCTCCCCCCGAGCCCGCGACCCGCTGCTGTCCCGCCCGCCGCCGTGTCCCCTTCCCTGGCGGAATCGCGGTGGCGCCGGGACCCCCCCGAGCCGGGACGGGGGACGAGGGTCCCCTTCTGCTCGCACCTCGGCGCTCGCTCCTGCCGCACAACCCCCCGCTCGTAACTTTCCCACCATGCGGGACCACACGGGGTGGATGCGGGATGCGGGGCTGCTCCGAACGCCCCGCTCCCTGCGCCGGGTGCGGGGGGCGCGGCCGGGGGATGGAAGGGGATGGAGGGGATGGCAAGGAGAGAAGCGGCAGCGAGGGGAGCGGGATCGCGGGGAGAGGGCTGAGGGTGACCCCCGGGGCGACCCTCTGCTTACTGCGGGCTCTTGGGGTAGAAGGGGAGGGGGACGTGGCTCAGATCCTGGATGTCGAAGGCGGTGGGCTCGGCCGAGATCGCCTGCCGCTTGGTCCGCTGCTCGCCCTGCAAGGTGCCGGCGCTCTGCTGCTGCGCCTGCTGCGTGGCGGGCCGGATCACCGAGCGGTACTTGTCCAGCTCGTTCTGCAGCTTCTGGATCAGTTCGTCCTTCTGGTCCAACTCCAGCTCCAGCTCGTCGATGAGCGCATCCCGCTGCCGCAGCTCCTCGATCTTCTCCTGCAGCGCGTACTGTAAATCCCGCAAAGTGCCCATGGTCCTGCCGCCTCGCTCCCGGCAACTTTCCCCCCGCACCTCGGGCCGCCTTCCCGCACCCGGGCCAACTTCGCCCCCCGCCTGCCGCTGGGCTCGGCCCGGCCCGGCCGCCGCAGCCGGACCCCCGGCACGGCGCTCCGGAGCCGGGCTGTTGTCACGGACGATCGCGATCCGCCTGCGTCAGGCTGGGCTGGCGAGGCAGCCGAGACACGCTCACACACAGAGACATACACACACACCCGCGGCGGCAAGGAGGGAGGGAAGGGAGGCGGGAGGGAAGGCGGCAGGAGGGAGGCAGGGGCGGCGGGGAGGATGCACAGGCTCTCCCCGCTCGGCCCCGCCGCTCCCCGCGCCGCCCACGCCCCGCGGGGTGGCCCGGAGGGGGCTGCGGGGAGGGAGGAGAGAAGGGACCGGTGGGGAGCAGCTCCCTGAGCCCCCCCGCCCGTCTGCCCCCGCAGGAGGATGCCATCAGACAGGTCCGAGCCCCCGCGGATGCCTGCGCGATCCTTCCTGCCCGCCCGTCCCGCAGCCGCCGTGTCCCCGCTCCTCTCCCTCCATCCTCGGCTCCACTCAGGGTGCCGCTTTTCCCTAAGGAACTTGCCCAGCTTATCTTCCCGTTACTTTGTTTTTAAATAGCCCATTTTTGTTGCCTGCTCCGAGTGGAAGCGCAAGCCGGCGCCTGGCATGGCTCCTCCTCAGTCTCAGCAAGCTTCGGGCTCCAAAAACCCAGATTTTCATGTGAATATCGGTCAAGTATGTCTGCACTGGAAAAGCCTGGAGGCAGGGCAGATGGATTTCAGAGCGCTTAAAAAAACCAAAACCAAACCTATCTTAAAATCTGGGGAATTTTCCCGTGCAGCCCAAATCCCCACGTGAAAGCACAAGTTTCTGCCGTACCAAACGCGATGGGATTTTCCCGGAGTGCGGGATTTTTCCCTCGTGCACTCGCATTCCCTGCCGCACACCGGCTCTACCTATTCGGTCCAGTCCATGGGGCTGCAGCACAATAGCACCAAACAAACGAGCCGCATCGGTGCCAAATGGGTCTGGCTCCTTCGGGGGTGCCCGCGTGTGCCAGGCTCTCAATGCACATCGTGACAGCGCAGCTCCCGGGCTTGGCCCTCCGGGGAAACAAAAGAGTTGGGGTAAGATTGTCCTGTGCGGAGGACTCAGGGAGAAAAGCCCCCCCAAGACCCACTGGGTGCTGACACCACACAAGAACTCCTGTAGCGCTGGGGCACCGGCACAATTTGCTGCTCAGATGTTTTCAGGGCAGCACAAGCAACTGCTTCTATTGCCTCCTGGAGAGTTTGGTTTGGGAAGGAGGAGGAGGAGGATGCAGCCAGGGATATGTTTTTTTGGAGGTGGATGGTTTCTGTGTGTTTGTATCTAGACTTCCCACAGGGGCAGTAGCTGCAAATGCCAGACATCCAGACCGTGTTTGTGGAATTGAGCTCTTTTGTGGTTTCTCTTTTATTTTTTTATTTTTTACTGCCTGAGTCCAAAGTTCCAACTTTCAACCTGAAGATGGTCTTATAAAATAAATTTTAAAATAATTAAAAAAAAAAAACAACAGAGGAATTTGAACTGCTCCCTGCTCCACAGTGGTGTTGGAAAAGGCCTGGCCACTGTTCGTGGACATGAGGCTTCATGCATTAGATCCCTCCTGCATTTTTCAAGATACATGTGAAAAGTGAAAAAATAAATGGGTTATGCAAAAAGCCCCAGTTTTCAGTCTCTCTGATACATACAGGCACAAAGCAAAGTCCCCTAGTTGTTTGCACGGGTTTAAGTTCAGACAGAATTTGTTTTTACTGCTTATTCCCTCCATTTCGGTCTAGCACAACTTGCCAGGAAAAGTACCAAATATCCCCTGAACATTTCCATTTTAAAGACGACCAGCATTAAACAGATGCATTCCTGCTGCCTCCAAACCAGAAAGCAGTGATAAATAAAATATTTTAATAGCATTCAGCCCACATGCTTTAAGTTTTATTGTTTTCCTCCCTCCAGAAGTGATGCTGATGTCTGGACAAGGGAGACAGCAACACAGTTAACTGAAGCCCACCAGGCTTCAAAAGAATCCCAGCCCTGGGGAAAAACTGGTGCATAATTTCTCAATGACAAGCAGTAAAGTCACATTACTTGGTTTCTATTAGAGGTGCACAGCCTAGAACTGACACAACTGCACCCCAATCAGAGAGGACATGGAGAAAACCATAAGGGATTATGGGCAGTAAAGCTGTCAAGGGATTTAGCTAGGTATATCTAAATAATGTATTTATTTACAGGTGGGAAGCAGATTTTCAGAAGACCCTTGAGGTCTAAAGAGAGATTTTTATGGCTTAGTTTTAGATATGGGACTGTAACCAGCAGCTGGCAAGTCTAAGGCCCATCTTCCCTAATTTAAGGATGAGGCCAGAGCAGCCCAAAGTGCTTCACAACCAGACAACCAAGTTCTGCCATGGGAAGGCAGCCACAGTTGCCTATTCTTGGCTATTCTCTGGTCCCTCCCAAAAAAAACACCAGGCAAGTGCAGATCCTGGCACTGCCTGGTGTGTAATCTCAGGGATCCCAGGGTACCTCCCCACTCCAATAAAAATAAATTCCATGATCCCATTCCTTTCAACTTAAAGCTCTCAACTGAAAAAAAAAAAATTAAAAAAAAAAAAAATTAAAAATCTCAGGTTCTCAGAGCAGCTGCTTTGTCTTCTTGATCCAGGGAATGGAAAGAAACAGCTTTAGGGAGAAGAATGGCAGGAATGCAGCAACTGGCTTGGTTTTGGGAGGACAGGGCAAAGCTGCTCAGTGTCTTAAGTGAGCTTTCGGCTACAGACATCCCAAAGGCTTTTTGTGATCCCTCCACTGTGCCTGGATATCAAGTGAGCAGGAAGCAAAAAACAAAGAGCATCTGCAGACAGCATCCTCTCTGCCCCACAACACAGCATGCTGGGCTGTGGTGATGGGAACCACACGGAACAGGGTTGTTTCTTCTCTGAGCGGGCTCTGATGAGCTCACAATATTTCCTCTCTGCACAGCTCTGAGGTTTTAATAGCTTTTGCTTCTAAGCCTTCCAGGGATCATCTGTCACCGAATGCACCCACTCAGCTGCCATCTCTCCAAGCTAAAACCATATCTGAATACTGTCTGTTCTGCAAACACCTCCCTGGGTTCCCGAGGCCAGGCTGGGATTACTGACAGGCAAATGTCACCTTGCTCCAGCCAGCTGGGACAGTGTGGACGGAGAGGCTGGAGATGCATCACTGACCACATACATAAACATCCCTCCTCCTGGAAGCATTTCTTTCTCCCTGCCTAATCCACTCTATTCTTTTCCCAAATCATCTGCAGGAGCAGATCAGCCCGTGGCAGGAAGTTGGACTGCTTGGATTTTGTGATGGATTTCCTCACTGAGCACTCATCCGAGTGCCCTCTCTACATGCACATTCACAGCAACACCTTCACGGTGAGAAGAAAGAAAGACTGAAATACGGGAGAATCTAGAGGAAAGCAGCACTGTCAGGAGCTGAACTCTTGCAAAAAGCACGCTGTAAACAACTCCGGTTGTATCCACCCCGAGTGCCTCATCTTAGGACGCTTCCTGCTATTCCCAAAATCCACACCAGCCCCGAGGCAGAGGAAGGAGTGCCATCTACTGAAACATGAACACACCTGACTCCTCCCTAGGGCACACTGGCCATTCTTGCTGCCTTTTCAGAATCACAGGACACTCTGAGCCCTTAAGCCAATGGCCCGTGTGGGGTTTTGCCCCAGAGTGTCTCTGGTTGGTCTTTCCAGGGCCATAGTGCCCTACAGATTTGCATGGGCCAGCTGGAAAATAATTCAGCCCCCAAATATGGGGATGAGGCTGAAACTGCTGCATCAAAACAGCCTCGCCAAGACCAAGGAGCAGGAATTGGCAATATCTGGGGAGTGTTTCAGCCCCTTCTCTCTAGGAAAATAAGCCCTATTTTCTTGTGACACTGGATGCTCCTCCTTATTTGGCTCCTTTTTGCAGCCTCTAAAACTGAGGGGTGAAACCCATTTTTCCCCTCCCCACTGAAGGGGCAGAGATATCCAGGGTTGAGCACTCTGGCAGTGAGTGCTGTCATTTAAACCCCATGGACTCCCCGGTGCTGGAAGTCAAATCAACATCTAAACTGGATTAACTTGAAGCTTTTCCTTTAGTATATGCCCAGAAGGAAACACTGAGAAGTAGCTCTTGTGAAGAACGTGCAACAGCTCCAGCCTCTCCAGGAAATCCTCCCAGGATGAAGATCCTTTGGAGCAGAGCAAGAAGGGGAGGAAAAAAAACCAACCAAACAAACACCAAAAGACTTATTAACAGTACGAAAAAATTGCTCACTGTGGAATAAGCAAAAGGAAAAAAACATAACAGCCTGCTGGGCTGCAGCTGGTAATGCACTTAGCTTTTTATATCACATTAGGGAGATGCACAGAAATGAATGTTTGTGCCTTGCAAGGCAAAAGGATGAGACGTTCTGAGAGCACAATAGCACGGACTGCCCGTGGAACACGGCGCATTCCAGCCCTCCTCACCCCATGTGTGCACACGCACGTGCCAAAATCAGGCAAGTTTGCTGTGAGCCTTTGTGAGCCTTTTCCCTGTAAAGAATAGATGGCACAAAGGACCTGATGCACTGGCAAGGTAGGAGATAACCCTCCTGCTGCTTTTTTCCCAGGCTGGAGGAAAGCCTGTATCTGTGGTCCCTGATGGGTGGGCTGCAGAGCTGAAACATTGGGGGTATCAGTCATGCCCATGGGAGGAACATGAGCTTAACAGGAAAATGGCACAAGAAATCATACTCAGTAAGTTCAAAAAGCCCTCTGAAGTTTGTTCCTTCCATTAGAGCAACCAAAACTGTCCTTCTGATTTCCTTTCCCCACGGACAAGACCCTGTTCCCACCATCCCTGCCTATGTGTCTACAGAAACAAGCCCTCCAACAAGTATCTGCCACACCTCAGTTGGAAGATGTCCTTCAAAGCCAGGTTTTTTCTCCCATTGTGGCACGTGAAGTTGGATTTTCAGCAGCTCACCCCTCAGGTGGGTGCATGTGGTGGGTCTCACATCCCCTCTCTTGGGTGCTGGCTCAGCTGCCCATGAACTCCTACAGAGTCAAGGAGATGTATTCCCACGGGATTCCGGGCAGCATTCCTCACCCTAAATGAAATCCTTGGCGCTGGGCTGTCTCCAGGAAGGAGCAGACACATTCTTCTGGTGCTCTTGTCCACACACACCTCGAGGGACTGGTTGATTTTTTCCCACCTGCCAGAGAAGGCTGGACTGCCCAGTGAGATCAGACACGAGCACAGCTTAGATATATATTCCTGTGGACTGGATTGAGTCAGAAAACAGCTTCAACATTATTCAGCTGCCATGAGAAGTCTCTTTAGGCTCACATTAAGCAGAAACTTGTTCTGCAAACTGCCAAAATAAATACTTAGTGCTGCTTTGCAGTTACTACAATTAGAGACTGCCTATGCCCCTGCTTTTCTCAGCAGTCCCAAGGCACTGACTATGTAGAGCAAAAGCAGCATTTAGACAAGGAGGGCCCTGGAAATGTAGTTTTTCTTTTGCTTTCAGCCATAAGCAACCAGCAAATGAACCCAGGGACCAATTAAACTAAACTTAAGGAAGCAGATCTAGTCTTGGAGCCATGAGATACAGGATACAACGGAGGTGAAGTCTGTAGAAAACAAACTCACTTTGGGAAAACAGGTCCATCCTGACTCCCACACACATCTGTGAGAGTGGAGAAGGCTGAAAGGTTTGAAGGAAGGTGGGAGTCCTGCTCTGGATCAGATTTCCACATAGAGGTGGCCGGGGCAGCCAGGCCAGCTTCCTTCCACTTCTCATCAGCCAGAGTTTAACTGCTGGGAACAGCCCATGGCCCGTGACCCTTCACCATCCACCACACATCCCTCCTCCCACTGCAGCATCTCGGGGTCAGCATGACAGCTCTCTGACTCATCCTACAAGAGGATCTGGGGTTACTGCCCAAGGACAAAACCCAGGGACAACAGAGCTCTGCAAGGTCTCTCAGTCACTGAACAATCAACATGCTCAGGCTTCTACAGTTGCCCAAACTTTTTCAAGACAAAACCCTTCCAAAGCCATGTGCACAGCCAGAAAGCTCCAGCTGCCCTACACACACTGCCTGTCACCCTGGGACTGGGCTGCTTGGGAAAGGCACTTGGGCTGACCTTCCCATGTTGCAGGGAGCAGGCACTTGGGAGCTCAGTGTCAAGGCACCTGGGGGCAAATTCCAGCTTTCTGCCTTCCTTTCTGACTGCACCTGCTCCTACAAACCTTCTCCATGTGAAATCACCTCTTTGCTTGTCTTTATGTGGGACTCTACCTAGCAACAACAGCTCCCAGGGGCACCTCTTGGAATCACTGAATCCCAGAATGGTTTGGGTTGGAAGAGACTTTAAAGCCCAGCTCATCCCACCCCCTGCCATGGACAGAGACACCTTCCACTATCCCAGGTTGCTCCCAGCCCCATCCAACCTGGCCTTGGACACTTCCAGGGATGGGGCAGCCACAGCTTCTCTGCCCAACCTGTGCCAGGGCCTGTATAGGGACGAATTTTATCCCAATATCCCATCTAACCCTGCCCTCTGTCAATATAAACCCATTCCCCCTTGTCCTGTCCCTCCAGGCTCTTGCTAAAAGTCTCTTTCCATCTTTCTTGTCACCTCCCTTCAAGTACTGGAAGGGCACAATTAGGTCACCCCAATTAGGTCAGCCCAAAGCCTTCCCTTCTCCAGGCTGAGCAATCCCAATCTTCCCAGCCTTCGTGTGGCTCTGGTTGGATGCTGGGAAAAACTTGCCCTGACAAAAAGTGGGATTTATCCCTTGAGACAGCTGCAAGTCTTCATAGTTGACTTTTAAAACACCACACAAGCACAGCTAAAACCCTCAGTTCCATCTGATTTTTTTCGGCCACGGTTCTCCGCTTGCAAGAGCTGGAAGGCAAAATCCTCCAGAAGGTTTGAGCAGCGAGGGGACTTGTTTTCCTCCAAAGTCACATTAATTGATAGCAGCTCCTTTCCACAGCCTGATTTTGAAGCTGCTTGATGCCATTCCTGAACTTCCCGGGTTGAATGGTGCCAAACCACTCGGCAGCCTCGAGCGTCTGCAATTCCGGGTGCTCCCTCTCATCGCCCTTTTGGACCCTGCAGTGTTTCTTATCTCTCTTTGCCAGTAATGCACCACTCACCTCTCATAATTGCCTTGGTCTGTTGGCTTGATTTATCCAGCCTTCAAAACAATTCATTTATATCTGAAATTGGATTAGGAATAAATACATATTCCACTGGCCCTGATATGAAAATAACCAGTGCATTACCATTATTTCATGACAGATGCCTTGAGAACAAGTGCCTTGTCTCTTTACGTAATCAGATTAATTCCCCTGCTTATTAAAAATTATTATTTGGCTGTTTCAGGTGTTTGTAATAATAAAGAGAGACCACAGATTTTTAAAGCTGTGGTTTACACGCCCGGGCAACAAGCTGGTGTTTCTTTAAGCTGCACTGAAAGTTGTCTTTCTCTTTAAAACCAGACTTTTCAGAATTTATTCTGAAGCCTTTGACATGTGCACGTCCGCAAGCTCCTGCAAATATTTCACTGACGCACCAGGCTTTCATTTAGGTTTCTAGAAGCCTTTATGGCCACAACTCCAGCAATGCCAAGCCCTTCTCCTCGCAGAAAACATCTCCAAAAACGCTTTGCACTCAAGACTTGAGCCCCATGAGCTTTCAAAGACTTAGAATGGATGGCTGCACCCCACAGAGGACCCACCTTGCCGAGGTGCCAAGGACATACCTGTGACTCATCCAGGCACAGCCTGCAAACAGGGGCTCACATCAGGTGTCACAGAGGCTTTACAGCGCTCCACTGACTTCTACAGCTCTTTCTTCTTTATGCTTGGGGAAGCTTCATCAAGATGCGCTCTCAGAGTGCGTGAAGTGTTTATGCTCCCCATTCTCTCGGTGTTAGTGTTTGCTGGAGCTGATTGCTGGACTCATCAGAGCATTAGAGGCTGGTGCTTGCCTGATTTCCTCAGCGCTGCCAACATCTTCCCACTGACTGCCCTGAGTGACTCAGGGCATGGAAAGCACTTTTTTTTCACCTTTCCACAGTTTCATAGAATCATAGAATCGATTGGATTGGAAAAGACCTCTGAGATCATCAAGTCCAACCCTTGATCCAACTCCAGTCCGCTTACCAAATGATGGCACTGAGTGCCACACCCAATCTCAGTTTAAAAACCTCCAGGGACGGTGAATCCACCATCTCTCTGGGCAGGCCATTCCAATGCCTGATTATTCTCTCTGGAAAGAATTTCTTCCTAATATCCAACCTAAATTTCCCCTGGCAGAGCTCAAGCCCATGCACCATTATCCTGTTTCTGGCTGCCTGGGAGAAGAGACCAACCCCCACCTGGCTATTACCTCCCTTCAGGTAGTTGTAGGGAGTGATGAGGTCACCTCTAAGCATTCTCTGAAGCTTCAGCTGAAGCCTCAGGTGGGGTGCAGGACTCCGTCCCTGCTGTCACTGCACAACCACTTCTCCATCTCCTCACCTGCCCCAGGTGAGCTGGGCTGTGACCCCGGGGCTCTAGTGCCCTTCCTGCCTCCAGCTCCATCTACAGCTGGCTTTGCTCTAACCTCAACTCCTCTCCATTGCACAGTAGTAAAACATGCTGGGGAAGTTCACCTGTGCAGCCCTTCCCCACCATAAAACCTTTCCCCCTCCACCTTTCTCTCCCCACCTCCACACCTCCTAATCTTTGGTTTGGGTGGACAACTGCACAATTTTCACAGAACGGGAATTGTGGTACTGACTAGTGGGAACCTCCTCAAACCTAGAGGTAAAAATCCTTTGGAAGTGATGAGGCTGCAAAGGCACCATCCCCTTCAGGTCTGCCTCTCTGTGCTCTGGAAAGATTTCCAGGCTGGTATTGACCTTTCATAGAACCACACGATGGCCTGGTTTGGAAAAGACCTTCAAGATCATCCCATTCCAACCCCTGCCACGGGCAGGGACACCTTCCACCAGCCCAGGTTGCTCCACGCCCCATCCAACCTGGCCTGGGACACTTCCAGGGATGGGGCAGCCACAGCTTCTCTGCCCAACCTGTGCCAGGGCCTGCCCACCCTCCCAGGGAAGAATTTTGTCCCAGTATCCCATCTATCCCTGCCCTCCAGCAGTGGGAAGCCATTCCCCCTTGTCCTGGCACTCCAGACCCCTGGAAATAGTCTCTCTCCATGTTTCTTGCAGCCCCTTCAGGCACTGCAAGGCCACAATTGAGTCATCACAAAGCATCTCTTCTCCAGGCTGGACAATCCCAGCTCTGCCAGCCTTTGCTCCCAGCAGAGCTGCTCCATCCTCTGACCATCCTGATGCCTCCTCTGGACTCTCTCCAGCAGCTCCATTTGCCTCCTGTGCTGGGACCAGGTGACTTCTCTGCAGGAGCTATTTCTGTTGAAGCTTTATCTCTGTTTTACTCGAGCAGCTTGGCCCAAACAACAGGGCAATTTCTTTATTCTTTACTGGCAATTTCTTTATTCCCATGTTTCTGCAATCCAAATACACAAAGCCCAGTGTACAAACTCACCTCCAAAGCACCTGACACACTGGGAAAGGGCCTCATGGCAGAATGGGAAGGATCAATATTGGCACACAGCACAAAAACCCACACCATGGGCAAGAGGCAACCTATTTCATGTTTGTGCTCCCTGGAACCAGAGCGCAAATTCACAGCCTGCTTCAGAAACACTGCTGCTCCTTTCCCAGATACACAGAGGTCAGTTTATTTTTGCTTTACACGCTCTTTCCTCTCTTTTCTATTTGCCCAAAAGCCAAGAGCTGCAGCAAAACAGGCGTTTCCAGCCCATGGTTGGGCATGACGTGAGGTCTTGTGCCACCTCCCCGAGCAGCGGGAGCTCTGTTCCCTTACATGGCCTGCAGCTCTGGCAGGCACAGCATTCTCCACATTCTTCCCTTTTTCCCCTGCTTTTGAAGCCTCATTTCTTTTAGCAGGAGAAAACACCAACAAGAGGAGTAATGCCGCCCTCTACTGCCCTGCTTGCCCAGCCTTCACACCAAAAACTTTGGGGAATCACCGTTAAAAAAACCACCCAACAAAACATAACCCACCTCCCCAAAGCCCGAGACACTGAACAAAAGGCAGCCTTAAATGAAAAAAAATTCACGCATTAAAAAGAAAAATGCTATTGATGAAGGCCAGCGTGAAGTTCTCTCTGACACAGCAATGTTTGATAGCTCAGCAAGAGGGGAGGGGGAATATCACAAGTTTTTCTCAAGTAGGACACTACAACGCTAAAGAAGTGAACATGTGGCATATTAAGGGGATGATTTACATAAAAATGGGCACTTATAAAACCACAAGGCTGTTAGATGTCCCTTATAGTGATCAACTCTGGATGTGCCTTACAGTGACAAACTCACAGCCTTCTTTCTTCTTAATATCCGGGTCATCTCATAAGCAGATTATTAACAACTCTACACCTGTAAGTCCCAGCACAACAGACACCACATTTCAGGTGGGTTTTCTCTACCCCTGTGTGTGTTCCCCATAAAGAGACTCAACAGATTGATTTGTTGCAACTTTGCATCAATGATTTGATTCAATAACAGATGTAAAGTTATTGATTTGCACCAGTTCCTGGCTCAACACCCAGCACATAACATGCAACAACTCCCAGCTTGCACATAAAAGTCAGGGCAGACAAACCTAAACATCTCTATTTTTTACTACTAGTGATCAATGGAATGACCAGTGTGGAAAAGGAAGGCGTTTTGTTTTCATTATATACCACAACTCTGCCTTTAGCCTCATTTCTTTAGATTTTAAATTAATCCATTTGCAAAAGTCAGGCTCTTTTTACTTTCCATTTATATTCCCTTGTAAACTCTCTGAAAAAAAAACCCAATTAAACCTGAATAGCTCCTGCTAATACCACAAATATATCACAGCAATTGCAATTAATCCATCACCTCCAAAAAAAAAAAAAAATAAAGCCAGCCTCAACTTCCCAAAGTCCTCAGATCTACAGATAAAGTTAAACTTTGCAAGCATACTCTTATTTTTAAAAACATTAATGGAATTTCCAGGCAGAACCGCATTGATTGGGCGGCAGAACAGCAAATGCAGAGCATGGAGGTCTAAATTATGGGGAAAGAATCGATACAGGAGCTCCACCAGGATGGAGGGTTTAAATAGATGGGTTTTTCCCCTCAAGCGTCTCGCTATTTTTGTAGGGGATGCTCAGGACAGGGAGCAAACAATGCTTTTAAAAGGCAAATCAAACCCAGGCAGATGAGCAGATTCAGGGAAATAAATGTCTCCTCAGGCTGGAACTGTGCAGTGCCCAAACTCTTTGGGGGCACAGGTTAACTACTGGGAGATGGGAACCCTGTGTCTGATATCCAACCTATAAATAAGCAAAATTCTGCCCTCTGTGCTCTTTCAAAGGGATGAACAAGCACCATCATTGCTTCCCTGGAAAGGTTTCACCAAACCCAGTACAGCTGAAACAGGTTGTGAGATTTTCTGTGGTGAATTCACTTCACCTGGGTTATTCCTTGTTGAGGGGAAAAGCTCAGAGCAGAGCCTTGGGGAACCATAACCATTCCTTAAATTTCTCTCTCATTAACCCCTCTCAAGAGAGTTCTCCCAATCCCATAACAAGCTGCATCCTTTTAGAGTCACCTTCACAGCACAAAGCTTATTAACAGAGGAAGGGCAGCGGGAAGATGGGAATCCTGCAGGAGATTTTCCTCTAGAAAGGGAAAAAAGGATGTATTGAAAAGTCCTTTAAGGGATCAGGATGGTAGATGCCTCCTCATGTAAATGAGGAATTGTAGACTCCAGGTTTTCAGCTTGATGCCTTTGGGGGAAATAAAAGCACACAGGAAGAACTAAATCCAAATATATCCACTTGTGTTGACAAATATAGAATCCCCAAATCCCTGAGTTTGGAAAAGCCCTCCCAGCCCACGGAGCCCACCCTGTGCCCAATGCCCACCTTGTCCCCCAGCCCAGAGCACTGAGTGCCACAGCCAGTCCTGCCTTGGGCACCTCCAGGGATGGGCACTCCAAACCTCCCTGGGTAGCCCCTCCCAGGGCCAGTAGGAAGAATCACAGGGTGTATTTCCTTGTGATTTCTCATCATGCAAATCAATTATCTGTCTACAGTGCAACCACTTCCAACTTTTTGGGGAAAAAAAGACTCATTTTCCTGAAGCTCAGCATTATTCATCCATTCAGTGACTGTTTCCAGTCCTAAAATCTCATTTAACGCTAATTAGTTAACTAAAAACATTGATTTAATGCAGTATTTTCCCTTTGTAACTGAAAAATGCTTTTCATTCCTTACCAGAAAAACCTTTTAACATGAATTCAGGTTTGTGTTTGCAAAACCAGGCTTTCCATTACTACAGCATTAGGACTCATTCCATGATGCTAATGGGTTTCAAATATATATATATAGATGGATATGTATACATATATATGTTTTAATTGATGTTTTCCCTCATCTCTGTTCCTCTTCAGCAAGACACATGAAATAAAGAGACTGCAGCATCACACTACTAACAGTTTTCAGAACCATCTTCAGGTTCTTGCAGAGAGCAGTGATTAAAGCTTTAAAAAATGTACCTGTTCCTGCCCTGGAGGAAAGAAGGGCTGTTAGAACACAAATCTGATGGAGTTTGAACACAGCTCGTCTTGTTGATCATTCAGACCACATGGTTTAACCCCTCTCTTTTAAACTGCAGCTTTAGTTTATATCCCTTTATCTCATTTCTATTCCTAAAAAGCACAGCAGTCCAAAGCATGCACTAATTGCACCTCCTGCTAACTGCACGGGTTAATTAACATAATTACTCATTCGTATCCTGGTCAGCTCACCGAATTCATCTGCTCTGTTTCCAGCCTGAATAATTTAACAGGTATTAATTATTTATACCTTCGAGCTCTTTCAAAGGAGCTGTTCAGAGCCAATGCCAGTTATCAGACCTGGCGGACGGAGCCAAGCTCTGCCCCGGGAGGGCTGGCTCCTCCTCCGGGCTGCCAGGGGGGGCATGGCAAGGGTGGCACTGAGCCACCAAACAGCACCGTGCATCAAACCTCCCGGCGCCCAGCACTCGGTTTGTGGGTGATGTCAGTGAGTTCAAAGGAATCTGGGGGGAAAAAACAGCATCCCCCTACTCAGCACGTTTGTCTTTTGCCTCATCCATAGAAAGATGCTGCAAAGGACAAGACTGCAAGTCAGCAAATATCCCTCCCCCGTGGTCTTTGCAATGATTTTCCCTTCTAGGAATCAAAGGGCTGGGTTTTAGGTAGGGAAAGACCCTATAGCCACAAAACATAACCTCCAAAAAGGGGGCTTTGTCGAACATCACCCACTGCCCCCCAGCTATACCTGTGCCCAGCCCACCTGCAAGCTGCCAAAAAAACCAGGCTGATGGTCTGCTCCTGCTGGGAAGAGCCTCTCCACCTTCATCCTTTGCTTCCTCAGTGAGGAAATGGCTCCACACAAACCCAGAGGGGGAAGTTCTGGCCAGTGTGTGAGCAGGAAACAATTAATTAAAAGGAGAAGTGATGACTGGAGACCAATAATGACCTGTAGCTACTGGTGGCTGAGGCTGAACTGCTTTTTCAGAGTGCTAAAATCCCCACGGGGGTGGGGGCAAAAGGATGCTGAGCAGCTGGAGGTGGTGTAGAAGAAGGCAAGGAAATACCAGGGAGCCAACAAAAAATCTTCATCAAGGATGGAAAGAGCTTGATTTGTTTCACTTATGGAAAAATGGGGGGAAAAAAAATTATATTACCTTATACAGACAGTATAATGGAGATTAAATGCTCAGTATTAAATGGCATTTTTGGAGGAGCAGGGAAAGGCGTTACAAGAACTGGAAGGTGGGTAAATTCAGGTGAAAGATGAGGCACCTATTTTGAACTCGAAGGGCAAATATCCAGGAGAACCAAGTCCCCAACGAAGTGACGCATCACACACATGTCCACCTGCAGGGCCCCCCCAGCCACCTTCTCTGCCAGAGAGCTTCAAGGTCCCCATCACTACCCAGCTGAGCAAATTTATGCTGTGAAAACCCCAAACCACCCAGATTTCTCCTAAATTACTCCCCAATCTTCCCTCTGGCTCCCAACCCCAGGGTCTCTCGCTGCCAGTGCCGAGGACATCCCAGCCCTGCGATGTCCCCTCTGTTTTCCAAAGAGCTGAGCCAAAGGGGAAATATTTTCCAGGGCCAGGCACACAGGAGGTGCTTCTCCCCACCTAACAGTTGGGTTTGGGGGTTTGGCAGCTTTTCACCCAGGAATTCTTCCCCAGGCTCTGACCGATAAAAATACCAGCGCCTGAACACTGCAGCCTTTCAACCTGCCCTGGTCCCGCCGGGCCACTGCAACCTCTGGTTGCATCTGTGGAGCTCCTGGGAGGCTGCTGTGGTTGCCCAGAGCACCAGAGGCACCACTGGCTATGTACTTTGCCTTATTCAAACCATCTGTTGAAAGCTTTCTGGTCTATGAGCCCTTTTACAAGCGCCGAGGGTGGGGACGCAGAGCTGAAAGCCTTGTTTCATTCCCAGGAAAGCCCAGGGTCTGTACAGCCCTCCAGCTTTTCCCTCTGCAACCACCTCCCTCCACTCCCCGGCAACTCAGGCACCAGCTTTTATGGATCATTTTTAACCACCTCCCAGCATTAAGCTCAAGGTTGTCCTCTGCATTTGGCCTCCTTCTCTGGGGTCTTGAGTGAGGCATAAACCGAAGTCAACGCTACGAGGCGTGGGTCTGGTGTTGCCCCAACCATCAAACATTTCCTGTCACATGGAAGAGAATCCTGAAATAGTCCATGTGTTTAATCTCCAGCAACAGCTGGTGCTTCAGAACACTCCTGTCCTCGAGCACTGCGTGGTGGGCACCCAGAGCCTCGTGCAGCCTCTCCCCAGGGGCCACCCCTCCTGCAGAGGCAAGGAGAGAGGGTCAGTCACAGCACCCACATCACCCAGCCCCTCTTCTCCTCCTCCTCCCCAGAAGTTCATCCCCACTGGACTAAATAACCAGCAGGGGGTGTGTTGGAAAACCAGGCATTTTAGGATGTCAGACTGCCTTAGGATGTGATTTATGACTTGAGAGAGGTAACAGCCCATGGTTTTAACATTCTGTGTTGCCCCAGGCTGGTCCTGTTCAGTGATGGGACAGCCCTCCCCAGAGGGGTTATGTAGGGCAGCTAGGAGAGCCCAGCCCAGCAGCCCATAAGGGACACGATGCTCTCACCCTCCACAGCAACCAAAGGCCCTGGATAACACCACCACACTCCACACCTGGGGCTTAGGAGTGTTGCTTAAATTTGCCCTTTTGTCCCATGTCTCCTTTCCCTCCCAGGAGACGTTGTGGCCAGGAAGGAGGTGGCACAGCATCCATCTCCTCATCCCCAGCCTCATATCAGATTGACACTAATGCTCCATCCAGACCCAGGCCTGTAGCCAGTGACTTTTTGCACAGACAGTTTCAGTGTCTTGGTAAGAGGCTTGTAAGCCTTAGTTGTTAACAAGACAACCTGATTGCATCAAAAACAAAAGTGAGAGTTTATTCCTCTTTGTTCTGAAGGAATGGTGGAAAAGCAGAAAAGGCACTAAATGCTTCCATTCTTGCATCTTTATGTTCCCCTGCACAGGGATTTCAAGAGCACAAGAAACGACTACCTTAACACACACTTATACATATTCCTAAAACTAATACACTCCATCAAAACTATCTAACAACAAGCAGCTAGAGCCAAGTATCAACCAAGATATATATTTTTTTAATTCACATAGCACTTATCTATCTTAATTTTAACTTTATTAATAGAACCCTTCACTTGTATCATTCCATAGAATATTAGCAGGTTCTCCTCTCAGTTTACTGCTGGCCAAGGTCGTCCTGCAGATTCCACTGTTATCACTGAGGCCTCTGTCTTGGAAGCTGCTTCTGACTCCTTAGCCTGAAAACCTGCACGGGTTCCAACACAGTCTGGCCCTGGTTCTCCCACATGGTACCAAACCCTCTCTGTCTTGTACTGCCACATGCTTTGCCAACCTCTTTTTAACTACAAAGCAATAAAAAATTAGGGAGAGATTGGCTATGCAAAAAAATCCACAAAAACCTAAGAGGAATAGCCCGTTTTTAACAGTTCTTTTCCTATCAGGGTTTTCAGAGTGTAGTGAAACATCCTCCACACAGAATCACCAAAGGTTGGCAAAGCCCTCTGAGAACACCGAGTCCAACCACCAATCCAGCACTGCCAAATCCACCACTAACCCATGTCCCCAGGTGCCATATCCACCTGCCTTTTGAACACTTCCAGGGGTGGGGACTCCACCACTTCCGTGGGCAGCAGGTCACAATGCCTGACCACCTTTTTGGTGAAGATATTTTCCTTAATATCCAATCTAACCCCCCCACCCCCGATGCAACTTGAGGCTTGTCCTGTCACCAGTTACCTGGCAGCAGAGCCCAACCCCCACCTGCCAGGGAGTTGTAGAGAGTAAGAAGGTTCCACACAGTGCTTGATCTTACCCAGGAGAAGCCAAAGCTGCAAGTGTCAAACAGCCCTGCACCATTTCTCACTTCAAACTTGGTTTTTCCCTGAATGAATGAGAAACACACTTAAAATGAAAAATCTGTGTAGCCTCCTGGATGCTTTCATTCGTTGAAGAGCAGTAAATCCTCATTTACTCCAGCGTGCCAGGCTGCTTTATCACCCTGATTAACACAGTCATTACACCGAGGAGGCTTTGAATGTCTACGAGTGCCAACTGTATTTGGGAAGGCGAGAATGAGAGGTCACTTTAAGGCTTCAAAGGTCTGCCAGTAACAGGATGACATTCTGCTTCTTCAGGAACACTTTGTCCGTCATGAAAGCGATGTCTGAGCACATAAAGTCGGGTCATAATTATGCCATTATCACTGCATTGTGTCTGAAGCCTAAACGGAGATAATTCCAGTGGGAAATGTTTCCTCCCCACCCGGACAGCATTCCCTCAGTAGCTTCATTAGTGGAGGATCAGACTCGAGCAGCTTCTTCTGGGAACACTCAGAAACAGCACCTCAGCTTTTCCCTCTAATCCGGGTCCTTAAAGCTGCCCTTAGGATCCGGGATGGGGAGAGAAGAGTTTGGGATGGACCACCAGAGGGAAGCAAGGCAGAAGAAACCACACAAGCTCGACATCATCCTCATGTTCCCAGCCTGGCAGCTGCATGTAATACATGTAAACACCTATACAGCATGTGCTAAGTACATCTATAGTAGCTGAATAGGATGTACCAGTGGTAGCCCCATCTCTGGAGCAGTGGAAACATCTGCAGCCACCCTGAGCCCATCTGTGCAAGAAACTCATGGCAACCCTGATGTCCTCCAGGTGAAAGGTGACCTCTGCTTTTGGGACCAGGCACCTCAGACTGAAAGGAAAAGTGTTAAAATAAAAGGAGAACAGGGCTTTTTTTATAATAAAAGGGAAGTGTTAGCACAGCTTTGCCAGGGCTGGGAAGAAAAGCCTCTTGCCCATCAACAGGACAGCTTGGCCAGAATCACTAGAATTGCCCAAATCTCACTTAATTCACATCAATTGAAGGGGCTGGGAAGAATAGCATGATTGGGGTCATAAACTTATGGTCGCTGCTTCCTTAGGAAGGCAAAATATCATTATCAGGCAAGTTTCTGGATAAAAAAGTGATTTTATGGGTCAGCGTCTTAACAGGTAAAACGGAGTGGGACATGTGTTATGGACAGCCAAAATACTGGAAAACAGTGTGGACCAGGTCTTTGTACATGGGCTTCTTAAAGTTTCAATAAAATGTGGGCTAGAGGGCCACTAAGTTTTCTTTGGATCTTCAGCAAATTCTGAAATACCAAGGAAAAAAAAAAAATCTAAACCAACATTTTGGAAGGTCAGAGGAACACAAGAACTCCAGCAAGATTTTTAGTGGGTAAATGAAATCACACAGCTAATTGTGTCAGCCCAACACTGATGCTGGGCATCCTTTGGGATGTGCAATCCTCCATTTAGTTACTGCAGAAATTAAGGCAATATCCCAAATGCCAATATGGGGGGCTCTATATGGAAAACAGATCCTGGGAAATGAACTTAGCGGGGTTTATTAAACCACCTGCAAATTGGGCTGCAGAAGCACTGGCAGCGATGTCACATAGGCCTGGCTGGAATGGGGTGGGTCGCTACCTCAAGCCTGGGCAGTGTCTCCAGCTGCAGGGGTTTGGGTTTGGTGGAGGGGAGGTTAAAAGGGGTGAGCTGCTGTTGGGACAGCGCTCGGGAGAAGTGTGAGGATGGGGCGGCTCACGCAGCCGACAGCGAGCGCGGGACCCAACAGGGACCCAACGAGTTCTGCAACTTCAGGCCTGAAATGTGCAACGAATATTTAAGGCAGAGCAGTTAGAACAATTAATCTTTCCCACAACAAATGACCTCATGAGGTTCCCACTTACAAAACTGAAGGAGTTTTCATTCATTCTTCTGCCATCTGAAGTCTTCCAGGCATGCTAAAAAAAAAAAGAGGGCTCAGAAGTGGGTGTGGAGGCAACTGTCAATCTCCTGACCCTAATCAAAGCTCCTCGCTGAGCTTACACTGCCAGCCCAACCTCCTGCAGACCTCCAGGGCCAGGAGCATGTGGCCAGCACAGCTGCACAGACTTTATCAGCTCCCTGTTGTGCCTCCCTATGTGAACGTGACTGAGGGATGAGCAAAGCCCACGCAAAAGGCTGCTCCAGGTCCCAGTGAGTCACAGACCCAGCACGGGGTCAGGAGGACAGTCAGTGCAGGGGAAAAAAAAGGAATCAAATAGCTCAAATGGACTTTTTCACATGCTGCTCGGGCAGGAGCCACCAAAGAAACGCTAGCTGGAGAGATTAATGGCATCATTTCAGTGGACAAGAAACCAGTGTATTCATGGGAGTTTTCTTCCTTGTATTTTCCATTGGAATTAAAGCCTGATTTTTGGCTACTTAATATTTAGCAGGAGAATGAGGGAGAAAGAGAAGAAAGAGAAGGATGTGAAGGAGGAGAAGGAGAAGAAGAGAGGGAAGGAGAAGTAGGACAAGAGAAGAAGAGGGAGGAAGAGGAGAAGCCTCCCCAATACAGAAGTCAACCAACCCAACACGAAAGGTAGAAATCAGTTGTACCTGCTCTTTACTAGGGCTGTTGGAGTAGCAGCTACAATTCAAGTCAACCCAGTGAAAAAGGTGCAAGAACTGACCATGAGCTGCAGCAGAAGGAGCTGGGTGGGTGAGACACAAGTGTTTCAACATCAGATAGTCTCTGCAATGAGCTGATTATCATCACTGACGCTGTAGGATAGATTTATCTGCACAGACTCACAAGAGATGAATCAGGCACTGAAATTTCCACAAAACTGTCCTTCATCTGACCCATGACACCATTTCCACTTCCCTTTCCCACGCACTTTTGCTTTTCTGCCTCCAAACAAATGGTTTCATGGAGTAAGACATTTCATATTCATAATACCCACACCAGCTCAACCCATATTTTTCCAGCATCTTTCCCCAGAGGAACAAGCTTCTGGTTGAAGTTGCCACAAGCAATCTCCCATCAAAAGATAAAACCCTCGCTTTGAAATTATTATTTTTCAAGCAATTATTTTAATGCTATGGAGGGGAGGGACAGGTTTTAATTTGGCTTCAACTCTCTCTGCTCCAGCAGGGCCGAGTTTTGCTGGGAAGAAACTGCAAAACATCAGGGTTTCTGCAAGGGAGACCAATTGCTCTGGTGTGTGTTTCCCAAAAGGCAATCCAGTCCTCTCCCTGAATCAGGCACCTGACAATAAAACTGTGGATCAAAGTGAGGAATGTGCTCCTGGCAGGGAGAGCCCCAACCTTGTATTACGGGATGAAAGGGAATGCAGAGTGTTTCACCCTTTACCCTGACACAGATTTCATAAAGGAGCCTGAAAAATCTACGGTGGGAAAAAAAAAACAACAAAACAAAACACTTTTTATGCTACTTTCATTTTCCTTTCCTTTCTTTAGTTTCTTTTCTTTTGTTTTCTGCTTTAACATTGAACAGTCCTCTTCTGAGCTACAGAGACAGCTTAAGACAGAAATCAAGTAGCCAAGAAGGTGGCTGGTGGATTAATAAAATCGACTCTAACACCCATAGTGTCGTTCTATGAACATTTTAACCTGTAAAAGCTGATTTGGGGATTTCCCTACCTCCGCCCCGCACTCCAATCAGGCTCAAAGGGCATCAGAAATGCCCACAAGACGTTGTGAAAAGGGTAAACCTAAACCTCAGTGCACCCCCAGCCACGCTCCAGCCTTGAGCCAAGTACCACATCCCCATCCACCCACCCTCCCACTGCCAGGGAAAATGGGAGAGCTCGTCCCAGATGGAGGTGGTGTCTTTCTTGGCCCTGATGTGGAGCCTGAGCCTCACCCTGGTTTCAGTTCCTTCACTGACCCCAACACATTGTATTTTACAGGCGGATGCTTTCCCATGTGCTAAAGGAACCAAGTCATGTGGCCCATTTCCTGTCACCACGCCACTGCCCCTGTGTGCATCCCATTATTGACTCTGGACATAACAAATCCAATCACTGTATGTGTATTTTACCACAGAATCCCAGAATGGTTTGGGTTGGAAGGGAACTTAAAGCTCAATTCATTCCAATCCACCTGCTCTGGACAGGGACACCTTCCACTAGGCCTCATCCCACTTGAAGTGGGATCACTTTTTGTATTTATCCCATTTATCAAACCACCTCATTTTCCTTGTTTCCCTCTGAGGGTCCTGGCAGGGGAACTGAGACAGAGGGATGTGCTCCAGCCCATCCATCATCAATGCCACCGGCACAGCCCCATGGGTCCATCACAGCCCCCAGGCTGGGCACGTTCCCCCAGAGAGGGGACAAACTGCCCCCTCTGAACTGCAGAGTGACTTTGTGGAGCAGAGCTCCCCACCTTCCCAGGAAGCTCCTTCCCAGCTTTTCTCCGTGTCACCTTCCTAAAGTCCTTCAAATCTGCAAAACTTTTCTGTATTTACATAAGCACAGATGTATTTTCTTTGGACTTTCAAGAAAACCACTGGGCTGGAGCAGGAGGAGACATTTGATGTACTTATTCCCTCTAGTTTAATTTTGCTTTGAAGATAAATGTTTTGGGAAGTGCAGTAGCTCCCTGACTGTCCTACTCAAAGCATGTCCTCTCTCCTTGCATTTTTCCCTGCTTCATAGTTGCTTCCAACATGTCTTCAAGCCTTAAAAACAGCTCAGCTGGAAGCCACTCTTTGGGATGCATTTTTAATGGACCCCTTCCTGCTACTCCCACTGATTCCAGTACTTAAAGTTGGATTTTTGGCTTAATAATTACACAAAAAATATCTAACATGG
The DNA here is from genome assembly GCA_013399695.1 of Formicarius rufipectus. Taxonomy (NCBI): domain Eukaryota; kingdom Metazoa; phylum Chordata; class Aves; order Passeriformes; family Formicariidae; genus Formicarius; species Formicarius rufipectus. The sequence goes on along the minus strand of VXAU01001552.1, from coordinate 959,807 downwards.
CCCAGAATTTTGGCCACTCAGAGGATTTGGGATCTCAGCTGCTCACGGAATTATCCCCAGTTATCCTTCCCACTTTCCTATATCGCAGGGAAAATAACACAGAGCTCTTGAGCCAATCCTCAGCATCTGAAGCATCCAAGGGCCTAAAGAAATTAAGTATTGGTGATACCATGTGCAGATACATGAATAGAAAGTGGAACTCTGAGATCCAGGATCTGCTCCCTTATTGCAACCAACTCAACAGAATTGTAAGTTTGGGGGGGTTTTAACAGATTTTGTGCTGTAAACTGGTCATGGAAAATCCTGGTGGTGATTTTTATCTGGCAGGATTTCACAGAAGATCCCAACAAAGGGCAAAATGGAAAGGAAACCAACTCACAACTCCCATCCTGCTGTGCTTGCTGTCACCAATCACAGCCCCCATCACCACAAACCATATGCCAGAACTCCCAAATGTTAAGATACTTTTCCTGAACTTGTTTCCCACCTGCACAGGTTCCTTCTGGGGCTTTTATGTTAATTAATACTTCATTTTCTACCCTGTGGCTGCTGTTTGAATCTCACATTCAGCACCAGCTTGGCATTAATTTACTGCCACAAGAACACTGCAGGTGGGTGTTTTTACCCCATTCCACATATCAACATGCTTCAAAACCACAATTGCACCAAGAAAGTCACACCAAATCAGTTCTATTTTACACTCCTTTAAGTCAAACGGGGGGGAACTTTCTTTACGCTGAGTTACATCTCCAACTTTTATTTCCCTCCTGTCTCTAACCCAAATCTTACATCGCTGCAGGGCAGGAGGATTTTGAACATCAAACCAGTTCTTCTGTGCTACAGTGAGACATTTTCCCTTGACAACAAGTTTTCAGGTGTTTATTCAAACCTCTGCCTGAGAAGAACTGAAGCCATTTGATAATGAAGCAGATCTCATTAAGCTGGAGGAGGCAGCAGATAAGGGGGTACTGGGAGGGACAGCAGACTGAGGCATGGAATGGTTTGGGTGGGAAAGGACCTTCAAGTGGCCACCATCTGACCTCTCCCTCTTTCAGGACCCCATGGGACACAGCCAAGTGATTTGACTGCACTGCTGGAGAGTTGCTGCCCCTCTCTTGTAATGATTTGCCCCTAATGTGAAAATTTAACCCCAAAATTTAAAATTTTCACTTAAAGTTATATTAACCACCATTTGTGCTTATGGATCCCCACAGCTGGGCCAGGGGCACCCCAGCTCCTGCCCCCACACATGGTCCTGAGCTCAGCCTCCCTCCCCTCCAGCTTTTTTAGCATCTCCCTCCTCTGTGACCATGGGGGTTTATTACTAGTAAGGGAACAAATATGCTCAAAGAACATCCAGGAGCAAAACACAGAAAAAAAAAGCCTGTAAAAGAAAAAATAAAAGGAGGCAACCCTCATCTTTTCCAGTCAGGCGGTCACCACCGAGGGTAAAGCTCTTTAAGAAGCCCCTTGCCAAGCTCTGTTAGATATTTTCCACAACCTGCATCAACTCCTCAGGCAACCAAGTGGTTATCTGGGGAAGGCTTTTCCCCCACCTTTCTCATCAGTAAAGCTGCAAAGAGGGACTCACAGTCTTATTTCAGTCTTTTCCACCTCCTCTGACTTTGATCCTCTTCACTGCCTAGGGTGGCAGTGAAGCACTGGTGGTGGAATCACCTTTTCCACAGTGCAATTCCAACAAAAATGGCACTTGCTGGGGCTACCAAGAGGCCAGACAAAGCGTGACTGTGGCCAAGCAGTTCCCACCACCGTGTTTGCCCCCATCTGTGTGCTGCTATTGAAAGTGCAGCAACAAGCAGGACACAGGACCCCTTTTCTCCCCCAAACCAAAGTGATGTCCACCAGCTGCCACAGGATGGGGGGCGGAGGGGGAGGGGGAACCACCACCAAAATCCTGCCTCCTTTCTGTATTTTTTGAAGTGAACTCACATCCAAGAACCAAGAGGGAAGAGCAGTTTACCACACCCTCACCTGAGAGTGCAGCTGTAGGCTGGTAGCTCCTATGGAACTGGGTTTCCAGGGGCTGGGAATGATCTCTGGGCAGGCGGGAGGTGGGATACACAGTGGTGTGGCAGCTGCCTGGAAATCTGTCTGCCTGTGCTTCAGTCCCCCCAGGGGAGGCACCCAAAAAGCCTCATGACTTGAGGCATTTAAAAATAGGCCAAAGGAAGAATTTGCGATGACGCCGCTGGGAACGAACGAGGCTGCGTCAGCCGGGCATGGGCAGTGATAGCTCGTCCCTGGTTCTGGTCCTGGTCCCAGAGACCCCACAGCCACCTCGGCACAGCACCAGTATGAGGGTGCTGACATCCAGCAGGTGATGCACGAGCTCTCAACCGTGACAGGGATGGTGAGGCTGGGGCTGCTGTGTCAGAGCAAAACCGAGCAATAACTAGCAAGAGCCAAATATTTCAAGTTTTTATTAAACAGTCCCCTCCCATCTCCCCAGAAAAATGTCAGTTCTGCCATCTCACCCCTCCTTTCTTCACCAGGAGCAGCCACCGCATCAAACATATAAACTAATACATATTTTATGCCGTTTCTGCAGGAAGTGGCAGGCAAAGCTCGGTTTGTCTGTGCTGCCAAGGAGGAGGCACCGAGCGGGCACGATGGCAGAGGCAGCGGGGGTCACCAGGGCTGCCGGGACAGACAGACAGGCGGACGCCGAGATGGACCCGGCAGAGGTGCCACTCGATGCCCTTTGGGAGCGCGACTTCCCCGCGCCATGGCTCGATTTCCAGGCCTCCCACGTGCCAGAGGGAGGAGGGAGCAGAAAGTCCAGCCCATTAAAAATTAAAAGAAAGGAAATGATTGCAATTGATTAACTGTAAGCACTTGCTTGTCTCCCTTTCTCAAACCCTTCTGCTTACTTGTCTGACCTTGGACCTCCTGAGGGACCTGTTGACCTTTGTTGTGCCTCCTCCTACAGATGTGCAACGACCGTCTTGTCTCCCAACTTCACTCAACATTCTCCACTGCCTCATGCCATGGGCTGAGTTGTTCCAGTCTGACCAAGCAGAAGAGTCCATCTCCCATTCCAGTTGCTCTCTTTGCAGTATTTTCCATCCAGCTCTCCTCCAAGTTAAGTAACACCTGGGCACATTCCCCTCTGGATTTTCCCCTCTCCAAGCCAGCAACGCCCTCCCAACACAACAAGCAATGACAGCAGCATTAATTAACACCAATATAATTCAGTGCAATGAAATCCTTCTGATCCTCAGTGTTGGTCACCCAGGGATGGAGTACCCCAGGAATGTGCTGTCACAGCACAGCAGGAGCAGATGGTGATGGATAAATGAGGGCAGAGGCATTTTTTTAGGGCAGTAATTAATGTCAAAATTACTGCTGTCCTTCCTCTGAGCTTTGGAAAGTGATGCTGATCCTTCCAGAGGAATAGCAGGCACACAGAAGACTCAGAGGCAGAAAAACCTCCCGGTTTAAACTATTTAAGGCATAGATGCTTAGTTGTATCCAATACTACATGAGCTACAGTCCCCAGCTGTCCTTTTCTTGGCTTAAAATCTGTCTTTACAATGACTGAAATGCCACTCATTGGCAGCAGGTTATACCTTTGTCCCCCAGTGGTCCAAGAATCAGGCAAATGCTCCTTCTGCAGCCTGCCGAGGCGCCGGGGGATGGTGGTTCCAGGTACTGGGGAAGCAGGAGGGTTGTTTTTCACAAGGAGGCCAAAGGCAGGATCGATAATGCTTTAGTGGCTGGCAGCTGATGAGATCATGTCTAAATTAATGCAGCCCAGGCACCCCGCTGGGAGCTGAGTTCCCAGAAACATTGGAGAGGGAGGAAGGACATGGACCTGCCTGCCCCAAGGAGGAAGGAACTTTCTTAGCAGTGTCCAGTGGGGTTGGGGAATGGGTGAAGCCCTCAAAGGACCAGTTCCAGGGGTGTGGGGACAGCAGGTGAGCCAGGATTGAAGGATGGAGAAGTCCAGGGCTGTGCAGGAGATCCCTTCACTTTAGGCTGGGGCAGCTCCAGCTTTGAGGATGACCTTGCCTTGAGTTTTGGACCAGAGACTTCTCAGGTTGCCCAGTTTTTACCCTCAGCATGGTTGGTTCTGTCCTGAGCAGTACCCAAAGCCCAACATTAGCAGCCAAGAGGTGGGTTAATCCTGCTACAGCCATCATCAAATACCAGCTTATCATGATCACTGAGGCCATGAAGTCAAGACCATGCGCTCCAGTCTTCTGCTCACAGCACCACATAGACCACCCAAAGCCTTTAATACTCAGTTCCTTTAATACTCAGTTTAAAACACAATGGGTGAGCACACGCCCTCAGCAAAGCATCCCCCAGCACCTCAGAGGAGGTGGAAGTGCAGGAAGCAAGAGACTCACACCAGGATTTTATCTGGAAAACCACCTGAGTCAGGGCTGTGAGGCTGAAACCACAATACACCCCAATACCTCGCCTTAAACATGAGACCCCACTGCCATCTTGTGGCAAACACTTCCTGAAATTGAGGAAAAAAAGGGGAAAACCCGTTGAAAAGTTCAGGAGAAAGTCAGGGATGCAGCAAGGAAGGATGGGTAAGTCATCGTGAACAGGGTGGGGAAACTCCTTTTGTCTTCTTTGATGCTGAAGCTGTAGTTGTGAGATACAAACTGACGTGGAGACACACAGGGATGGCACAGTCCAAGGTAAATTTGCAATGCTGAGGGTGTAATCACATCCAAAAAAGTGTAATTGCCACAGCTCTGACTCTTCAGTACCAGCAAAGATTTAGTCACTGCTCCAAAACACTGAAGAGTTCCCAAAGTCATTTCGCATCGCCCCAGTTCAAATAAGGCCTGTCGACCCAAATAAGCAGGATCAAGCTGGAATTAAAGGATGCTGTTGGTGGAAATTAGCAGGGGGATGATGTAAAAATGGGGATTATGGTTCATATCCATCACTCCTGTGGCACAAAGCACCTCTGGATGCTGAAAACACGCGGATTAGCACCCGCTTGGGTTTGCACAAAGTTGGAACATCCTTATCTGGCTGTTAGTCTTGGTAAGTGCTCTGATACACCCTGGCATTTACTTTTTGCATCGTTTATCATCTGCAGAGCCTTTGCTTGGCAACTGGGGAGCACTTCCCAGGAACTGCTTTCCGAGGCATTAGCAAAGTGCCTCGGCTGCTGCATCATCCACGGATGGCTCTGACCCTGCCAGAAAACACAACAAATGGGTTTTCTTTCCTTATGCTGCCGTGAGCGGCTGCCAGGTGGTATATTGGGCAGCACTGAATCCATGCCAGAGCCAAAACACCTACTAGGTGTAAAACATGAGTAAAAGTGAGTGGAAAGTGAGCAAAAGCTCACTGGCCAAACAAAATAATGAATCATTTACAAGTGTGTCTCCTTCCTCAGCTCAAATCTCCACTAGCAGAAACGGATCAAGGAAACAATAGGGAAGAATTATTTTGTAAAACGGGCATAGAAAGTGGCAGCATCCTGACTATTTCCAAAGGAAAATCTAGTTTATAGATTGGATGCAGACGCATGGATAGCCCCATACACCTGAGCAACGCCTTCTGCCTCTAAACTCTATATACCTATGTTACCAGGAGGATCAATGGGATAAAAACCCACTTCCAGACAAAAGGGAATACATTTTGCAACACCTTTCTGTTTTCACATCCCCTTTCTTCAGATCTTTACAAGTCTCTGAAACTTTGACCTTGCTACATATGACAGGGATGGGCTACAAGAGGCACAACATGCTGCCAGAGACAAACTCCTCTGCTTTCAGCTGGGATTTAACACTTCTCGAGTTTCTATCCTCCCATTGTTTGCCAGTTCCAGCTTCTTGAAAGCTTCGAATGTCAGTTTGCCCTAAATAAAGTCAATTACATTGTCAATAATGACATCTTTATCTTCAGAGGGGAAAAAGCATTTGAAGGTTAATCCCAGACCTGGATAAAAAGGTTTCCACTGATGTTAAATGGAAATCAAGGCACAGAACAGACTAAATGTCACCTTGGGGTTTTAGTGGTATGGAAGTTGTCTCTGAGTTTTGGAAAAGAGGTATTACCCATCCCCAGGCTCTCAGGGACCTGATGGCTTGTGGGCTGAACAGTCCTGCTGTTGCTAAAACACAGGCAGGAGACTGTTAGAGGGACCCAAGTCCCCCCATAAATAAATGAGCCAGATGCTGTCAGCAGTTTTTAGATGCAGAAGTCAGAGAAGCCCCCAGAGACACTGAAGGGAGCCAGCACCACACAAACTCACTTATGCCTCCGGTCAGCATTGAAAACAGGGAAACATCGTCATGCTCTTGGCAGGGTCCAACTGCAGCAGAGCCCTCTGCCCCCATGCCCGGGGCGCCCTGGCAGCAACCTGGACCTGGATCAGCCACCAACACACTGCCCACAAAAACACACGTTCATTTAACCCACGGGTGGGCATCAATTCAGGGGAAAGAGGGGGGAAAAAGGAGGCAGGTTGCAGGTGCAGCGCATGTAGTACAACATGCATCTGCTAGCAAAGAGGCAGGGAAAGAATGAAGCAGAATTAAAAGAATAATTAAGAATTAAAACCTGAAAGGAATCCCAAACTGGCTTGGTTACCATTGTCATGGCTACCACAAGCGAGGCCGAGCCAAGGGGAGATGCTGGGGGATGAAACTCCACCCTGGAGGGCCATGGGAATTGCCCACAGGGCCCACCAAGAGTTTTCCTGCCCACCGAAACATCATCTCAGCAATGGCAACGACGCAGGACAGGGCGAACGACCTTCTCAGCATCCCAGGGACACAGCGTTTCCTGGCGCTGGCCTGCCAGCCCTATCTGGCATGGCAGGGAAAAGCCTCGGGTAAGAACTAACCCTCGCCAGAACCATGAGCAGATCTAACAACTCCTGAATAAGTTATGGCATGGGTGGGGCACCAGGGTCCCAGTCCTTACCACTGGTGCCAGGATGCTGTCACCCTCACCCGCAGTAGCCCAAGTTCAGGATGATCTGAGCCTTCAAAAAAAAAGAACAATGGCAAAGGGAAAAGCTGGATGCAAAGTTTTATTTTTTCTGCCCACAGTACACTGCTTTGGGCAGAGCATGTGAAGGGATGTGCTGCCCCAGGGAAGGACGAACGGACACACTCTGCCTGTGTGGCCGGTACTCACACAGCTCCCTGGGCAGAGTGGTTTGCTTCATTAAATCCCCATAGTCAGAAAAAAGAACAATTAAAAAAAAAAAATGCCTAAAGCCAAGTGCTGCTCATTCATCTCTAAATGAGCAATGGGCTCCTTAATGAAGAGCAGGGGACAACTGACGAGGAAGAGAGGGCACGAGTTTGGCCCAGGCACATTGGGTGAGTGGACCGAGGAGAGTGGCGTGGATCCACACCCACACACACCCAACTACAAGAAATACTGTCAGGAATGAGTCTGCCGAAATACATTGGTACACGCAGAGGGAACCAGAGCATCCCTTGCTCAGCAGGCACCAGAGCAGAGTGGCACTCTGTCCCAATCACTGCGCTCACACAGAGCTTCTCCTTCACACTCAGAAGAACCCACAGCAACTTCTCCAGCACGCTCAAGCCACCAGATCCAGCACAGCCCTGCCCCTTTTCCACACCACGCATGAAGGCAGGAAAGACGCCGAGACCTCAGGTTGAGTGATGCACACCCCGTGCCTCCCAGCCCCTCAAAAAAATAAAACCCTCTATGGATCCCTGAAACCAGCACACAGGACCAGAATCATAGGTTTGTTAACGTGGAAAAAGCTCTCCAAGATCAGCGAGTCCAACCGGGATAACGGGAGGGAAAGCGCCCGTGCAAAAGCCCACGGGTGGAGTGATGTGGGCTCTAATTTTTGGGGGGCGCGTTAGGAGGAGCAGGTCGGGGAAGGGGGTCCGGGGTGGGGGCAATACCTGCCCCGGGGATGGGGCTGCCGGGAGGTGTTCTCGAGCAGCGGTCGAACAACTTCCCGGCCCCGCTGCAAAGTTTTCCCAGCGCCGCGAAGGCACCGCCGCCCCCGCCGCTCCCCGGCCAAGCATCCCCCGGGAACCGGAGCGGAGCCGCGGCGGGGAAGGGAAGAGGGAAAGGAGGGGGGTCCGGGCTATCCGATCCCCCGCAGGGCTCCTTCTAGGCGGCTCAGAGCGCTGCCTCCAACACGCCGGGCACGATCCATGCCGGGAATCCAGGGCGGGGGGGATGCGGTGTCCCGGCCATCCCACCGGGGAAGGGGGTCTGTCGTGGGGTGCGGGGGGACACATGAGGGGATGCCATCCCTACCTCTCGCCCTTGGTGAACTTGCGGAAAGCCTGGCGGAGGTCGTGGAAGGAGCGGTAGGTCTGCGGCTCGGCCGAGATGCCCTGTGCCCGGGTGGTGCGGGGCCCGATGGGGCTGGGGGCTGGCAGCACCGACTGGCATTTGTGCAGCCGCCGGCGCAGCTCCTGGATCTCCTCGTCCTTCTCCCCCAGGCGCCGCTCCAGCTCCTTGATCCGTTCCTCTTTCAGCAGCAGCAGCTTGGTGAAGTCCCCTTCCAGCTCGGTCATTTTGGGGGTGCTGCCCCCCCGGCGCTCAGTGCCGAGCCGGTCCCGGTCTCATGGAGCGGCTCCCCGGGCAGGGGCGAGGGGGGTCTCTGCCCGCCCGGGCTCAGGGCAGCGGCCCCGGCATCCCCCGGCGCTGCCCCGCGAGGGGGGAGCGAGAGCAGCCCCAAAACCAGCAGGAAAGAAGGGAAAAGCGGGGGAGGGGGGGGAAGGAAAAAAGCTAAAAAGACAAGAAAAGGGGAAAGAGCTCTTGTGCCACTCTGCGAGGCTGGGATCCTGGAAATAGCAACAATTACCATGTGATCGCAGGGTGACGCAGCTCCTTGTAACTGGAGCCGAAGACTTGGGATTCAAACAAGAACACTTCATAAATATTAAATTGCCTCCTGCTAATGAGCCACGTGGAGCCGCCCCCCGGCCCGGCCCCCGGGAGCTCAGCATCCCATCCTGCCCCCTTCCCCGGGAGCTCAGCATCCCATCCTGCCCCCTTCCCCGAGAGCTCAGCATCCCATCCTGCCCCCTTCCCCGGGAGCTCAGCATCCGTCCCCTCTCCTCATCTCACACCCCGCACTGCTGCGTTACCCTCAGCACTCCTCTGCTTCGCATCCCGGACCCTCCTGGATATGCCCAGTCCCTGGATTACCCAATTTCTGTCCTTGATGGGGCATCCCACATCCCATCCCTCCTGAGCACCTTCATCCATCCCTCCCCACTCCTTCCCACCAGGTTTCCTTGCTTCCTGCCCTCCTCCAGGTGCCTCCCATCTTACTGCACACCTAGCTGTCTCCCCATCCCTGCCCTCCAGGTCACCTCCCAGCTTCCCAGACATCAGGTATCCCTCACCCCAACGTACACAGACAGTCTGTACCCCACTCCAGGAGGGAGCAGAACCCATCACTAGGCACACAGACACCAGGGCCCCGGTGGCCCCTGACCCCCGGAGGGTGCCAGCTGAGTATGGATGCAGCTGGAGCATTGGCCAGCATCTCCAGGGAGGCAGGAACTCATCCTTCCTGGACTTATTTGGAAGAGCCCATCAGGCACATGAATTTTTAATGCTGGCTGGCAAAGGGCACCATCCGTTCCCCTATCACATTTCCCTCCCAAACCACTCCGGCTTCCAAAGAGGGACTTCAAGAGGCCCCTTACTGCAGACAAACAAAAAGGGGGTGGGGGGGGCTGGCTCAACCCCCTAAAGAGAGGTCTTGGGCACTCAGGGAGCCCAGGGAGCCCCAGGACACACGTCCCAGCCTGGGGAGCCATGGGATGTCATGCCCCAGCTGCAGGGGCAGAGCAAGGAAAGGGCAAAGCTGGAGGACAAGGGTGTACAAATAGAGTATTAAATGATGGTGGGGGAAATCAATTAGCAGCCTCTCTCTCTTTGAAGGAGATGGGGATGGTGTGGGGATGTTCTTGCATACTTGTACCTGTGCCTCCAGGTTGGAAACCTCCAGGCTCAGAGCTGTTTCCCCATTCCCACCCTCAAACCTGGAGCATCCCAGTGGCCAAGGGACCAGGCAATGCTGGGAGGTACGGGGAAAGGCGGGGGGGGGAGGGTTGTGAATAATTAAAAAAAAGACAAAAAGACAATTACCTTTTGCTTTATTGGAAGGCAGAGAGCGCCATCTCGTGTAGAAAATGATCGCCTAGCTTTCCGCACAGCCCGTCCCTTCCCAGGCTGGCCGGGAAAGGCAGCGGGGATGCTGAAGCAGCCGGAGGGCTCTCTGGACCCCAAACATGCCCACCACCTCCCGGGCGGAGTCAGCGACGAGGAGGTACCCACGCTCCGCCGTGCGGCATCCCCAGGGGCCCCCACGGGCACAGAGATGCTGAAGAGCAGCCGAGAGGGACCACCAGGAGCAGAAGGGTGGGGGACACAGCGTGGGACATCCAGGAGCACAACCCAGCGGGTGCCCTGCAACGGGTCCTGTCTGTTCCGGCCACGGCCAGCAGGTTTTGGGGGCACCCCAAATTTGGGAACCCCAAAAATCCCACCCTGAAAAAGCCCCGCCCTGAACCCCCTCCCAAAAAAAACCCCAGAAGCCCATTAAAATTAAAAAAAAAAAAAAGAAATGCATTAAAATTCAAAAACACCCCCATGAAAACCCTATAAACACACACAGCATCACAAACCCCTTGGCAGCTGGCATGGCTCTGTGACACTGTGGCACCTCAGGGTGCTGTGGGGCCACTGTGGTATCTGACAGAGCCATGGGATCATTGTAACACTGTGGTACCTCAGGTTGGGGCCACTGTGCCACCACAGGGTGCCATGGGGTCGCTGTGACACTGTGGTACATGAAAATGTCATGGGGCTATTGTGACACCACTATACCTCACAGTGCCAAGGGTGGGGTCATTGTGAAACCATGGTACCTCAAGGTGCCACGCGGCCACTGTCCCCACGGGCTGGCTTTGCCCATAAGGAAGAGCTCGGAGTGCCTGGGGCAAAGCTGTTGCCATGGGCATCCTTCACAGCCACCCCATGAGATGCCCTTGGGTGTCTCTCCTGCCTGGGGGTCAGTCCAGGGTGGCACCACTGTTCACACTGCTTGTTGGTATAGAAAACATGAATGCCAGTAAAGACACCGAGTTAATCAAAGCCACGAGTTCAGTGACAGCCACACTGTCCCCGAGGAGCCTCTGCTGCAGGGGCAGCTCCCTGGAGGGCCAAGGCAGAGTCAGCCCCAAGGGAAGCCGCTCTGCAGTGTCACACTCTGCCCTGTGTCCCTACATGGAGCCAAAGCCTCCCCTAGCATCCATCAGCCTTCGCAGCTACACTCCTGGAGCTGTCTGGATTTAGGCTCAGGCAACTGTGGTCTTATCTAAAGAGGAGCATCTTTTTAAAATCACAGTGATAAAGAGCCTGCAATGGAGCAACAGCACAAGAAGAATTAAAGTGTTGAGCAGGGACAGACACCCTAATTGGCTTAAATCCTCCAGACATGCCATGTATATGGAAAGGCAGACCAGGAGCAAGGCAGCTCCTGACTGGAAACCCTTCGGGGCAAGAGGGTTTGGAACAGCACAGCAGTCAGGAGAGGATTTGATGTTACTCCAGCTTCTTCTTGGGGTGCAAGGGGAAGGTTATGTACCTGCCCAACTCTCCTGCAAATTCACCTGCTGCAGAAAACAACAGCAGAGCCAGCCCCATTAATTCTGGGTAGTCCCATTTTTTCATGGATAAGCCCCGGGTATTGACACTTTGCTTTTAAGGAAGGGACAGTTCTAGTTATTGCCAGTGGTAGGTAAGGATGGGGAAAGTGGCAGGAGAGCTGCCTGGGCTACAACCAAATCTGGGAAAGAGCTTTACAACCACCTCATTATCGGTGCCTTTTAGTAACACATTTTAAAAATGCAGCTTTTAAGCCTGCCCAGTGATACCCCGGGAGTTCTAATCTATCCAAGGAAAGGGCACAATCCCATCTGTGAGATGGGACCATCTGGTCCCAGAACATCCTGGTGGTCTGAGTGCCTCCATTCCCACAACTTACTCCCACGTGTGAACATCCACAGTCCCAATTTCTTATGTGCAAAGAAAGCAAAGCACACTGTGCTGCTGGAAACAACCCCTTGGCTCTGGCCAGCACTGCCAGGGCTTGTTTGCTTGGCTCCCTGCAGCGTGGCTCTTAGGAAGCACTATAGAAAACACTTTCACAGTGAGCAGATATGTAAAATATGCCAGCTATTGAACCCAGGAAGGACCAGCGCCTTCATTTCTCAGTCAAGCTTCTTCTAATGAAGGCAGATCACTTTGCAAGCCCAAAGCACACAGACATTACTCAGACTGGGGCTGTAATTATCCCACTGGAAGCTGTGCCAGCTATCCCTTAGTGGAACTTTAACAGAGAATCAAAGGTGGTGCTGGATTTTTATAAAATCAATACCCAGGCTTTTATCCCACCTCTACAACACCCACAATTTCTTTTCCAAACTCACTTTTACAAGCAAAGAGCCTCTGCAGCAGCAGAGTGGATTTGAGGTCACAGCCCTGTGTGACGTCAGTAATCCTCTCCATGTTAAAAAAGTATTTAAAAAAAATAAAATCAGTATTTATGACTTACTTAAGTAATGACAAAAGTCTGAATGTTTTTTCCCTATCTCTAAATATCAGCTAAGGTTTGTGGCAGCTTCCTCAGGGATGCAGCTGTCTCATGGATGAGGTGGAGCACTAGTGAGACTTGACAACACGTAGAGGGGTTTATACATGTGGTTAAAGAGGGGCTGCATTAATAAAAGCAGTGCTTAATAAACCCATCACAGGTACTGTAGCAGATAGTGCATACATGTCTGTCCAGAGGGTCTCTTCAAGGGAAGATGTGGCCACATGTCCTGCAGGACACAGTGCCCCAGGTCCCAGGGGTGGTGCTGGTGGCCCTCACTGGCCCTCAGTCACACCATCCCACTGTCTCCCAGCCCTGCTCTCCCCTCGGGAATAAATGCAGTGCCAAGAGCAGGGATCAAGGTCGTGGGTCACGTGCTGATCAAATTCAGAGGGAGCCCAGGCACTCTTGTCCTCCTTCCAGGTTTTTCCCTTTCATGCCTTGTCTCACACAGAAAATAATCTGTATGGGAGGACATTTTATGATGACAAAGAGGAGGAATTGATTTTGTGCTGTTTCCTTCTTCAGTGAGGGACATTTTAGTCTCTGTTTCACTGCATAATTTAATAAAGTGTGTCACCTCCTCAGTGTCTAATTTACTAACAGTTATGAGCCTTCTCACCACTCAGTAACTGCCTAAATGGGAGCAAAGCTCCATCCAAAGTTTTCTTTGCACGGGGGAATGCGAAAGAGGTATTTATATTAAAAAAAAAAAAAAAATCAGCCTTCCCCATCCCTTAGCAGCTGATGCTGCAGAGCAGCCATGGAGCTGAACACCTCACAGAGCTTTTTACAAGTTTTTTTGCCGCCTGACACCTTCAAAAAGTGTTTTTGAGTTGGCTTTGGGCAACAAGGAGTGTATGAGGATGTCAGTGCTGGGTGTCCTGCTAAAGTATGCAAGAAATATATTGCTCCTCTGGACCACACAAAGCTCCTGACAATGCTGCTCAAGTACTTCCACAGAATGGGTTGGGTTGGAAGGGACCTTAAAGATCATTTCATTCCAACCCCCTGCCACAGGCAGGAAACTGGATTGGATTTACTCCTCCCTGCTCTTAGTTACAATCCATCAAAACTCCCAGCACAGTGACATTGCAGACGCGGGAAGTCAGAGAAAGCTATTCCAACCCCCAGTATCTGGAATTTTTGCTTATGGAATTCCATTAGCTCACAGAGCATCTCTGCCAAGGAGCCAGGCTGGGAGTGTTCACATGGAGAAGAGAAGGCTCCAGGGAGACCTGAAAGCCCCTTCTAGTGCCTAAAAGGGCTCCAGGAGAGCTGGAGAGGGACTTTGGACAAGGGAGGGACAAGACACAGAGAATGGCTTCCCACTGCCAGAGGGAAGGAATAGATTGGATATTGGGGAGGAATTCCTGGCTGTGAGGGTGGGCAGGCCCTGGCACAGGTTGGGCAAAGAAGCTGTGGCTGCTCCATCCCTGGAAATGCCCGAGGCCAGGTTGGATGGGGCATGGAGAACTCTGGGCTAGTGGAAGGTGTCCTGGCCCATGGTGGGGTGTGGGATGAGATGGGGCCTTCCAACTCAATCCATTCTAGGATTTAATGAAATGTAGCAACATCCTACAGTAAATATTTTTCTTGCAGCAACAAGCCAGAAATACTTCCCTGTATTCTTCTCTTGCCTTTTGGCAGGTTTTCTCACCGATGCTTATGACATTGTGGTCCCACTTCTCATATATAATACAAATTAAAATCATCATCAGAATGTTGCAGGCAGGATGTCATTTTCCTTAAGGACAACTAGGAAGCTATAAATATTTCTTTGGGTACAACACTATCATCACATACACGCTCTCATTGCCAAGCTCTCACCACAACTGCTCAACAGCATCAGAGGCTGGCGGGAGAAAAAAAACTCTCCAGGAACTCCCAGAATAGCAGGGATTTCATTCTCATTTTATCCAGTCCAGTCCCCCAGACTCCACGTGGGCTCTGGCATGTTTTATATAAATAAAATCAGCTCTTCCCTTTGCAGGCCATTCCACAACTGCACACTCCACAGGCAGCCCTGACACCCAGCTGCCTTTTGCCCCTCTCCTCCCCCGTCCCACTGCAACCCATACAGACTACAAGGAGCACTTTTCCTTTAAATATTGAGAAGGGTGGGGGGAAAAAAAAAATGAAAGAAACCCCTTCACAAGCAAGACTTGTTGGGGTTACAGAAATCCAGCACCCAAATTTAGATGCTCTGAACATCTATGCCTGGATTCCTGCTGGGTTTCCCCCCCCTCCACCCTCTACACTATCCCAGAAGAATTCCCCTCTCTGCACTTGTGGTTCTTATCCTCCCTCCCACTCAGCGTGTGGTGATTTTTGCAAAAATATTGAACGTGCAAAAAAATTGAGAGTTTTGTCAGAGCTCAAGGAAGAAAAAGTCATTTTCTGCCAGACGTCAGTGCCTCCCTTGCCTTTTAAACAGACAATTGCCACGAATTTTTATCATCTTCCATCACTTGATCTTATTATACATTTAGCCAAAGGCTTTCTGAATTAATGGTCCATTTTTTAAAATATGCAATTTTATTGTATATATTATATAATATTCACATATTTTAAAATATATAATTAAAAATGACACAAAAAAAAAAAAATCCCTCCACCCTTCCAGAAAACTCACCCTCCAGAACATTTCACCCCTTGAGTGGTGGAAATGAAGCCCATCACCCCTCCTGCTTGGCAACACCAGTGTCACAGGGTGACATCCAGAAGCACAGCACAGCTGTGGCAGCCACCTGGCCACCCACAAATATATTAGGCTGCTATTTGAGGACAGAAGCATCCCTGTGAAATGCTCAGCATCTCGTCTGTGACAAACCCAAGCAGCTCTCCCCACCACTTCCAACCCAGCACGTGGCAATGGGGGGGTATCTTGGGAAGGTGCCCACACAAAGGGTGCTCCTTCAGCACCCTCAGTGTTTGTCCTCTGTGGGCTCCAAGAGCAGGTTGGATGTGGTGGGGGAAGAGGGAGGGATGGATGGTTTGGGGCAGACTGCCTCTGGAACAGGGACTAACCTCAAGGGTGAACTGAGTCAGTGAAAACTGTGCCACACCTGCTTGGCTTGGGCAGCCAGAAGAACAGAGAGGTGTTCTGTTCAAATCATTGGAGCAGATTTTAGAGAACCCCACACAATCAACTTAGTGGTCATAAATTAGGATGATGCAGACTTTTGAACAGAATGAAATGGATGTAAGCCAGTGGGGTTGACAAGCTTCAGTGGCTGGGTCAAAGACAAAGAAAGTCTAGGTGGTCAAAGTGAGGAAGAGGAGCAAAATACCTCTGTAGTGAGGCTGAAGAACTGAATGACTGCCTTATGCCAGTGCCAAGAGAAGATTTGGGAAGGCTCCATTCAAGCTCTGCCCAAACTCCACCTCATCATTATTATGTATTATTAGCTATTGTAACCTCATAAATATGTAAAATAGATTATTATAATCATATATCAAAATCTATAAAATGGCTTATTTGGCACTGTTGATTGGAAGATGGTTTGTCCAGCATAGCTGGTGAGCTTTCCAGTNAGCAGGGATTTCATTCTCATTTTATCCAGTCCAGTCCCCCAGACTCCACGTGGGCTCTGGCATGTTTTATATAAATAAAATCAGCTCTTCCCTTTGCAGGCCATTCCACAACTGCACACTCCACAGGCAGCCCTGACACCCAGCTGCCTTTTGCCCCTCTCCTCCCCCGTCCCACTGCAACCCATACAGACTACAAGGAGCACTTTTCCTTTAAATATTGAGAAGGGTGGGGGGAAAAAAAAAATGAAAGAAACCCCTTCACAAGCAAGACTTGTTGGGGCTACAGAAATCCAGCATCCAAATTTAGATGCTTTGAACATCTATGCCTGGATTCCTGCTGGGTTTCCCCCCCCTCCGCCCTCTACACTATCCCAGAAGAATTCCCCTCTCTGCACTTGTGGTTATCCTCCCTCCCACTCAGCGTGTGGTGATTTTTGCAAAAATATTGAACGTGCAAAAAAATTGAGAGTTTTGTCAGAGCTCAAGGAAGAAAAAGTCATTTTCTGCCAGACGTCAGTGCCTCCCTTGCCTTTTAAACAGACAATTGCCACGAATTTTTATCATCTTCCATCACTTGATCTTATTATACATTTAGCCAAAGGCTTTCTGAATTAATGGTCCATTTTTTAAAATATGNGGATGTGGTGGGGGAAGAGGGAGGGATGGATGGTTTGGGGCAGACTGCCTCTGGAACAGGGACTAACCTCAAGGGTGAACTGAGTCAGTGAAAACTGTGCCACACCTGCTTGGCTTGGGCAGCCAGAAGAACAGAGAGGTGTTCTGTTCAAATCATTGGAGCAGATTTTAGAGAACCCCACACAATCAACTTAGTGGTCATAAATTAGGATGATGCAGACTTTTGAACAGAATGAAATGGATGTAAGCCAGTGGGGTTGACAAGCTTCAGTGGCTGGGTCAAAGACAAAGAAAGTCTAGGTGGTCAAAGTGAGGAAGACGAGCAAAATACCTCTGTAGTGAGGCTGAAGAACTGAATGACTGCCTTATGCCAGTGCCAAGAGAAGATTTGGGAAGGCTCCATTCAAGCTCTGCCCAAACTCCACCTCATCATTATTATGTATTATTAGCTATTGTAACCTCATAAATATGTAAAATAGATTATTATAATCATATATCAAAATCTATAAAATGGCTTATTTGGCACTGTTGATTGGAAGATGGTTTGTCCAGCATAGCTGGTGAGCTTTCCAGTGCTGCTCCAAATAAATCCCTTGTGCTGCTAAAAGAACAAAGCCTCTCTTAGCAGTTTTTCTCATTCCCCAGATTTCAGCATCACCTCGAGACCCACTGCTCCTGCCTCCTCAGCTGTGCCAGTGCCTTGCCTTTGAAGGCAGAATGTGGAAGTAACAACACCAATAGCCAGAAGGGACTCATTTGGGACATCAAAAGTGGCTCCTTAAAACCAGGGCAGTGTTAAAGCAGGAAAAGGGGCATGTCCTGGTTTGCTGGAAGGGGGCACTCAGCAGCAGCAGCACTGTGAGCTGCTCCCCAGCCAAAGCCTCTCCATGGGGTCTGGATGGGAATTCCCAGTCCCGACTGCAGGAAAGCCATGACCTCCCCTCCCAGCCTGCAGCTCAGGGGGTATTTTCCCACCAGTGGCTCCTGCACTGTGCTGCTCTGGCTTTTAAAAACCCCATCCAGAGCTGCTTTCAAGAAGTGGCCACCCGTGCAGCTGTCCTGGGTGGGCATCCAGACCCTGCTGGGCTGAGGGTCTCAGCCTGACCCTGCAGCAGGGCTATCCCCAGGGATGGGGATCCCCTCAGGGATGCTTCTCACCCATCACCAGGGCTATTTTGGGGCTCCAGGAGCAGCCCCCCTTCCTCACTGTGCTGCTGCAGCCCAGTTCCTGGGCAACACAGTCCTTAACTCCATGCTTTTTATTATTCTTTTGTTACTTGGCTCCCATCCTGCTTTTCTAGAACACCACATGAACTTCAACTGCTTTACAGGCACTGTCAAATATTTGACTTTTTGGGACTAGTCTGTGCACTGGGCCATCCCTGTCACATGCTGGTCTGTGAAACCTTTTAACTCTTACATCTTGATATCAATATTTAGGTGTTTGAACTTAACTGTTTCTTTCCTTTCAGCAAAGCTTGCATCCTCAGAAAACATCCTGTAGCTTCCCAATCTTTATTTGGATTTCCACAGCATTTGAACAATAATAATGTGATTTCCCAGCAGAGTTGTTCACGTCAGTCACCATGAGAAATTAATATACTGGATATCAATGTTTTTTCCTCTTCAATTTTGCCTTGTTTTGCAGCTATATTTACCTCGTTTCCCTTAAGGGCCCTGTGCTTTCTAAACACATTTTCAGTTTAAAGTCCCAAGCAATTGTATGTTCAGCTTCCATGCTCTCAGAAGCCACTGACCAGAGAAACCAGTCAAATGTAATCCTGAACACTCTCCCAAAAAAGCTTTTCATCGAATCTTCCCTAGAAACAGCTCTCCTGATTAAATCCTTTTTGACTGAGGAGTAGCACCATGTTCTGCTCACCATGTGTTCACTGTCCTGCAGGGAGGGGGTGGGGCTAGAAATAATTAAAAGCCCACAGATTTGCAAAGGCACTATGGAACATGCAGCTCAAAAGTTCAGCCAGCACTGACCTCAGCAGTAAAATCTCGTGTGTTTCAGGTAGAGCAGGTCAAACAGACTAAGAAAGGTTCATGTCAGTAGGTACAAATAAATCAAGGATGCACTACAGTGAGGAGAATTCTTTTGGGGTTTTGTAATCTAGCAAATACACAGGGAAAAATCATCAACTCCCGATGCTACTCAAGCTATTAATGAAGCGTCTTGCACGCAGTGAGAATAAAATTGGTGCAAGCTGGTTTTAAAAGCTGTCTGTTGTTTAAGTTGTCTGTCTTTTTGGAGTTTGTTGTTGTTGGGTCGTTTCTCTTGATTTACCTTTTTTTTTTTAACCTGGAGTCCAAGCTGTATTTATGACCTGTCTGTCACAGGTGGGCACACCAGATCAGGTAGACAGCTGACACCAAGGGAGCAAATGCATAACCCAAGCTCAGCACAGGCAACAAACCCAACAAAACCAGGTGCCTCTTGGAAAAGAGGCATTAATATTTTTCCTCTGGTAGATTTGCTCTGCACTTGAGCATTTTGTGCATCACCTGCTTGCCGTGGGAGAGCCTGGGAACAGCTAGATAAGCACACTCTGCTCCCCCAGAACACATCATCCACCGGTGAGGGACAATGCCCAAGGACAGACCTACTCCTCAGGGTCCCTGTCTGCCACTCAGATAAGGCTGTGCTGGTGAACAGATTAAGAAAGAAAACACATCAAGGTGATGAGAACAGGCTGTATTATTTCAGAAATCTTGTTTTCCTCCTTTGCCAAGCTCATTCCCAGAAGCAAAGCTGCCTTTTGCTGGCACCAGAGCCTAGTGTGTCCAGTTGAACCTGGCCTTGGAGATACCAGGAAAGGGTCAGAGCCAGCCCTCAGTGACTGCTCAAGCTGGGTGTGAACCTCTTCATCCCACTCCCCACTAAAGTCAGAACCCATTAAAGACAATTTCCAGGATCCACAAAGCAGATTCCCACCTGAATTCAGGTCTTTGGGAGACATTTTTCCCATTATGACCAGCCTTTTGACACTTTAATATATTTATATTCTCCTAAGCATAAAAAGTTTAGGACACATCAACTTGAAGCACAAAGTGAACCTCCACTTGATTGTCACATGCTGAGCCATATTCTACACCTACCTTCAAAAGACACCATGAGCTTCCTTTTCCCACCAGCCATAACAATTAGAAGGGATTTGCCATCCACCTGTGAAATCCCCTCTGCATTATTTCTGCTCACACAAGGAGGGCTGTGCTGCTCTCACCAGGACCTACATGGCGAAAGTCTGGGAATTCCCTTGGCCCAGCTGGGATTTTTGGGCTGTTCCTTGTAACACCTTTCAGCAGGAGAATTTCCAGATCTACATCACCCCAAGTGCTGCATCTCAGTTGTGTAGTACAGCCTCATGTTTCTCAGGCCATTTACATGCAGCCAAAATTCTTCCAACATCTAAAATGCTTTAATTGTAGTTAAAACCCAAAGTATGTCAAAGAATTAATGCAATCCAGACTTGCCAGCAGCTCTGCACTCACATTGTAATGATTCAGTGCTCTCTGCTGCACCTCTGGAAAGCCAGGATTCTGCATTCCAGCCAGTCTGTACTGCATGACACTCACAGTGCATTCAACTCATTCTTTCATCAAGAGATAGAATTATAAAATGGTTTGAGTTGGGAGGGACCTTAAAGCTCATCCCACTCCACCTTCTGCCATGGGCAGGGACACCTCCCACCAGCCCAGGTTGCTCCAAGCCCCATCCAACCTGGCCTTGGACACTTCCAGGGATCCAGGGGCAGCCACAGCTTCTCTGCCCAACCTGTGACAGGGTCTGACCACCCTCACAGGGAAGATTTCCTTCCCAAAAATTTCAAACAAGCTCAAGTGTAGGCAGAGGTGTACTGTACACACAGAAGCATCTTAAACCAAATTTTCCCCCCTCCATCCAGCAGCAGGACAGGGGGCATCCCATCTCTCTCAAACTTGAGGAATCAGCCACTGCCTCTATGCCCAGCTTCTTTCAAAGCCAAAAGATACTGCAAAGCACAACTGACACTGGATTAAATTATTTCCCTCTGGATTCCCAACTCCCTCAAATCAGACTCTCCCAGAGAATAACTCCACCTCAGGCCAAGTAGAAAACCTCCAGCCACCATCTGACACATCTCTAGGCAGCTCAGCAGGTCCCCTGGCATAACCACAACAGGCTGGTACCCAGGGATGCTCTGCTGGGGGTATTGTCCATTTCCATATTTAATATAACTACTCCTTTGCCCCCATCCTGGGTTAGTCTGGTTCCACTTCCATAAGAGCCAAGAGAAGCCAGCCTAGTGGTAAATGTTTCAGGGGTGAGAGCTGAACCAGAGTTTCAGGGCTGATAAATAACAGGTAGTGCTACCAAATACCTGGAATATTTTCCCCTGGTTTATTTTTTAGGGCATTCCTGTGAGACCACATTTAGAAACTCAGTCTTGTGCAATTCTAGATAAATAGATGCATTTTCTGTGCTCTGTCTTACATATACACTTCATATGCAACAGCATAAAGGTTTTGGCTGGTATAAAGTGAATAAGCCTGTTCACACACACAAAAGTAGATCTGTGCTATTTCTGGAATATAATTACCTGTTGATTCCAGAAAAAGTAATAAAAAGGGTTTGTTGAGCTGCAAAGAGCCAGACCCAAAGGGAAATAAATTCCCTTTGCAGGGAAGGTTAGTTCAGCACAGCCCAAAGTGCCCAGAGGGGAAAAAAGCTATTGGAAAAAGGGAACAGAAGTCTGAGCTGTGGCAATGTTGCACCCTGGATAATCAACTGTTTCTGAGGAACTATGAGGAATCCATTGGATCCTTGCAAGACTGATTTAAAAAAAATTAACTTTAAGCACATTGCACTGATCTAAAGTTACAGGGAATGCACACTGAACTTCATGCTGCAAAGGTCTTCCAAAGTTGCCAGGTGTGCCATGAAAAAGTCAAATGCCAACCTTCTCCATGACTCTGACAGGGACTTTGTGTCATTGCTCACCTGTGAGGGCTGACAGTCATATAAAGATGAAAAAAAAAAAACCAAAAAAAACCAAAAAAAAACCAAAAAAACAGCCCAGGACATGACAGAAAATGAAACCCCAGCATTAAACTCTGACTTCACAGCTGCTTTCAGCTCAGAGTTGATGGCCTCCTTTCAGGTCTACCAGTAAGCCTCTTTTTCCTCCTGGACTGGTGATGGGTCAATTACAGAGCAGTAAAACCTCTGGATCCAGCAGGAATTTCTTAGAAATCAGGTTTCTCCCCCTTGCAAAACCTCCATGAGGTTTTTCCTGCTTGACATACAGGAAAATGCCACTAAAAAATTTAAATTAGGCCACCACAACATACCTTGAAGGCCGCCTTGTCAGAGTAAAAAAAATTAAGATACAATCAGCCAATATTGATTAAATAAACGGATTCAACCTTTCTCCAAACAGATTTTTTTTAAAAATGCAGTATTTTACCTTGAAACAGTCCCAGCAGTTGAGTCAACCCAGAAGGAATTTCAAGTGTCTTCATTCCACTGGGGTGAATAAAAATAAATATGAACCACACACAATTATTCCAGCTGACCATAAGTCCTCATTTTTCCCTTGCTGGCTGAACCAAAAAGCAGAGTTTTCCACCCAGCTCCATCCTCCAGGGCAAGTTTTTGGGAGTGGGGGGAGAGCTGGGTTCTTTGGCTGATGGGCAAAGCAGGAGAGCAGCTCCTCCTGCTGCCCGCTGCACTGGCACCCCCAGGGAGTAAAGCAGGGCAGGTGGCCCCAAGCACTCCAGAAAGTTCTGCTGCTCTTTGCAACCAGGGGCTGCAGCACAGGAGTGACTGCTCTGAAATGGAGATGTGTTAGAAGTGACTCAGAATCAGAACTTTATGGCTGCTGGTCCAGAAAGGAGCTACAGGCCAGTCCCGGGCCACTTAGGGCAGCCAACTTTTTGGGAGGCAATTCCATTGGGAATCGAAGTGCAGGTGCAGAAGGCACTTCCAGCAGTGGTCTCTGGAGCTTCCCAGCCTCATGAGGGGGCACAGGTTTCACCCCATCTGTTCATGAGGAGCCCAGACATGCACCAAGCAGGTCCAGGCACCCTTCTCCTTCCAGAAGCATTGAGGTTGAGCCCCGCAGCCCCACTCACCATCCCAAGGACATCTGGGGCCCCTGGACAGCCTGGCTGATGTCAGTGAGTGTCCAGGGGACATGGCAGTGACTGACATCCCCCAGTAACCCACCCCAGCATGTCATCAGTGCAGAGACTGAGACAAGACAACCAGGGACTTCTTTCCCCACCTACCTGGGGCAGGACACGTTGCCATTCCCCACATATTACAGTATTTGGGGGGGTCTGAAGTCTTGGCCTACCCCTCCTCTTTTTCTAGAAAGTCTTTGTCCTCCTGCCCCTTAATTTTATTTTTGTTCCATAGCATAAAGTTCCCCCTCTGAAACCTCCCTTAGATGTGTTAACTCCTCAACTTCAAGCCAATACTCCTTTGTATGATCATGCATCAATTGCTGCAGATATTGTCAGGCTGAGAAACACGAATAAAATATCACCATACATTTCTTGTATTCCCACCCACAACCTCTTGAAAGTTACTCGAGCAATCCCAAAATTAAGGTGGTACCAACCATCCTCTGCAGGAAACAACATTCCTGTTCTGAGGCCCAACCCTTGGGCTGCAGGAAAGGTCCAGCAAAGTTAGAGAAGGAGCCAAACAGCCCCCCTTATCCATTTGTGACATTCTCACAACAGCCATGACTGGGACAAAACCTCCACGCAACTCTTGGCTCCTGTCACCTCCAGAGGTCCCTTTGGATGCCAGCACTTCTCAATTCCAAAACCTGGATGGAATCCAACATAAGGACAGGCAGAGCAACGCCCCATCCCATGCTAAAATGCCAGAGATGTTTCCATTGCTTTCTAGAGCAGCTGAATGTATTCCCACTGAAACCTCACCTTTTTGGTAAACCACCAAAAATTTGAGGCCCCCAGGGAGAATATTTATTTAGAATTCAGGATTTACACACACATTGCATGGTACCTGAACAATTTTTTTGTAATTAAAACACTCCATTTCCAACTGACTACCCAGGGTTATGTATTATTTCATTAATTTGTTGCTGGGCACTAAAAGAGTGTCAGTGAATTCCAGTTGCAAAAAGTCTTCAGAAAAGTTTGGCTGCTTTCGAGGTGGGGGAAATAAAAGCTGCACATTACATAAGTGTAGCTAAGAAAGTTTGCCAGAAAGGGGGAACATTTTTTTTTCCCCAACAGCTCCAGCACAAAGCTAGTCTGGAGCAGCCTGATAAGCCACTTTTCCCATTGGGGGAAAAAAAAAAAAAGTTTTGGCTTTGACAAGTTGTCCCCTTCTCAAAGAAATAAAACTTCAGGGGAAATCAAGTCCAGGATGGTCTTGCTGCTCAAAGCCAGGAGACCTTGGAGGGGAGATGTCAATTCTATATACTTCAGTTTTTCTGGCTAGACCAGCCCTGCCCTGGTTCCCATACCATGCCCTCCCCAGCAGGAATCTGATACCATGACAGGTGCTGTGGTGGACTCTGGATCACCCAAAATCACTGCAGAAAGGAGAAGGTGCTTCCAGCACTGTCATCACCAGAGTTATCTCAGATATTGGGATGAAATCCTTCCCTGTGAGGGTGGGCAGGCCCTGGCACAGGTTGGGCAGAGAAGCTGTGGCTGCCCCATCCCTGGGAGTGTCCAAGATCAGGTTGGACAGGGCTTGGAGCAGCCTGGGCTGGTGGAAGGTGTCCCTGCCCATGGCAGGGGGTGGAATGAGATGATGTTGAAGGTCCCTTCCAACCCAAAGCATTCCATGATTGTGTCTCTGCTTTCCCCCGAATCTCTCCACCCTGTTACTCCAGCAGGATTCTCCTGCCCATAGGACCATCCAGCGTCTTCAGGAGGTAAAGAGTTGTCAGATTGAAAACACAGGGCCGAAAAAGCACTTTCTGCAAAAGAGAGGCTAAGTTTCTATTTAACAAATACATTGAAGGGTTATGGATTCAGACCTACCCATCAGACTTTACCAAATCTGCTGCCTCCAGGGACCTACACAAGAAACCCCCAAAACATCTTTTAAACACCCCCCCCTACATTTTCCCACCTGCCAATTGCAGTTGTTTTATATTTAAAGTGAACTTGAAGCAGAACCAACCTCCATCCCCATTTCTCAGCCCCAGCTCAGACAAAATCGTAAGAACAGACTGGAGTCATGTTCTTTTATTTTGAAGAAACATCAGTTTTTGCTAGGCATGGAAACCTCTGAAGGTTTGGGCTTAGCCACAGCTGAAAAGGGTTTGTTTAAAAACATGCACTCCCAAATGAATACATTTCCCATACATCGTTCTTGCAGCAGCAGCAAAACAAACTGCAACACCCCAAAAGCTGCCAAGATGCATTAAAAAATATAATAAAAATAAATACTTCAGAGGCCAAAAGATACCCCTTACACCTACCCTGAAGCAACACAGGTCTGCTTAAAATACCATATTTTTTCCATTCTGTGATGTTAAATATTGACTCTGTCAGTGGTGAGCAGTCACCCAGCCCAAAATAAACACCACAGCCCCAGTCTTGTTCAGGTTTGGGTTCCCAGGGAGGAGCAGCCCTGCTCAGCTGCAGCAGCAGGGCTGTGCCCACTTCACCCACCTCAGGGAGTCCACATTCAGACCAGGCAGCGGGGCCAGACCTCACCACTTGAGCCTGAGCTGCTTTCTGTAGGCTCCTGAAGGAGAAGCGAGCCCTCCTGCTCCTGCCTCAGACTCCAGCAAGGTCTCCTACCCTACAGCCCCCCACCCAGGATGGAACCTCATGCAGCAGCAAACAGACCCCAGGGATAGATGGGATATTGGGATGAAACTCTTCCTTGTGAGGGTGGAGAGGCTCTGGCAGAGGTTGGGCAGAGAAGCTGTGGCTGCCCCATCCCTGGAAGTGTCCAAGGTCAGGCTGGAGCAACCTGGGCTGGTAGAAAGTGTCCCTGCCCATGGCAAGGGGTGGAACGAGTTGGGCTCTGAGGTCCCTTCCTACCCAAACCACTCCATGATTCTATTTCTCGATGAATTAATAAACCAGGGACTTACAAAGCCCCTGTGAGAACACCAAAGCCTACCACAGCCATTATTTCATTCCTGAGTCACTTGTAAAGGTTCTGTACCAGTTTTATAAACTTTTGTACTTGATGCCTTAACAATAGCAGGGTGTCCCAAGTGCTTTTCTGCAATACCACAACATAATAAAGCACATCTTAAGCCAATGTGCTACAGAAACAGTTTTGAGAAGACATTCATTACATATTAGAAAGGTACAGTGAGTCATGAACACACAACCCTCCTTTTAAGAGTGAATTGGGAAATATTCCACATATGCCTGCATTGGCCAGGCTGACACAGGAGTTATGAAATGGTCTTTGATGGAAAACAAGTGGAAAAAAGCAAAAACCACATGGAAGGAAACAGCATCCCAAACTATTTGCTCTTGCCTCCCCAGGAGGCCAAAGCCCAGATGAAGTAAGAGACTCAGCTTAGTGGTTAGGCTTGGCTTACAAGTGCCAACCTGCTGCTTAGAAGAACCTCATTTTCCTTCCTGGTGTCCCTGTAAGGTTCCCAATGCCTTTTTTAAAAATTAATATGTAAAAATAAATCTAAGATGCCTCCAAGCCTCTTTCCCCCATCTCTCCTACCTAGACCTGCCCAGTACTTCATACAAATTGTCAACATTTCTCTTCCCAATGCTCTTGCATCTCAAGATCAATACCACTTTTCCAGTCTCCTCTATTTTATGTGCATAGTTCACTGATTGCCTCTCCAAAAAAAGTGGAACCGTGGCATTGACCCTGTTTTCTTTATGCCTGCACCTAACCCCTGGGATATTTCCCTTTCCCCACCAGCTTCCCCTTATCAGGTAGGATTTTGAACCGGTGGCAACGCTGCCAACTGATCCCTGCCAATCCCTGGTAGTTTGTTCCTGAAGGGAATGTTCTCCACCACAGGGGGACCAGAAGCTGCAATAATGCATGATAAACCCCTTGCTCCAAACAGACCAAAATCCCATCCAATGGCACATAATTTGTCCCTGGACATTTCTTTTTCCTTAGGAGGGTTTGTAGCCACCTGGAAAAACTTATGCTTTCCATTTTCCTTTGTTGAACACACCAACAAAGCATTTTTGGTTTGCCAACATCTGTCAGTGGCCACTTCAAGCTCTTTTGTGTCACTCAGTTATTTTCCCCTCATTTGAACCTGTGTCCTAACACAAATGCCTGGGGGAGCTCCCAGGATCCCAGAGTCACACCTTTGTGAGGTCCCCAAGCATCTGGATCCATGTGCTGCTGAACAGCCTTATTCCAGAGCTGACACATTATAATATTAGAATCAGAATGAAATAATACAGGACATGCTGTAGGTACCCCCCAGGTACATTGAGTTCACCCAGCCTCGTGCAGGGTGCCCTTCCAAAGCAAATAACTGTGCAAGTCCTGCCTTTCCCACCTCACTTATCTGTCCTGAAACAGAAAGAAAAAAGGAAGTTTTTCCCCTGCACACACAAGCCATAAAAGGGTGCTGCAAAATAACCATGCGTGAAAGGGGGATTATTTGCTTTGTGAGCCTTGGTTTCAGCTGGGAGAGAGTTTTAAGAATATTATTTTAACGAGTCCTAACAGCATCAGAGGATTTACTGTCAGTGATTTGTACAGGAAATCCAATTATTGTTTTTCACTTCTCTTTGGTGCAAACCATTGCTATTATAACATTTATTACTTTAGAATCTACTTAAAGGAGAAATAAGAGCTGGCAGCATCCAAGGCCAGATTGGACAGGGCTTGGAGCAACCTGGGCTGGTGGAAGGTGTCCCTGCCCATGGCAGGGAGTGAGACTGGATGGGCTTTAAGGTCCCTTCCAACCCAAACCACTTTATTATTTTATAACACTTCACAGAAAATATTTTATTTTTTTAAGCTCCATTACATAAACCTTCAAAACTAAAATTTCAAAGTTTGCCTTTATACACTCCTGATTAATAGGAACGTTTTGATTTATAAATTTATTGCTTACTTCTAAAGTGTCTGGCATTATCAGGCCCACAAAAAAAACTCTTCCTAAACTCAGGTGGAGGCCAAACTTCCACTATAAGAAAACTGCATGGACAGAAAGATGGAGGGGAGGGGGAAGTCAGAAAGCAGGTTGGGGAATTTTCAGTATAACTAAACATAGTGGAATGTAACACTCAATTAACTTCCAAAGCATTTAAGTCCAACAGCACCTTCTGAAGAATTATTTGCCTAAGGGAAAAACACACCAGCAGGTTCAGAATTAAAACACACTTCTCATAAAAGGAGTCAGAGACACTTCCATGAGCTGTGCTGCCACCAGCTCCAGTTTTAAATCACTTTTTTGACACGAGTTTTAGAAACCAACATGGAGCAGAGAGATTGGGAATAAGGACACTTCCTGTGCTGGGTGGCTCAGGTGCCATTCCCCAGGTTGGGATTACAAAGGATGATGGTGATCCCCACCAGGGGCACTTGCAGAAACCCATGAGGCTGAAGAAGTTGTAACCACAGCAGGTCAAGCAGCACATTACAAGCTACAAGACTCACATGCAGCAGGACAACATTTATGGACCAGTGCAGTGTCAATATTTGATCAATACCCAAACATCAGCCTTACCCAAACACAGCTCCTATCAAACCAGCATAAACCAAAGGACAGCTTATGACCACAGATTTATCTTGAAGCCTCAGACACACAAAACTCTTGTAATTTATTTTATTTTCTTTGGCAGCAGCACAACCCAACGCCCTTTGGGTACAAGATGTGCCAGTGGCAAATTGCTGCTGCTTCTCTGTAGCACCATCAAACCCCAAACGCCTCAGCCACAACAGGGAAAAAGTGGCAGCACAAAAGCCTATAGACCCCCAGCCTCATCCATGCCATTTGTTTTTAAGAAAGGTTTATTTTTCACCTGGTACCAGCTTTGAAATTAGGACCATGCTGTTTTGAAGTCTATAAACATAGACACACACAGGCTCTTTGCTCCAGCATAGACCCCTTTTCAGCCTAGCAGGGTATGCTGCTGAAGCACAGGAGTGCTTTTTGAAACCATTCAGACTTAAACTGAATTGTCCAGAGTTATGGAGCACAGCAACATTACAGCACACAGATTTATTCTGGGGGAAAAGGGAGCATAGCAGTGTTTATGCAGCTGTGATGAGTTGTAACAGTGTTTAAGACACTCTCAGGGCTCTTGGTACATGCACACACACATCACCCTTCCCAATAACCTGCACATGTCCCTCTATATCTGTAGCTAATTGGGAAAATTCCAAGTCCTTTCAGCAACATCCCATTTCTTCCCCCATCTCCAGCATGCCCTGCAGTGGGCACCACAGCTGGAGCACAGCTGTCAAACCAGGTGTCTCCACTAAGCACAGTAAACAGGACCCAGAGATGCTTTCAGGATCACTAAACATTGGGGGATACCTCTACTATTACTATACACACCCAACATCATCACCATTTGTATGTCTTTCCAAGGCTGGAGAAGGCAGACCAGCCTAATCCCAGCTCCATACAGTAAAAGCTAAGAGGAGGCCTTGCGGCCCTTAAAACCCAGCCACCCCCAAACATCTGCATGGGACTTACTGAGCTACATGGAAACCACACACACCCTCTAAGAATCAGGACCCACTGAGCAGCCTCCAGCACCACCCCACATCTCCAGTCTGGATCCACAGAGCCTCCTGCCTCACATGCCTTCACCTCCCCAGCACTCAAAACCAGAGCAGTCTTTTGGAAAGCACATCCATAGCTACTCACCCTCTCAAAGGAAGAAGATCCCCACTGTCTCAGGAGAGCTGCTGCTTTCCATCCCACAACATGGCAGACATCCCTAAACAAGCTCCTCTCCTCATGTCTTGCCTCTAGGTGTGCTCCTGGGTTGGCTCCAGCCCTTTATGTTCTCCCAAAGCTGCTGCAGCTGGGTCTCCACTCAGAACTTGATTGATCTCACCTGTAGCTCAGCTGCTCTGGGCCCAGGTCCATGAACTCTGGCAGATCCAGCCCAGCTGCCTAACCTTGTTTGAAACACCTGAGAAAACTGTCATGGGGAGTCACACAATGCAAAGAAAAAAAAAGAAAGAGATGGGGTTGAGATGGAGCCACTCTCAGCTCAAGGATTCTGAGAAAAAACCTTGAGCATGGAGTGCTAAGGGGACAATCCCAGCACTGGAAGCATCACTGAGGTCCCCTTCCCAGGAACGGTGTTTCTTCTTCTTGCAAAGTGTCTTTGGGCACTGAAACTCGTGTGACTGTGGGATCATACGAACATGTGCCCACTGTGGCCTTCAGACCTTTCTGATGGATGTGGGCAGTGTCCCTGGTATTGGTGCTGTTCAAAGCCATGTCCTCCTCCCCTGAGCCACCCCAGCAATGCTCAAGGAAAGCCCAGGACTAAATCAAAATCTTCCTGACTTCAAAAGCTGCTCCCTCACAAGAGGCCCTGGGCTGTGACCCTGCTCCTCCTGAAACCAAAGGGATTTTCCATGGTTTCCTTACTGTGCTGAGGGCCAGCTGCTGATCTCCAACCATAGCCAGCACGACTTGTCACAGCTGGACATTTGCCACTGACCCCTCTCTGGACATCCTGGGAAACCATTTGCAGCACTTCCAGGGAAAGCTGGAGGGAGGATCAGCCCCCCGCCTTAGGGGTTTTGTGGCAGTAAGTAATTAACATCCAGGGCTGGCATCCACTTGAGTACTGTTTTTCTTAGACTGGAAGTCCCTAATCCCACCTGGCAAGCTTAGGAAAACCCTGGAAAAGGCAGGCAACCCACTGCTGGTGTGATTGTGGAGAAGGAAACCATTATGTCCTGCTGCTCCTATGGCTTCTCCATTCTGCTTCTTGAGACGCTTCCAAGGAAACACAAACACAGGTCACATCTCTTTTCATCACTTTTCGTCTTCTGAGCAGAATCTGCCACAGAGAGAGGAAGATAGAGAAGAAAAGCCTCACGGCTGCTGTTCCTGCACAACATGAGGGCCTTCCAAAAACTGGGCTGAAGTTCCAAAGGCATTCCACAGGGTTCCCCCACACCTATATGTGTTGTCAGGGTCAATCCAGTGGAAGCACAGCCAGTTTCTACCCTGAAATGGGGCTTCCCACCCCAAACTCCCAAACTTTCTCACTCCAAACTCATCAACATCCTCCTCAGCAAGACTGTCCAGTTTCGCTCACATACCATCAAGTGTGCTCTGGTAAAACCTCCTGTTGCTCTTTCCCCCAGAGAGACTTTCCCAGTGCTCCTTTTGAGTGATGGCCCCATGGAGATGTGGGACACTTCATTTTAAGGAGGTGGTTTGCCAAAGTTCTCGGTGGCACATCGGTGTCCAGTCTGAAGTCTAATGTTACCAAGGATCAAATCTCACTACCCCTTATGACAGATGAGATAGGATGGCCCAGGAAAGCCCCTCTGTAAGGGAAAACATCCAGTGCTATATCTACCTGTCACTCCCAAGCTCCCCCCAGGGGACCAGGAGAAGCAGCAGATCCCAAACTGTGCTCAGTGGGAGTTGGTCATAATGGTGTGACTGGAGGAGGGGGGCATGTTTTGACCCTTTTTTAAATTGAGTGTCTTCCAAAATCTGCTTTTGAACCCCTGAATTCTGCAGAAAGGTGGATACCAGGGCCCAGACATCTCCTTGGGAGCAATCACATTTTTGGGATGGGAGGTGGGAGCAGCAGCTCCCTGAGGCAGCGGTCGCACTGGGCAAGGCGTGAGATGCTGCTCCCCATTTTCTCCTCCCCCCCAGGAATACCCAATGCTTTCAAAGCCGAGCAAACACGGGGATGGCACTTTTCCAAGCCTGAAGTGTCAGCAACACCTAATCAGAAATGCTCCATTAAACATGCCTCACAAGGGGCTGAAGCGTGAGCCCACATCAGCATGGTGGGGGTCAGCTTTGGGACTGGCTACTCATGGTCCAGCCCTGAGGTGAGAGGGAGCCACAGCAGCATGCAGTGACGGGGAAGGGGCAGGGGGCATCCTTATCCTGGGGCACTAAACTTGCACTTCACATGAGAAAAATGGTTTAGGGGTGAACACGGGGATGGTGCTACATTGATCATAAAGATCTTTTCCAACCCTGGCAATTCCCTAATTCTGTGAAATTGCTCAGCCAACCAACCCTCTGTGGTACCTGTTTCATTACTGTCAGTGTCTGGGAGGATTTCAGAAAGAGCCAAACATTCAGTTCCGTTGCTGCATCAACAGACATGGCACAATATCGTAAGGGCCAGGATGCTCAGAGGCTGCCACCCCTGGAAGCCACCCACCCATCACAGAGATCCGTAGCTGCTGGAGTTATTGGGAATCATAACTTTTCCAGGTGCAACAAACCCTCTCCAAAACACACGCTGCTTTTCTTTGCTGTGAGTGCACTCTTTGCTTGGGTGCAAACCCACTTAGGCCACCTGCAGGGGGATTTCTTGCTCTTGCCATCTTCCTCCAGCAACCCAAACCCTCCCGCTGCACCCAGGAGTGGCCCAAGACTGCGTCCCTTCTCCCAGAACCTCTGCCAAGGATGGATCAGCTGGAAGAGCACGGAGCAAACCAGTGTCAAAACCACAGTGCCGGGCCAGGCTTTAAGCGGGATCTGACTTTAGTCCTTTGCATTTATTTACAAAAACTGGGCCTGGGTAGGTGCCGAGGGGCAGTGGTGACCCAGCTATCTGGTCAAAGGCCTGCAGGGAGCCGGCAGATACAGCGGGTTAACGTTTAACCTGGGGCGCTGTAAACCAGCCCCGGGGCTGCTGAACCTTTGGAGTTTGATATGATGATTGGGGAATAACTGGAGTGACACGTCGCAAACCCTCCATAATCAAGGAGACCTTTTTTCCCGGGTGGTGATCTCCAAAATTGCTCAGGTACGTGGCTGCTCCTCCTGCTCTGAGGTTTCGGGGTGCGGGGACTGGGTCCTCTGTGAAACGGGGCTGCTGGCTGGGATGGGGATGGATCCACCGTGTGCCTTCCAGCCCCTGGAAGTGCCCCACTGTCAGATTGATGCCTGACACTGGCAGGGCTGCACGGGGGTAGGACCCCCTGCATGGAATGGTCGGACCCTCTACATGGCATGGTTGGACACCTTACATGGTATGGCCGGACCCATTACCCGGCGTGGCTGGACCCTCACCCCGGCGTCGGGTCGGTTTTCCAAGGAGCAGGGTGGGAGGAAGGGCTCCCGAGGGGTCTTGGTACAGCTTCTCCCTCAGCCTTTCCTCTGCCTTCCTACCGCTGGTTGCCCGAAAAGCAAAGGCAGACAAGGCAGAGGGGGGAGGAGGGATTTCCCCCCCGATAATTCCGTCGCGAGCTGTTAAAGCGCAACTTTCTGGGGCTAATCATTCCCAGACGACTCCTTCTCTTTGCAAAGGGTCAGTCTCCGTATCGGAGGCGATCGCTGATCCTAAAAAAAACCCCTGGTTTTCCCTAATCCCTTCAAGCCATCAGGCTTTCTGACCGATACAAAGTGCTGGTCGTAAGCTCTTTTCCCTCGGTGAAACGGGAGCTTTGGGAGGGAGCACGGCTGTTTTCAAAGTACCCGGCACATGAGGCGGCAAATAACACAGGAGGGAGGGAGGCTGGGCTGAGCATCAGGGGCTCCTCGTCCTCACAGAGGGATTTTGGGGGGCGTTTTGTGTGCATTTGGTGACAGAGTTGCAAAAGCTGCACACGAGAGGAGAGGTGTTTCCAAGAGAGAAGCTGATTCCCAGGGAAAAGATGGATGAGGAAAAAAAATCTGCTGCTTTGTATGTGAAATGTTTCCTCAAGGCTCACGTTCAACTGCTTCTAATTTATCCTGCTTTCCTGCAAATACATGGGAGTTCCCACTCTCTGTGAAACCACCTGAGCTGGAAAATAACCCTGGGAAAGCAAAGGGACAAAAAGCCTCGTGCCCTGTTGCTCAATCAGACACTGTCCTGAGGTGTCTCACAAGAGCAAAGAGCTGCTGGCAGCTCATGAAGCTTCAAGTGTCTGTGTTTGGGAACAAAATTATGTGGTGCTAGTGTTGATATATATATATATATATATGAATATATATTCCTTGGAGCATGAAGGGAGGGAAAACATCCCCAAAATCTTGATAAACCTAAAGGAAAACAGTTTCTTTAGTAACTGCCTATTTGGGCTATTATGGATAAAGAATGAATATAATTATCCACCCTTTCCAGAGGTTGTTATTTCTCATGAGCAACAACTGCACCGTGGGGGACACTGGCACAAAATATAGGATGTGTCCAAGTGGCTCCACACATTCAGACAGGCCGGGGTATCGATCCCTGCAGGATAAACACGGGCTCCTTATCTCGGTCATGGAAACAGTAACCAGGTTTCCCTGAAAGGGCTGCCAAGGGGCAGAGGCTGCCCTCAAATACCACCTTTTGCCCTCCCAGCAAAACCCCTGGCATGGGAGCCAACCCTTGAATGAGGAAACAGACTCCCCCTTTTCCAAGCAAGTAACCCCAAAGTGAAGTAAAATCCACGTTTTTGGGGCAGAAG
Source organism: Formicarius rufipectus (assembly GCA_013399695.1). NCBI lineage: Eukaryota > Metazoa > Chordata > Aves > Passeriformes > Formicariidae > Formicarius > Formicarius rufipectus. The sequence continues at coordinate 925,464 of VXAU01001552.1, read as the reverse complement.
CTTCTGGATTCGCCTTGGTCCTGGATGTAGTAGCTGGCAAGGAAACCAATGTGTAGAAGGAGCCACAGAGAGGTGAAGCAGTGTTTGTTTGTTTGTTTGTTTGTTTCCTGTTGGTGTGAGGTTTGCAAGGCATAAAAGTACCTTTTCTTGCCTTAGCATTTTAGAGGGTTAGTAGAAACTTAAATGACAGTGTTCCACGGAGGGGGGGAATTCAAACTCAGTGATGCTCTGATTTAAGGTAAAAGCAGTACCTTTTCTGATGGCACTGGGTTCTTGATTGACCACGATGACTTGGTAGCATTGCCAAAATTCCATCAAAAACGAGGATGAAAGAGGAAACACACCTGGAGAGTTTGCACTTCCAAAGGTGTTAATTTCAATACAAACATCTGAAGAAAATGCAACCTTCCTCCACTCTACTTGTTTTGCTTTTCTCTCTAGCTCGGTGGCCCTTCTTAATAACAATCCATCTTAAGGGCAAACCCCTGAAATTGGTTGAATTCCAGAACAGTTATTTTTACTAAGTGTGGCTGGCTTGATTCTTTTTTTAAAACAGTGCTAAAAACACTGCTTTAATTTGCTGCAGTCATTCACACTTCCCATCAGCAGCCATTCAAGGGGGGTTTCCCACTGTGAGGGTGGATTTGTTAGTTGATTCCAAGCCCAGGGAACAAAGGAGAGAAAGCAACCGTGTTTCCCCAGGTGACAGCAGCTCTCCTCCCTTACCCTTGAGATAAAAAAGTTATCCCAGCACACGGGCACTGCTGCTAGGACTGAGGCTGAGGCCTGGAATAAGGGGGGAAGTGCTGAAATCCCACCAGTTTCACAAATAAAACATCCCATCAGGACTTGTACCCTGGAAATAGTCTGGATGCACTGATGGGCAAGTGTGGATGTGGCTCTTAGGGTGGACCTGGCAGTGATGGAGAATGGTTGGACTCGATGATCTTGGAGGGTTCTTCCAATCTAAATGATTCCATGATTCTGTGATGTGGACCCTTGGGTGGAGGAGGTGAAAAAGTGCCCTGTCCAAAAAGTTGTTTAGATATCCTTAGGCCAAGAGAGGTAGCAGAGAAGGGGAGGAGAAGCGCTTGGAAAATTGAGGGTGAAAATCCTGCTTTACTGTGCTTGGGATTTGTTGTGTCAGGATTTGCACCTCTTAAGGAAAGAGAAGCATATTTTCTGTTTCCATCCAAGAAAAACTAAACTGATGGAGGAAAGCTCTTTAGCAGCAGGGCTTCCAAATTACCTGTGGGTGACTTTGAGCTGGTAATTAGCAGGAGCAATCCAGTTTCTGAGGGTGGTGCTACAAAACCTTGTTCAAGTGGTCATCCATGTGTGTGCCCAAGCCCTGTGTGTGCACCCTGTCCAGTCCTGTTCCTCCTGAATGAGGAGTGAAGACTTGCAGAGTAACTCAGGCCGGATGGGGATGCTCCACCTCTTGCCAGGGGAAGGGCTGCTTCCCTGGGCCAGGCTGGGCTTTCTTCAAAGGCAGCAGTGTGTGGCAGTGCTGGGCACAGCTTGAGGCCAGACCGTCGTTAACACACCCCCAAGACACCACATTTTGCAGCGGCTGTGATTAATACTTTATGCAACCTTGAATGCTCTTGCTCCCTTGTTGCTAGGGGATTGCCTGAGCACAGCCTGGAGTACACCAGTTTCTAGAGCCTAAAATCTTCGCAGGATACCTTACAACAAGAGCTCGCCTGTCTTATAAGGCAGAAGCCGAGGAGGGATATTGCTCCTGCTGTAAACGCCTTAGCCAGGGAGATGCTCCACTCCCACCCGCCCCCAGCCCTGCAGCCTGTGCTCACTGCTCAGCGTTAAACCATCCCCCGGAGTGAGACCTTCCTGGAAATCGCCGCTCCCCGAGCAGGGCCGTGGAGGTGCCCGGCACTTGGGGCGCCGCGTTTCGACGCGTTCCCAGGAGCGGCCGTGCGGACACGCAGCCTGCGAGCACGGCGAGAACCAGTGCCCTTCCCGGCGGCGAGGGCAGGGCGGAAAGGCTCCTGCGCTGCTTGTCTCTGTAGCTCACGGCTGGGGGCAGGCAGGAAGGCTCATCTGCCGGGGAAAGGCTTTGCCTGGCAGCGGTTCAGCCGCTTTCCCGGCACGGAGCGCCCCGGGTGCCCGCTGCCTACATCCCGCTGCCAGCATCCCGCTGCCCGCATCCCCGCTGCCTGCATCCCACTGCCCGCATCCACTCTGCCCGCATCCCCGCTGCCTCTACCCCACTGCCTGCCCCGTGCCCTGACTCCTGGGGCATCCTCCGCGCCGACAACACCCGCACACCCGGCAGGGAAAGGGAAAAGAAGGTTAAATTGCAGGCAGGGGGTACTGGGCACACCTGCACGGAGGTTTCGGCGCCACCTCCGTGACAGCCTTGAGGGGGAGGACGGGCTCAAGCTCAGCCCTACGGGCTGGCAGAGCCCCGTGGAGCACTGCAAATTCTCAGCGATTTGATTCCCCCAGCCCGCTCATGACACCAGGATGAAGCAAAAGTGAAATTTAAGAGGCCGAATTTGCGGCACAACGGGGTTTCCCTCTGTAGGGCGTGTTGAGGGTGTGCCTGCAAGGCAGGATGCAAAACCAACCCGGATCTTAAAGGTTTCTTGTGGCGATCCCTTTCTTCTTCTTAAACACGCTGGGAAAGCATGCAACTGGGTTTTCCACAGCTCCAGAGGAGGTGGCAGGCACAGATACCACAGGCATTGACACCCTCAACAGGGGCAAACCAAACCAGAAATTGGGTTCCAGTTGTTGCAGAAAACACTCATTTGGGAATTAGAGGCAGAGGGATATTCATCTCCCAGCCCCTGCACGTTGGCAGTGATTAAAACCATGGGAGAAAGGGGGAAATTAAAGCAAAATCAAAAGCTTCACAATAAATATTTCCAAAGTCAGAGGTGTTGTCTCTATTTCCAAGTATTGAAGTTTCAGTTTCTGTGGCACAAGGCTGAGATCCACCAAACACCTGGGCTGGTGCCCTGTTTGTGGCACTGAGTATAATCCATTTACTTTAAGCACCTGCTTAAGTCCTCCAGGATGCAAGGCCACAGGAGCATAGAGCAAGCAATATCCAAAGGCAAAGTGCGCTGCCCCAAACCTCAGTTCTTCCCTCAGGGAGTCCCGAAAGCAGCATTTGCTAATAAAAGGGTTTGGTGTGAAACTGGAAAAAGGATTTTCTGTTATTTCCTCAGCGTCATGACATGCTCAGGAAATCTGCTGTAGTGGCTACATTGCACTTCTTCACCTGCATTTCTTTCCATGCAATGCCCAGGTTATGTGCACAAAGAGACCTACTGCGCAGGGGGATTGCTTAGTGTTTCCTCCCTAACATCTGGCATTAGCTCATGGTGCAGGCACAGTAATCCATCTTCCTTCCAGCTTTCTGACATCACCACCACCATCCCATGTCCCTCCTCATCCCTTTGCCATGGGGCATCACAGGGTGTCCCTCTCCCTCCTCACCAGCAGACCCCTCCCAGCTCCTTTTGGTCCTGTTTGCTCTGCAAGCAACACTGGGAGCTGTCCCTTTCCTGCCTCCCCTTTCCCACAATTAAAAGCAATTTAAGACTATAACAACCATTCTGGATGACATGATTTAGCACTTTCCTACTATGACATTCTTGGTCCTGCCAGACCCAGGGACCTGATGAGGAAAATGGGTTTGCTTTTGCTGGTGTTCAGCATCAACCCATCATCCCGAGACCTCAAGCTCAGCATTGCCCTGACAGACTCTTTCCTGTGCCTGTCATATGCAAAAGGATTTTGGACAAGCTCAAAGCTCAGAATCCAGAAAAAACAGGACATTCTGAACTTACAGGGAGTGAGTTCATCCTATAAACATCTTCTAAACACCTCTTTGCAGGGGTGTAAGCCAAGTGAGATTCAGATTCCAGTTTTATGATGTTTTCCACCCAAAACCAGAACTTAAAAAAATCTCTAATTATCTAAGAGCCAAAACTACAGTTCTAACTCAAAACATCATGAACCCAAGCCCTGAAGCGAGATAAGACCTGAAATTCTCCAATGTTCTTTATTTTGAAAAATAAAAATAGGCTAAATTTGGGCCTAGGTCTTGTTTCTCATGAGGGCTGTACATGGCTGGTAAGAGGTTCCCCTTCCAGTGCCAACAACATACAATGGCCTGAAGGACTCGCTGTCATGTCCTCAGTGTCCAATTTTCCCCTCCTTAGATGCATGCACCAGTAGGTTAAAGGTTTCCCTCTGCATCTCACTGGAGTGCAACCCAAAATCAGACTGTGGGTTTAAATGCTATTTATTTTTATGCTCAAGGGGGATACTTTTGCTCCCCACCCCCACCTCCCCATGATCTGTGCTGTTTGGCTTTGTTTTTAACTCAAAAATAACTGATTTAGGAAGAAGGACGATGTTGACTTTCTCAGGAGGGTGGACTTTCTCCTCCAAGCCATATTAATTTATTTAATTTATCTTAAATTTGATTGCAGTGAGCACCCCTAATTAACCTGATTTTTTGCTGATAATCACTCACAATGGAATCAAATCACAAATCCGGGGATGGATTGACCGGCACACAGAAAGAAGCCGCCCTCCGTGCCTTAATTCAGCGAACGGGATATAATTTGATCCAGGTAGGAATTCATCCTTTTGTGTGCAGTGTCCAGCTTCATCCTGAAGCTTCACCAGGGGCTTGGGCAGTGAATTTGCACACAAAGTGTTCGTTCCTTTTCCCTCTGGTTTGCTCTGATACGTGTGCTGACCATAACCACATGGAATAGAGGCTGCCTATTAGATGGAGCAGGATCTTATTCCTCCAGGAATTTGATGTGAAATTATGAAAAAGATGGAGGGAGGGGGAGGAGAAAAAAATCCAAAACCCAACCTGAGCACTGCTAAATGAAGGTTGGGAATTGTTTCTCCAATCCATGGCTGCAGTGGAGCTTAGCAAAGAAAACCCACTGGATAAAGCTTCAGAAGAGCGTGGTTGGACTGAGTTGGGAAGTCCAACACGTCACCACCAGGTTGGCCTTTTGTATAAACATATGTGAGGCAGGTGCCTCACCTGCCAAAACCAAAGGTTTGCTCCCACTTTAGTCTTCAAGGCCTCCAAGGTTAAGGCCTCCTGTGGTTAGGGCAGGTGGAGACTGAGATTGTCCCTCAAAACCCACCTGAAGAAGTGTTTCTCAATGAACACAACCAAAACAAGCTAATTTTTCAGCACCGTTGGGCACTGACATGACCAACCTTGCAGGCTGGAGGAGTGGCTGGAAACATTGCATCTTAGGCAGGTGGGGGCCTTGAACTTTGCCTTTCTTTGCATAGCACTAGAGGTCACAACTGCCCAAAGCAAAACCTGAGACTCCAGGGGAAAAAACATTTTCCTAGAGCCCTTAATTCTGTGTGCCCCAGGCCAGGCCAGCAACTGAGTTTGCTGCCCTTGAGGAGGCTTTTTGTTGTACCTGACCCAGAAGACATTTGTCTTCTCTGTCTTTTATTTATTGTGGCTTTCTTAGAATCACAGATTGGTTGGGGTTGGAAGGTTCCTTAAAGCGCATCCCATTCCCCTGCCATGAACAGGAACACCTTCCACCAGCCTAGGTTGCTCCAAGCCCAGTCCAACCTGGCCTTGGACACTTCCTGTTATAGGCTTAGGAAAACTAAAAGAGTTTCTGGTATACTCCTATTTTCCTGTTTGCTTATGTGCTGCACAGGCATTTATTTGTCTGGAATAATCCCAGACTGGGAAGTGACTAAGAAATGGTCAGGGAGTGAAAACTAGAAAAATGACTGGAGTCCCAGCTCCTCTGGGATGGGAGAAGGGAGGAAGGTTAAAAATAGGAGAAGGCAAGAGAAGAGAGACACACTCATCTAGCAAAAATGTACCAAAAAGAGGCAATACTGACTGGTCTTCACATCTTTGAGTATTATCTGGGGCTAAGACTTGCTCTGTGCCTGAAGGAGCTCCTGGGCAGGCAGGTGTCACCCTTTGCCCCTCGCAGGGCCACTGACTATTGATGGCCCTCCTCCATCCCCACCGTGGGGCTGCTGCTGTCACGTCCTCTGCCCAGACCTCCCCAGCTGCACTCCCTCTGGAATTCTTGGCACAGAGAAGGGGCTGCCCCGCTCCTGGGAGCAGGAAGGGCTGGCTGTGGGTGGACTGTGTCTCCATACCTGCCTCCAGGTCCCTGTGCCAGGCACTGCTTCCTCCTGACTGTCCCAGCTGCTGGCACAAATGTCTTCATTCAAGGGTGTTGAGCAGCTCCAGCATCACCTGCTGCCAACAGTGCCTCGGGCTCACTGGCTGTGCCCCTGCACTCCCATCTCTCTCCCAGATTTTTCTCATCATGCCCATTTTCCCCCCTCTGTTAGCACTTTCAGAGGTCCCAATGCCTTCTGCTTTCAGAAAGTCCTTCTCCTTTCAAACACAACACTTCTGGTATAATTTCTTTAGTCAGTAGAGTAGGACGCTCCCCATCAGTCACCAAAATTGTTAAGAAATGTTTATGATTGGGTGAAGAATCATGACGAGCTATAAATTTGGCAAGTGCTCTATAACTCAGTGACACAGAGCCCACTGAGATTCCCCTCCCAGGGCCAGGAACACATTTTCTGTCTTGGACATCTGAAGTAGCAACTGAATCGCATGTTGCCAGCACAACTCAGCTAGCACAAACCAGGCTGTTCCCCAGTGCACCACCGGTAGCCTGACTGGATTCTCCAAGTACACACTTGGCAGTGGGACAACCATTCCACACCATGTTAGCTCTGATGAGGGTGTGAAGAGCTGCTTTTTGAAGGGAAGGAGGGTGTTTGCCGCCAGTGTCACCCCCTGAGAAGGGAACCGTGTTTAAAAGTCTCTATCTAAGCCTTTCTTTTCCTTTTCTCCATGGCAGGAAAATGGGCAGAGGAAATATGGGGGACCACCACCGGGCTGGGATGGCCCTCCACCAGAGAGGGGCTGTGAGATCTTCATTGGGAAGCTGCCACGAGACCTCTTCGAGGATGAACTTATACCACTCTGTGAAAAGGTAAGGCTTCATGGAGGGGTTAGTGGTGGTCAGAGCTGCATTTCAGGGCATTTCTGAACAAGAGAGGACTTCAAGGCCAGGTTGGATGAGGCTTGGAGCAACTGGGCTGGTGGAAGGTGTCCCTGCCCATGTTGGAGGGTGGGATAAGATGATCTTTAAGGTTTCTTCCCACTCAAACCATTCTGTGATTCTGTGGGGATTCAGTCCAGATGGCTGAGCTCTGATGGAATATGGTCAAGGAAGCACCTGGTCTTCTTGGAACACCTCCCACCTTGCAGAAAAACCCTTTTCTTTCTGTTTGCAGATTGGCAAGATCTATGAAATGAGAATGATGATGGACTTCAATGGCAACAACAGGGGCTATGCCTTTGTGACCTTCTCAAATAAACAGGAGGCGAAGAACGCAATAAAGACACTCAATAATTACGAAATTAGGTGAGTGTGTGCAAACCCCTTCACATCAGCTTTAAAGCATATACAGTGATGTATTGTGGTATGTAAGGTATAATTTTCCTTGCAGCCCAGAGCAAGGTCATTTAGAAACCTAAACTTTGAGAGGAAATCTCCCCTTGCCTCCCTGTGCAATCACTGCTTTATGCCCTGGTACAAAGGACTCTTTAAAGTCAACACCTTTGGCAGGAAATTTCTTCTTCAAAAACAACAACAACACAAATCTATCAGGACATTGGAAAAAAATATTTTGTTTTGGATCAAATTAACTTCTCCCTAATCATTGCTGTTTATTTCATGTCCCCCTCCAGGCTGTTTGTTGATGATCTATTCCTATTCACAGCCTTTCCTGTGACAGGTTCTGCCGATATGTTCTGGGAGACAGAGCAATTGCAAAAAATGGTGAAATAGGATGGAAACCAATTGGCAAAGCAGTGACATTTCCTAACAGAAAAGAACAGAAAAAGCCCTCATGTTTGTGACTAAAAACTGGGAACAAAACACCCAGAAATCAACAACATATGGGCCCATCAATATGTTTTGTTTTGATTTCAAGCACATTTAATGTTTTTTTTTCCAGTTCAAAGTTGCATGAGTAGGTGTCTTTGCTTAAAAGCCTTTTGAGATAAATCATTCTGGCAATTTTATGGCTCTTACTTTGATTTTTAATAAAAAGGGATGGGGTGTGGACTGCTTTACTAGCAACCCTAAGGATGAGCAGGTCACAATGGAAATGTGATTTGTATCAGAGGCTGGAGGGTCTCAGGCATCAGACTTCCTCCACCTCCTCCTCCTCCACTGCCTTCCCTTGTTCCAAAGGCTCCTCCAAAGAAGTTTTTGGCTTTTAAAAACCTGTAAGAGATACCTGTAAGAGATACCTGACCACAAAGAGGTGAACTAAGTACACGTAAGGAAATTTTTACTTTGGGATCTGCACAACAGTTGGCATCAGTGAGTCCCTAAAAGGTGTCTCTCCATGCCAGGGGACTTTCTTTTCCCAAAACCTCAGCTGTGAGGCCCAACCATGAGTGGGAAGCCTCAAGTCACTGGTGAATGCCAGAAATCTTGGCTCACACTGGGTGGCAATGCCTGAGTCACCACCACTGGGTGGTGGGTACAGTGCCTAGTAGCAGCCCATTTTGGAAACACCAAAAGGGAGAATCTCCGGAAGCAAAAGCAAAAATTGACTTTAGTTTCTCCCTGACCTCAAACCCTTCATTTCAGCTGTGCTGCCTGACTTTGGTGTCAGATTCAGCAGTGACAGCCTCCCCCTCAGCTTTTGCACCGAGCAAGACCACTCAAACACCTGAAGCAGCAGCTCAGGAGTGAGAAGCAGGAGGCCTGGTGTTTGACCTTGTGCTCTGGGACAGAAGAGGAGGTTTCCTTTAACCTTCTCCTGTCTTTGCCCCTGGCTCCTGACAAAGCAGCAATGTTGTTTGTGCTCAGGAACGGGCGTCTCCTGGGAGTCTGTGCCAGCGTGGACAACTGCCGCCTCTTCGTGGGCGGCATCCCCAAGACCAAGAAGAGGGAGGAGATTCTGGCAGAGATGAAGAAGGTGACGGATGGCGTCATGGACGTCATCGTGTACCCCAGCGCGGCTGACAAAACCAAGAACAGGGGCTTTGCCTTCGTGGAGTATGAGAACCACCGGGCAGCAGCTATGGCCAGGAGGAAACTGCTCCCAGGTCAGTAGGGACGGACATGGTGGGGGGCACAGCTTTGGCCTGGGGGTCGCCTCTGAGCACCCCATGCTGTGGTGACAATGACCTCTCCAAAGCATCCAGGTGAAGCCGATGACTTTTTGCACAGACTCGGTTTCAGTGTCTTGGTAAGAGGCTTGTAAGCCTTAGTTGTTAATAAGACAACCTGACTGCATCAAAAAACAAAAATGAGAGTTTTTTCCTCTTCATCTGATGTTACAGTTCTACTCAGGAATGGTGGAAAAGGCAGTAGAAGCACTAAATGTTTCCATTCTTGCATCTTTATGTTCCCCTGCACAGGGATTTCAAGGTTACAAGAAAGGACTATATTAGCACACACTTATTTCTAGAACTAATACACTCCATCAAAACTATCTAACAACACACAGCTAGAGCTAAGTATCAACCAAGATATATTTGGTATTTTTTGTGAATGTACATATCTATCTTAATTTTATTAGTAGAACCCTTCACATGGAATATTAGGTTCTTCTCTCAGTTCACTGTTAGCCAAGGTCATCCTGCAGAATCCACTGTTATTGTTGATGCCTCTGTCTTGGAAGCTGCTTCTGACTCCTTAGCCTGAAAACCTGCAGGGGTTCCAACACCCAGGTGTCTGAGGGAGAGAGCACAGCTGGGTTCTCTGCTCTCAGCAAGGAGGGACCCAACACTCCATGGAGGCACCCTGGCTCTGGCGTGCAGGGTGGGCGCTTCACCACAGTTCCTGGTGATCCAGCTCATCCTTTAGGAGGTTGAATGTACTTCAAGGACAGCTGGATGGATCTGGCTGCGTGCATCCAGACAGCTCTGCTGGAGGATGTGTTTTGTCCTATGGTTGGTTGGGTTAGACACAAAATGCAGCCTCAGTTATGGCCTCTCGGAGGGGGATCACTCAGGAAAGCATCTGGGAACAGATTCCATCTTGAGAATGCACTGAGGATGCCCCTGAAAATTCTCCATGTGGGAAGGACACTTCAGATGAGGAACTGCTTTAAACAATACAAAGAATAAGTCTATGAAATTTTGTGCTGGGGGACAGACAAAGGTCATTGTGGAGCAGAGGGGAGTTTAGCAGGTGTCACATGAAGAAGTTACTGAAGATTCAGTGCTTTTGCAGGAATTTCATCACTTTTCTGCTTCCTTAAGCTCGACAGCTCCTGCAGTGTTTTGTTGAACCCAGCTCAGTTGCTGGGGAAGGCACCCCATAAACCTCCTGGTGTGAGACTTGCTCATAACCCACCAGCTTTCTTTCACCTGTTTTCTGTGGCAGACAAGGAAATATCCTGCATGATGGCAATCCTTCTCCTTGCTGTGAAAAAAGAAGAGCATTGATGGAGTGCTGAATACTCGGGTATTGTGGGATGCCTCACACTATTTTTCCTTTTATTTTGCATTTTCTGCATCAGTTCAGCATCTCCCTGGCTGTGGGAGGTGCTCTGTGCTTCAGCAGGACTTTTCCATGGTTTCTACGTGGAGGAGGAAGGGCAGGAGCAGGCAGAGCCACAGCTGCCAGCAGCAGCCTTGGGGGAACAGAGCACTTGAAATCCTGAGCAAAGACAGGGAGGCAGATGGAAGGAGCACACGTGAACAGACATGTGCAATTTCCAGTTTAGGGACACCTCAGTAAACAGTTTTCAGGAATTTCAAAGGCCTGAGCAGGAGCCAGAGCCTTCTGATGTTTCAAACATAAGGCAGGAACTGGAAGAAAGTTCCAAGCCAGAACTGGATGTGTCTCCAGCAGATGCCTTGGGTGAATGTGAGATGGAACATCATTACCAATACACTTCCTTTAATCTGCACCTTGCTGCTCTTTGAGGAGCTCTGTAGAAGAGACAGAAATGCTGAAAAATGGAGCATAAGAAAAGGAAAACCTTGTCCCATCTCCTGGATAAACAAGGGTGGAATAAGGCTGGGGTTTAGCAAGAGGCTGGTGCAGGACCAAGCTTAGCTTCTTGCTGCAAGTCCACCAGGTCATTAGTTCCACTACTGAACTGGAAATAGCAATGCAGAAAGGGGCACAAAACCAATCACATCCATCTCTATTTCTGGTCACTGTGCCTCAAATCAGACTGTGCAGTGCTGGGAGCTGAACACCAGCTCAGCCTCCCTCCACAGGTCCCGGCTCATTCCTGAGGAATTCAGAGGGAGCAGCATCTTTCCCTTTAGTTTGAGAATTTACACTTCCAGTACAGAAGAACAAGTCTCCAAATTCTACTCTCACCCTCTGATTTTGTAGCTCACATCCCATCTCAGGATTGGCGCCTTTTTAGATACTGCAAGGAATGCTTTGCAGGGTTTTCTTTTTCCCCTCTATTGTAAATGAGTGTAAATGTTGTAAATGTCACTTCAAGAATGACCTTGGTATTGACAAAATAGGTATTGACAAAAGCAGGTTTAACATAAATTTGCAAAAGCACAGCAAAGTTCTATGTCAAGGTTCACTTGATTACTTACTAAACAGGTAAAACACAAAGAAAAATCAGATTAAAGCAATCTAGAATGACTTTTGTGGAGACCAGGGAGGCAAGAGAGCAAGGAGGGGAAAAGTAAGAGAGTGAACCCACTTGCCCAACTGAGCCTTAGGCTGGATCAATGGTTTAGCTCTCAATGACTTATTAGTCACAACAATACCTAATCAACTCAACAATAGCAATTATTAATATATTGACTAATTTAAAATGCATAAAATTATTCAATTGAATTTTTGAGTGCAACATAACCATATATCTAACTTAACCATTATAAAATATACATCTAAAATGGCAACATTTGAACTACACACGCCCTCAGACGGGAACTGTGGACAAAGGTGTGTGCCTGTGAAAAATTCCCCTTGAATCCAGGGAAATGCCCATATCAGATGCCTTTGCATCTTCTCAAGGGGTGAAGGAGTGGAGGCATCAACCCAGGCTCTGTCACCAGCCTTCAGCCACAGGCCTCCAGGTATTGCTGCCACCTGGAGAAGACAGGAGGTGAAGAAATCCCCACTGTCTGAGGTCCCTCTGCCTTGCCTAGTGTCCCACTCGTCACCACCATTCCCATGAGACAAGGCTGGGGCAATCCCTTTCTGCTATACATCAAACATCACTAATTGACTAATCAGCTACTTAATGGATTAGGTGGCTCAGTGCAAATGATTATGGACCTCGATCTGATACCATGGCCACATCACCCCCTTTACCTACATCACCTCCTTTAACCACATTATCCCTTTTAACCACATCACCCCTTTACCCACATCACCCTCTTTGCCCACCTCACTGTTTGCTCCTCTACCTCTCTGCCCCTCAGCAGCTTGTCCCCTGTGCACAGAGCCCATGGGCTTATTCTCTACCCCCATGCCCTATTTTGTGCCTCGTGACTTCGTGTGGCCCTCCTTTCCTCTGCTGCAACTTCACCCAGTGGGGTGCGAAGGAATTCAGACACACACAGAGACATCTTTGCCTTTGCTGTTTCGTTTCCTCCAGCCAGGATTTCAGGATCCCTTTTTCTGTTATCTGGGGAATGAAACTCTTGCAGCCAAAGGGGATTTTAAGGATTTCCCTTTAGGGAGCGCTCCAGGGAATGTGGAATTTAGTGAGTGATGCCATATTTCTACTCCTTTCAGTTCTGGGTGCTGCATTCCTGCAGACACCTGAGGTGTTAGCGGCCTCTCTGAGTGTGACCATCTGCTTTTGGAAAGGAGCCACAAAGGTTGTGGTTGTAGAATTTGACCTGTTCTGCTGCTCCCACTGCACACAAAATAGTGTCTGAGCAGAAGTGAGAGGAAGCAAAGCCTGCCTGACACTGAGTATGCCAATCCCTTTAAAGGAAGGATCCAGCTGTGGGGACACCCTATCGCTGTCGACTGGGCAGAGCCGGAGGTGGAGGTGGATGAAGACACCATGTCCTCAGTAAAAATCCTCTATGTGAGGAACCTCATGCTCTCAACCACTGAGGAGACCATAGAAAAGGAGTTCAACAACATCAAACCAGGTAGGAACCCACTGATGCTGTAGCTCCTAAATAAATGCCACTCCTTCAAATGGAAATATTTCCTCTATTCATAAAATGCCAGAGGAGAAGACAAAAATAGATGTTTTTCAGCTGTAAAATGTTCGTGTGTAATGCCACAAAAATTGTCATCAGGCTGAAGGCTCCCACCCAACTTGCACACCATATCATCCCATTAAGGGCAGCTCATTTTCCAGCTAACAAAGACTCCTAACCTTTTTAGGGTGCTTGGCAACTGGAAGACATCCAAAATGCTGCATGGGGATGCCTGTGTCATAAAAGTGTTTTGGAATAATTTCAGTTCTTTCTCTAAAAAAAAGGGGAGTTGGTGAAGCAGCTGGGTGATTTCAGCATTCTTCTATGGCAAGGGATGATGATAAAAATAGAGTAATTTAATACAAATCCTTTTTATCTAATCTATCTGAATTCTGAACTCTGTGATTTTCATGCATCCCCCCCATTCTCCTGTAAATTTGTGAATAATCAGCATTTATCTTTTAACACAGTATTCCTTCATGGCACTTAGGGTGAGATTTTTCAAAAAGCAAGTAGATTTGTTGGGAATGAAAATCCTCCTGGCTTTCAAATGAAATTTCACTTCTGAGTTCCCCCAGCTTTAGGAAATTCCACCCAAAACCAACAGAGTAAAAATAACCCATTTCTACAGCTCTCCAAGTCACACAGTCCATTAGGCATTAGGAACTTTTGCTTGGCAATGTGAAATCTCCTTTCATCTTGTTCCTATTAACTTCCTTCTATTAATTTTTTAAAATACACTGCAAAGCTCCATTTTCCCTTCTCTGGCTTTTCACTTCTGCTCCATACATGCCTTTTCCTGGGTTAGGCTGCAATGCAAAGACCTTTATGAGGTTTTCTTATGTCCTTCCAACATTTCTGGCTGATACTTTCAGCCACTGTTGAGCTGTTGGAGACCCCATTTTACCCCTGAGTTAAATTTATATCATCTCACTCTCTTCACCCTTTCCTTCTTTTATTTACTCATTTATTTTTGCTGCCGAGACTGAAGAGCTCACACTCCCCAGAACACATTTGTGCCCCTTTGACACTTTGGTAACAGTCATCTGCTTTGCTCCTAAGACAGATTTGCCAGTGCAACAACAGAAATTCTGGATCCTCTTTAGTTTTCACTTTATAATTTCAGTGTTCATTTGGGATTTTTTTTTTTAATGGACAGCTTTAATTTGGGTGAATAAAATCAGGAATGGGTCCATCAGATCAGCAAAATTTGAGCTTTAGGGAGAGGATATATAGCTTTAGGGAGATCAAAAAAAGGCAGAGCAAGGATCCAAAATGATTCACTCCCCTGTCTTGTTTGTTGAGCTGCATTTCAGCACCACTTACCTGAAGTTACTTTTGGTCCAGGGCATTAAGCAGTTGGTTTGACATTACCAAGGCAGACAATAAAAACTGATCCAAAGGACTTACAATCCAGAGGTCCCCATGACAGAGCAATTACCACATCTATGGCCTCCACAGACACCACCAAGAATTACTTGTGCACGTTAAACTGTGACCTAGTACAAGCATCACCCCTTGAATCTGTCCCAAATTCAATGCCAAATTCAGGGGATATTCAAAACACAGAGAGTTGATTAAACGTCAACTTGTAACAAGGTATCAGGATGTGACTCCCATATCTTCAGTCCTGGAAAATCACTCTCTGGCCCAGAAGGACACAAAGTGCTGCTTCCCATTGAGGTGGTATCTAGAAGACATGCAGGCTGCTCAGGTCATAGGCTGCGACAGGTAGTGTCCAACAGAGCATTTTGGACATGAGAAAACCACTCTAGTTTAAAGGGAAACTTACGAGTGTTTGCTCCCAACCACTTGTAGTTTGTCTTAGAATACTATAACCATTCCATATTTACTTTCTTATGCCATATACCACCTAAGAGGCATCCTCTTGTTCCTGTTCTTTTACCCTTGGTCAGCCTTTGCTCTCCAAGGGCTCATAACCCGACATAGTTTCGTTCATTTGGGAGAATTTTCCAACTAATATCCATTCCCTACTAATATTCCAATGTTTTCTGCAGGTGCAGTAGAGAGAGTAAAGAAAATTAGAGACTACGCCTTTGTGCACTTTAATAAGAGAGAACATGCAGTGGAAGCTATGAAAGCATTGAACGGGAAGGTAAAGCACTGTAAATACTAATTGCTGGGGCTTGGGTGCATTATATAATACAGAGCTGAAACAAAGCCTCCTGCTTTATTAACTACAAAAGCCTCCTGAAGGTGTTATCCCCCTTTTCTCTTTGCAGGCTGCTTTTATACTCCTGAATTTGTTTTTCAGCAGCTCTGATGTACACAAACTATTCATTTTGGCTCCTTGTATCCATGCTGAATGTTTGCCCAGCTCAGACTCAAGTACACTGCTCAGAAAAAGGAGGGGGGAAAAAGCAGAGAAAGCTGAAAGAAGAGCTAGCAAAGGAGGGGTTCTGCGCTGCCTTGGCTCACACTCACCTCCTTGTTCCACAGCTGCCAACAAAAACAGTCACAGGGTAGAGTGTGAACGGCAAGCTGGGGCAAACAAGGGCAGCCCAGAACATCTGCTCTGGTTTCACATGCAAGGAGGTTGCTCTATTTAGCACTTCTTGCACTGCATGCACTTCACTGCGCTGCACTGCAAGAGCTGTTCCCAACGAGGTGTTAACTCAGCTCCTATTTGTAGTGCTCCTGCTGTTCTCCACAGGAGCACCCGGAATGTCACTGACTTACAGGCTGCTTTGCAGGGAAGTGAAGCCTTTGGAATGCTGTACAAATTTGGTTGACGAGCCTCTCCCAGCTGGAGTCAGGGCTGGATGCTCTCAACACCTTAAGCCTTCACCCACCCAATGCTGCCTTCTACCTGTGGGAGGTGGTTTTGGGGAGGGATTTCCTCCACCCTCATGTCCTCTTAGACAGGTGGCAATGACACGACCCTTTGTTATTATGGTGCCATTGAATCTGTGGGGGAGGGATGTTTTGAGCATGTGGGGTGTGTCTGTTGGATCTGCACAAAAGGATTTTTCCTAGGGGCCACTGTGTACAAGGGCATGAAGGGACCCACACTTAAACTGCAGTGGCTGATTACTACTCCTGTGTCGGTTGACCAGTGGCCAACTGACATATTTCTAAGAAATCTATTCCTGCTTTCAGGCAGTAATTACAGAGTCACAAAGCGTTCAAAGCCTGTTAAGAGACACAAGAGTTGCTAGGGATCCATAAGATCTACCCTGATTTCGGGCAAGCTTGTGTTTTAAATTCTATTCCCCTCCAACCTGCACCATTTTCACCTTGCTTTCCCAAACCACGTGGGGAAACCGCCTCCCTAGGCAGGACACTCCATAATGTGCCCTTTGGAAGTCTTACCCTTCTCCTGTGCTCTCTCCCCACCGTGCCGACGTGAAGGTGCTGGACGGGTCCCCTATCGAGGTGACTTTGGCCAAGCCTGTTGACAAGGACAGCTACGTGAGATACACCCGTGGCACGGGTGGCAGGGGCCCAGTGCTGCCAGGAGAGTACACCTACACCTTTGGCCACGTGTACGACCCCGCCGCCGCCTACCTGGGCGCCCCGGTTTTCTACGCGCCCCAAGCCTACGCGGCCATCCCCAACCTCCACTTCCCGCCCACCAAGGGGCTCGGCAACAGGAGCATCATCCGGCCCCCCTCTGTCCGAGGTAATTCCCGCCACGCCAACGCTCGGCTCGAGCGAAATACCTCCTCCAGGGCACCCCTAGGCCTGCGTAGAGGACACTGGTTCTTCTCTGGCTCCTGCACCCCTTCCAGGCAGGGGTGGGTGGCTCTGTCCTTCCCAAAGGTGATCTTCCAGCAGACCAAGCTGAAAAAAGTAACGATTTCCTGGAGTAAGCCTGAAAAAGCTTCCATTTTGCCCTCGGTCCAGTGTAAATAAACCTTGAATCCTCCTGGTTTTGCCCCCGCAGGGAAGACCAAATGAAACAATTTTCCTTTGGTCCCCTTCAGAGCCAGATCCCACAACCAGCCACCAGCACAGCTCACCACTGTGCTTCCTCTTTGCTTTGGAGGTCACAGGGGAAGTTTTACCAGCCCTGACGCTTTCTGACCCTGAGCCACAGGGTTTGCCAAGGAGGTCATCTTGCCCTGACATAGGGCAGGGAACCAGCACTGAGATCAAGAAAGCCATTAATTATGTGCTCTGGGAGATAGAGCCCTGTTTGGGGGGACTATTAACCTAATAATAATCAGCCTATGAAAAAAGAGACTATTCCTGAAAACTTCTGTATGACTGTGCCTGGGACCAAATCAAATCACCCCCACTCAGCCACTCCCAAATTAAATATCAGTGCAGACATCATTTGGTAAGTGCAGAAGTAAGTTTGGGGCTGACAAAAAAATTAAATGTCACTACTCATTTGATCTTCCTTCCAAAGATTATGCCTTGTGTCCCCAAGCCCATGGCCAAGTCCCACAACAGGCTGGGACCCTGCAGGGCACCCCAAGAGGGCTGGCAAGGACCACAATGGCAAGTTTTTGTCCCTTCACAAGGAAGGGGACAGGGCAGCAAGAGTTTCCCTTGTGCCACAGGTTTTTCCCACACAACTTCTGTGAAGGTTGCATTAGGAATGGTGCAGATGTGATAACCCACCATCACTCTCCTGCCTTGTGGTGTCCTCAGACTCCCAAAGAGGGTTTCCTGAGAGAAAATGGAAGTGTAATGGTGGAAAAACAAAAAGCAGTTTTGTTTCCTATAAGGATGAAATTGTAAACTCTGAATTCACACTGGTGGGTAACAAAAGATACCAGCTGTCCCCTCTCTGCCTTTCAACACAAAATCTGGCTGGAAAGGCATCATGAAATCAAAACTGGCTAGAGAAGATGGGAGGGGGGTCAGAAAGAAGCAAGTCTCCCCCCAGAAAAGCCTCAGCTCTCCAAGCATAAGAGCACAACAAGGAAGGGTGTCGGTGCTGGGCCTGTCTCCCCCCTGCAGCAAGCAGGGCTAACTTTTCCATTTCAGCAAGATCAGGGTCATTTTTCCCGTGATTTGATTCAGTTTAATGCCTTCTTACATTCCTAGAAATTTACATGAGTGTACCTGTAGGGGCTGCGGGAGTTAGAGGACTGGGCGGTCGCGGCTACCTGGCGTACACGGGCCTGGGGCGCGGATACCAGCTCAAAGAAAAGAGGGGAGAGGAGAAACTCTACGACCTCCTGCCAGGGATGGAGCTCACACCCATGAACCACGTCACACTAAAGCCCCAGGGGATCAAACTCGCTCCTCAGGTACGTGTGCCCAAAGGAGGCGGCAACGCCCCGGCCAATGGTTGGCTTGGCCCGGCATGGTTGTGGGAAAACAGGCCCCTGGTTGAGTCTGGGGGCGCTGGGGAGTGATGGCTAAATCCATTCTTGCACCTCAAAGGATATTAAAAGAGGGAGGTAATACTGGGGGAATCTCAGGATATCCACCTCCCTCCCTGTAGAGCAGCAGTCACTCACAGACTCCTGGGATGGTCCTGGTTGGATAAGAGCTTTAAGATCACCATTAGCCTTGGAGGAGAGTTGTCACAAACACCCATGGGGGTCAGGTGAAATCCAGTTATGGCTGTTCCTCCATTAAAGCACCAAGGGTAAAGAAATTCCCCCCCAAAATGGGTTTAATACATGAGATGCATAACTTGAGGCTTCACCAAGGGATGAATCCTCACGTGTAGAAAAATAATGTATGTTTTCAAACCCTTTATGGGCAAAGAGGTGTTGACCACAACCCAGCCCAGCACAGAAACTCTGATTGCACAAGGATGCTTTTGATTTGGGATCCAGATGGATAGGTGAGGGCTGAGAAGAAATCCAGAACAAATTCCCTGGCTCTTACAGTAACTTCTTTCCCATTACATTCTTCAAGGCAACATTAGAAACCAATTTCACCCTGAATTTTGAAGCACATCTTTGCTTATTTACACTGACTTGCCACAGCATCCAGTTGGCCAAAGTCTGTGAAAACATCCTTTTTTTTTTCTCCCAGAAAAATGGATAGTGGGACTTTTCCCTCCCAGAATGTTCCACAGTCCTCTTACTCTATTCTGTCGGCATATCATAGACTCACAGGATGGCCTGGATTGGAAGGGACCCTAAAGCACATCTATTTCTAACCCCCCTGCCATGGGACGCCTTTCACTGGCAGTGTGGAATCACCTGAGTGGTTCTGCAGTGCCTTGGGGCAGGTGAAATTCCCTTTTTCCTCTTCCCATCCATGCCAACCCACCGCTGGGTGTGTGTGAGACCCCACCTGCAGAGCTGGCCCCAGCCCTGGGGAACAGCACAGCAAGGACATGGAGCTGCTGGAGAGAGTGCAGAGGAGGCACCAGGATGGTCAGAGGATGGAGCAGCTCTGCTGGGAGCAAAGGCTGGCAGAGCTGGGATTGTCCAGCCTGGAGAAGAGAAGCTTTGGGGTGACCCAACTGTGGCCTTGCAGTGCCTGAAGGGACCAACAGGAAAGATGGAGAGGGACTATTTCCAAGGACCTGAAGTGCCAGGACAAGGGAAATGGCTTTCCAGTACCAGAGGGCAGGGATAGATGGGATACTGGGAAGGAATTATTGGCAGTGAGGGCGGGCAGACCCTGGCACAGGTTGGGCAGAGAAGCTGTGGCTGCCCCTGGATCCCTGGAAGTATCCCAGGCCAGGTTGGAGCAACCTGGGCTGGTGGGAGGTGTCCCTGCCCATGGCAGAAGGTGGAACTTCATGGTCTTTAAGGTTCCTCCCAACCCAAATCATTCCACGATTCTGTAAAGACACAGGTTGGAGGCATGCAGGGATCTCTGGTCAAGCAGGGTCAAGATCCCAAAGCCCCAGGACACAACATCTTCTCAGCTGGGTGTCAGGTGTGGTGGTGCTGAGCACCCTCACAGTGGGGACATGGGAACACCACCCTGTGTTCAAACCCACACACACACAGCGGGTTAAAAGCACTGAAATCCAAAGCCAAAGCACGAGTGTTTCGGGACAGCGACTCCCAATTACCACAGAATCAGCTGTGCTAAGGCCAAGGGCAACATGGTCCAGCTTTCCCCTTTCAGACTCAAAGGAGAAATGGCCTGCTGAAGCCTGTGTAATTAATTGGGTGGAAAGACCACCTTTTTTTCTTTCTAAAAAGAGGACTATTTGGACTTCATATGCTCTGTAAGCCACTGAGCCACGGGGGCAGCAGAGCAGTGAATATGAATGCAACTGAAGATTCTGTAGTGCTCTGAAGGAGGAGTGCAGAGATGGAGTTTCCAAAGAAAATTCAAAGTTAAACCATGCTGAAACCAGGATGAAACAGCTAATCAGCAAAAGGACAAAGACATCCAATTTAATAGGGAATTAAAGGGGGTTTTGAAGTATAAAACATTAGGCTGAATCTTGTGCTTGAAGCTGCCCTGAAAACCCTCTGGAGGGAAGGCAGCTGACCAGCTCAGGGGTTGGAGCTGGGCAAGAAGGCTTCTGTGCATCAATTAACCTGAGCGAAAATCCTTTTCTCCCTTCTAGATCTTAGAAGAAATCTGCCAGAAAAACAACTGGGGGCAGCCTGTTTACCAGCTCCACTCTGCAATCGGCCAAGATCAAAGACAGCTCTTCCTGTACAAAATCACCATCCCTGCCCTCGCCAGCCAGAACCCCACCATGTATGTAATTATTTGAGGTTTTCTGAGGTTTAGGATTTATTTTTTAAGTGGCATTTTATCTAACATCTCTCCTTAAAGCACAATCACACAGGTCTCTGTTTGATTATTTTGACTTCTTTTGAATATATTAGGAATTAAAACATCCACAAACCGAAATAGACTGATGTTTCCCACTCTTCGTGCTCTTTCTCTGGTGGTGCAAACATCACAGAAAGCCAGACAAAGTCGGGCAAAAGGGGGTTTTTAGTACAAAAATAAAGCATATGGTAGTTCTTGCAGGGAAATGAAAGGAGCTTGAAGGAACATGCTGATATTTCAGCTCCAAATATAACCCTAAACATTTCTGCCCTAAACCACCGTTTGCTGTGTGTTGTAAAGAGAAACACGGCAGGCTTTTGTTTTTGATTGAAGATGCACAACAAATGCAGAGTCGATTACCTCAGCAAAAGAAACCAGCCTGCTGCAAGGAGGGCACTTGTGGTAATGCACCAGCACAGCCAAATACAGCTCCCTTTTGATATGTGGGATGATGGCAGCTATGAGCAGATCGAAACATCTTTCAGGAAAGTTGTAGAGAAAACAAACCCAGCTAACGTGTTGCTGTGCTCACAGACATCCCTTCACACCACCCAAGCTCAGTGCCTACATCGACGAAGCCAAAACCTACGCAGCAGAATACACCCTCCAGACTCTGGGGATTCCCGTGGAGGGAGCAGAGGTGCCTCCTGCAGCACCAGCTTTTCCAGGTATGGGAAGGTCTGTACAGCAAAAGTCTCCTGGGATATTGTTTTTCCTTCTGCTGCTTCCTTGCAGATGGGAAGAATGACCCTGGTTTTGGCCTCTGAGGATGGAGCTGATTGTGCTCCTCCACAAGCTCTTGTTACTTATGTGTATGGTACCTTTATCATGGAATCCCAGAAGGGTTTGGGTGGGAAGGGACCTTAAAGATCATCTCATTCCACCCTCTGCCATGGGCAGGGACACCTCCCACCAGCCCAAGTTGTTCCAAGCCCTGGCCAGCTTGGCCTTGGACACCTCCAGGGATGGGGCAGCCACAGCTCCCCTGGGCAACCTGTTCTGGTTTATGGCCTATAAAGCAATTTCCCTCTGCACCAGGACTACCCAAATCACAGGGTACAAACCACAGAGCAGCTCGGGCTGGAGGCACCAGGGTGGAGGGTCTCTGATCCCACCCTGACCCTGCAGGTCAGTGCCACAGAGGCAGGAGGTTGCTTGGGGCTTTGTCCAGGAGAGTTAGATCAGTGTCCAAGGGAACCCCACCCCCCAGGGTCCCATCCCAGCTCCATACCTCCTCTCCACTCCTTCCAGTTTGGGAATGCCTTCCTTCAACTGGGGGTCCCAGGTAAGATGCAGGATTCAAAACTGGCACCCCCGGTGCCACACCTGGGATGAGTGCCCTCCCTGGACCTGCTGGCTGATGCCACCCAAGGTGGAGCAGATCTTCCTCACTGCAAAGACACACAGTTGTTTTATTCATGGTCCATCCATCCTCCCCCCATACCCCATGTTCCTCTTGAACCAATGTTTAGGATTTCATCTGCCAAAGAAATGACGCAGCCATGAAGGTTTGGATCTCATCCCAGTTCTCACACTCCCACTGGAAGGATTTTTTTTTCCCCCCAGTTTGGTAATTCATACTCAATAGTTCTTGCAACTGCTCAAAAAAGCTTGGGAAGTCATAGAAAATGCAGGAATTCAGCACACAGGCATTACATTTACTGTGCTCTCCAGCTGGATGGTTATTCTGATGTAGTGGCAGCAACATAAGCCAAACTGCACATGAGGAACGCATTAGTCAGTACTACTGAGTTGTTTGGAGTGTCTCAAGGATGGATTTAAAAAAAAATAAAAAAATAATAATAAAAAAATCTATCCGGCTTCCTGCCACAGGAGTCCACAAAAGCCACAGGAAAATCAATTTGTCTGGGTTTGTGCAGGGCTTCCGCAGCGTGGAAACCAAATGGGCTCTTTATTGAATCCAGGCCCCACTTACTGCCTAATTAGAATCTCTCCTTTTCTTTCATCCACCATTATTTATTTGTCTTGGGAACTCGACAAATTGACATGCACTGCAGTTTCTGCTTGCAACACCCACTGGTCAGGGCGTGCTGCAGCACAGCTCGGCTCAGGCCATGGCCAGGCAGCAGCTCGTTCCTCTTACCATGGTGGCAGATCTGCCTTAAATCAGACATTCCTCCATTCCTGGCCAGAACACTGCACCTCGCTGTGCTTGTGCCTAGAAAACACTCTGAGCAGCTCCAGTGCTCAGACTGGGGGGAACTCCTCATGATTTGCCCCACAGTAGCACCTCCAGTGAGGCAACATGTGGTCAGTGTTGCCCCATATCTCCATCACCCCCACCGAGAGAACCTCAGCTCTGACTGACCTCGAGTTGATCTCATTGCCCAGGTGCTCAAGACAGAGATTTTGGACCCTGGAAGATGTTGTTTGGCAACAGAGCCTGGTCCAGCAGATCCAATGGACACCCCAGCTGTTCCCCCCAAATTCAGGCTTTGTTCTTAACTCTTGATTCTTTCACAACAAAACACTGTGGTGTGATCGAGGGGCTGCTCTGCCCTTCACTCAGAGAACCCAACTCCAGTGATTCATTCCAACTCAGCAAAGCAAACATCTTTCCATGGAAAACTTTGAAGTGTTGAAACCACATTTTCCATTAGAAACTGATGGGAATAAAAAAAAGCCAGTCTACGAAGTATTTCCTCCTTGACACTGCATAGAGGGAATTTCCCTCCTCTCTAACATGGCTGTCCTGAATTCCATGTGTTTTGACTGTAAAGGGCATCAGAGCCATATTTTCCCTATGAAATCTGTGCAAATTCCTCCCATATTATAACCTTTTCTTGCCCTCCCCATGCCATGCATGGGAGGACAGGTACAGAGCACCATTAACTCCTTCTTAGCTCAGAAATAATCGAAGCCTAAGGAAAAAATATTCAGCAGAGAGGAGAGTTTTTCAAGTACCACATTTAACAAATCATAGGGGAGGAAGTGTATTAATTTTCTAGCTTTTTTTTCTCAACTTTTTTTTTCTTTTAACAAGGAGAAAAAAGAATGCCAGAAATGACCTATTTAATCGAATTAGATTATTCCCCTTAACCAACTCCTTGCTCCCTAGGCCTTTCCCATCCACTGCCAAGCCTTCCCATTGAAACCTACCAGGTGACGGTGAGTTTGGAAGGGATTTTCACTGACCTTCAGTCTTCCTCTTCCTTTTCCCTGCAGGATATACCATTGCTAATGCAGCTGCCACTGTCACAGCCACTCAGCTCAAACAAGCAGTGACCATAGGACAAGACTTGGCGACGTATGCAGCGTACGAAGCCTATCCCACCTTCGCAGTCGCCGCACGCAGCGATGGCTACGGAGCATTTTAATCCTGGCCTTAATCAAGCCCCCTGGAATCAAGCACCGGCAGAAAGGGAAAAAAAAAAAAAAAGAGCAAAAAAGCCCACTCTGGTAATTCTTACACCTTCATAATTTTAGACTCATCTCTTGCCTAAAGTTAATTTTAGTCGGAGTTTCAGTACTATGATTCTTGAGTTTCGAAATGGGATTTGGGGAGGGAGGAGAGGGGGAGGGAGAAATTAAAAAAAAATCATGCAAAATCAGATTTTCACTGTAGAAAGCAAAAGCTCATCCCAGAAAATGAGTAGCTCTCTGGTATATCTATATATACACATATATGTGCATATATACATATACACAGCCTATTGTGTGAGTGTGTTTACAAGCAAGAACCTGTGCTGAAAGCAGTTGGTCCTATGGGTGTTGTGACATGGGATCAGGGAAGGAAGAGTGACCCCAGCAAAACTTTCCATGCACCAGGAATTCTCCTCCATTCACCCCTAAGTTCCTCCTCCAGGCAGAGCAGCCTTGACCCTTGGCCCCATGGATTTGGCGCTTCCTGCCCTGAGCAGGCTGTGCCACCAGTGCTGTGACGATGTGCACAGACACCCCAAGTGTCTTTGGAATTCTTTCTGGCACAGCCAAGGCAAAAAGGCATCGATTACAAACATTTCTGCCCAGCTAAACAGTGCTAATTCGATTTTTAAAGCAGGAGGCAAGCACTCAGCAGACTTCTCCCTCTTGCTCTGCTCCTTCCCAACCATACCCTAAAATCAGCAGATAACAGTGTATTTTTGTCCACTTCCCATCAAATGGCACATTCACTGAAATACAGGGAAACTTGAAGGGCTATTAATGCCGAGGGCCAGAAAAGCGTTATTCATTAAGGCCAATTCTCTACTTAATTAGAGCACAAGAGCTCACAGCCCTGGCCCAGTAATAACAGGCACCTCTACAGGACTAAAATTACATCCAAAGAATGTTTTCCCAGTGTGGAAAGAGCTCTGCCTGGCTGCCAGTGCTGCTTTGCACAATGAATTAAGGCTTCTGGCTGCCGGGATTCCAGTAACAATGAATTTAGGGGAAGGGGGCTCATGTCAGTGGTAAAGGCACCTCGTGTTTTGGAGAACACCAGACTTGATGTTGTGTTTGAACAGTCAGGGGATGCTGAGAGCAGCCTTTGGCTTACAGCAGGAGGGCATTATCCATTTGTCTCTGCCATGGGGTAGAGGCAGGGGTAACGATGCTCTAGAGACAGAGGAGGAACTCAAGGTTGGATAACATGTCAATCCGGTATCACATATCCTATGCATTAATGCACACTGTGAAAACTTGAATCTAGTCAGTCTAGGACCAAAAAAAAAAAAAACACCAAACATTTTGGGGGTGGGGGGAGAATTCGCAACTGGTTGATGACACCCGTCAATTCCAACATGTCTGGCCCCAAATTTTTCGTCTGGTCTACATGATGGGATGTGGCAGCACACAAGCCTTTCCAAGAGGAGTTTTTCGTGTGCATCCCCAAAACTGTGACAAGGTGTTGACTACTGGGAACTAAGTGTTTGCTCATGCTTCAGCTGACTCGATTTCACTTGGAATGGAACAAAACCACATAAGCTGTAAAGTCTGTGGTCCCACTAGACCCCTTCTATTTATGAAGTAGCTCGTTAGGGTGACCCTAAAGGTATTACAAGCCCTCTGTGGCTGCTGTTGGTTACACTTGGAAGGCCAAACCTGTTCACAGAGGGCAAAATAACTGAGAGTGTTATGGATAACGTGGCTTTTTTTTTTTTTTTTCCTCTTCTGTCTCTGTCTTTAAGTCGTTTTTGCCAGCGAGTAACATGCCCAGAAGTGTGTCTCTCTGAAAGACCACCCTTGGCAGGAACTGTTTCTCACTTTCCATGTTCAGTAACTTTAGTCTGCTTTTTCAGCTATTTATATAAGTTCAGAAAGATGTCAAAGAAAAGGGCAAGAAGCAGTATTAAACAAGTGTGTGCATGAAGCACTTATTTTTGTACACGAAGTACAATATTTGTATAGAGTTTTAACACTATGGAGTGTAATGAAAAAATCATCCTTTCCATTTACTGGAGGACAATCGTGTGTGTTTAAAGAGAATGAAGTGGAAATGGCATCTCAATCATCCGTTACAAGCAAATTATAACCAGGGTTAAATTCTGTGAAGCAGGTCTGTAATTTTAGAGTAATCTGAGGACTTGGAAATATCATTAAAACTTTTTAAGCCAACGCACGTGCCTCTGTTCCTTTATAGCCTGAGTTCCATCCTGTGCATGGCAAATGAGAGCCCACTCTGCTCCTCAGGGATCGATCTGAGGTCAGACAGGCAGGGTCACAAGCTGTTCTCCACAAGCACTGTGGTGTCACGCATCGAGCTCCTGCAGCAAAAAATCTGCAAGTTTTACTTTTAAGTAAAAAATCAAGGGGTTGGTGTTTTTTCCCTCACCACCTCTCTAGGCAATATTTATTTCTCTGTCAATGCTTTTGTTATAAATTTATTACAGGGGTAGTTGTTCCTTACCTGATCCCAACAGAGATTTCTCAGCGGTGATATCAACGTGGAAAAATCAGGGGGTAGGTGGTGTGATACAAGATTTAGAACCTTGAGGGGTTGGCCCCACCCTGAGAAGAGCCTGTTGCCAGGTCACCTATAGGTAAATCAGCTGCAGTCCTGGTCATTTTAAGCTGAGAACCTGCTCCTTGGAAGCCCTCCATAACTAAATGACTGAGAAACAGCAATTCCTGCTTCCTGGTACAAGGGGTTATGGTTTTGCACCTTTCCAGAGAGATCCTGAGCCCAAGAAATGGGAGGAAGGTCTGGGACCTTGCTACTGGAAGGAAACAGCCCTCAGTCAAAGGCCTCCCTACCAAGCCAAAAGAGATTTTGCCAGAGTAGCTTGACATTGTTCTTACAGACGTACAAAGAGGTCAGCTGTACTCTGGGCTCCAGCGAGAACAGCTCTGTTCTTTTCCCTCATTATCCTTTCCTGATGTCCTGCTTTCCTTTTCTTTGAATCCAGGGCAATGGCAGAATTTGCTTTTGTGCAGTAATATTCCCCCTCTCGGGAGCTGAGATTCCTCCTGTGCTCAGCAACAGCTGCATGATCAGTTTTGGAGAGCAAGAAGGACATTTCAAGGAATCTCAAACCCACAACCCAACTCTTAAAAAAACATTATTTCCCATTTGTAAAGATGTGGGTTCCCAACGGAGAGTGAGGCAGAGACAAAACTCGTATCTATCCTCCATCAAAAAGTCTAAGGCATGTTTGAGGTGTTAAGTGATGAGAAGATCAGTGGCCCAGAAAAATCAGCAGTGACCTCATATTTGGCTGCTTGTAGGGAAGGAGGTTAAAAGCCCTGCATTTTCCATCTCCCTTCTTCCTGCCAGCCCTTTGCTGGAGGTCTCTGCAGCACATTTGAGGTGCAAAGTGAGAGTAAAACATGTCTGTGAATGACACAACTCCCCCTTTGGAGCTGGATAGACTCCAAAACATCCCACTGAAATCCCTTCAAGAATTCCATGGGACAACCTCTCCAATGACTTCCAAGGGGAGTTGCTTTTCCTTTTAGCTTGTAAGGCTCCCTTTCCCCGCTAGTCCAGCTAAATCACCAGCTAAATCACTCATATTCCCATCACACACCTACCTGGATTTCTCTTTTCTTGGGGGAAAATACCACCCAAAACTCACCTTTGAAGTCCGACAGTCCAGTCAGAGATTACAAATCACTGCTGTTCGCTATCTGGTGGTCAACCTGGCCCTGGTGCTGCTCATGGAGCTCTAATGGGATACTCCTTTCTTTCAAGGGCTGAAAACTATTGTGTCTCCCCAAAATCTGGCTAAAATTGCAACTCTCAGCTGCCCTTTGTTAAGGGACAATGTGGGGCTTAGAGAGCCTCTCCTTCAGGGATGCTTGGGGTGGGCTGTTCTTTCCCAGGACATGCCCTGCCACCTCGAACTCCTCTCCGTGCTCAGAGACCCATCCTGGCCTGGATCCAGCTCTCGACAGGAAATGGGGACTGTGCACATCAAGGTTTTGGGGTGGTTAAGGGAAACACTGGAGGAGTGACATTCCTTGCTCCCCAGCCCCACCCCGTGTGCACATGAAGCCTCAGTAGCGAAGATGCTAAAAATCAGAGAGCTGCTGGTGGACCTGTAGAGAGGCTGCACACAAATATGCTCTGTGGGATGCATGGAAAAAAACACCAGACAACCACAGGCTCAAATAAATCCCAAAGACTGCTCCGAAGCCCGGGGACAGCAGAGGATTCCCCCCTCTCCCTCCAACGCCTCGGGTCGGATCCTAACTTAGCATCTCTCCTGCAGCTCCAAATACTGTTGGTAAATTTGGAATTTGCCCCGTAGAAAGAAGACTTTGTACCGGAGGAAAGTCGTGGCGTGGCCACAAACAAGTTTCCCAAGTTCCCATCGGTCCGTGTCCCGCGGTGGCCGAAACAAGACCGGTGCAGTTTTGCCCGACTTCCGAGCTCGTAGGAGAGGCACAAACGCGTCCACATGGAAGGAGAGCAGCCCCAGGGAGGGAGAAGCAACTATGATGAGTAGTGCTATATTTAACAACTGGCAAAGTGCCCAAATTCCTGAAAATATTTTCTTTCCCACCCCCCCCCTAAGTTTCGGAACTGTTCAGCAGCGAGCTTGTTCTTGTGCAAAGCTGCGCTGGCACCTAGCGGCTGCTGGATCCAAGCACAGCATCCCGAAAAAGCGTGCGGGGAGGAGAGAAGGGCTGCCGGGCACGGTGTGCCGACTGCAGGTGACGGCCAGAATGATGTTAACAAGCAAAGAAAACCAAGGGATTCTCTTCCCGTGGCGCTTGGAGATGATGAATTTTCTGGACACAAAAAAATCATGAAAAGTTGCCAAAAAAATCCACCGCCTAAAATTCAAAAAGTTGACAGCCAAATAAAGGAGCTGCTAGGAGATGTCTCATGAGGGAAGCTGCTCAGGGACACGGGGGACTCTCCAGATACCCAAATTCTCCCTCTCAACACCTCCCCTTCCACTAGAAACCCTAGCTTTCCAAAAATGCTCTTTTGTCGGATGTTTTAGAGTGTACATCTTACCCACGAGCATTTAAACTGCACAATTCAACTTTACTTGATTCAACACGTTGAGTGCTACTGAAAAAAACCCATGGTTAGTGTAATGTAGTGACAGCAACAAAATTATCAGAAGCAAACAAAAAAACACATCACAGGGAGGGGAAAAAAAGGAAACACTATTTCCTTCATCCCACTGTATTTCTTTCAGGAAAACCAGAGCACTCCCTTGCAGTTTGCAGCAGCTTATACAGTGTAAGAGAAACAGCAAGTGGAGGGAGAGATTGTTACCCTGGGATTCATCGGGCAGCACCACTTCCAGCCCAAAAAGCTGCCCCTGTGCTTCATACAGATGCCCTGACCCTGTTTGGAGGGGCTGTGATCACACACGGGCCCACATGGAAACGTGAGCAAAGTGGGACAAACTTCACAAACAACTTTCTGGATCACTTTAGAACTGGAGCGTTGCTGCCCTGACTGAGCCTATCCCCTGGCACCGCAGCATCCTCTGCTCCTCCTTGTCCCCCACAGGCTGCCAACAGAGTGACTTTGCCAAGGAAAGCAGGGCAGAAGGGCTGGATGGGGGAGTTTCTAGGGAAGGACATCAGGAGCATCTTCAGGGATTTGATTCCCAGCGCTGTTCATTCAAAGCTGACTTTTTCCTGACTCAATATTGTGATTGCTTTGAGCTCCTCCGGATGGGGATCTCGGAGACTGATTGCAGCTGGTTTAAAATGAATAATTCATTCTCTCCCACTGATGTTAAAGAGAGGCAAAATTATCTGATTGATGATCCTCTGAAGAATTAAAGAGATTGCATACAAAATTGGTACACATTATTGGAGCTTATTAAACATTTACAGTTGTTTAGCTGTCAGACCCTAGAAGAATCCCAAATCCAGATCTGAAAGGTGTGTTTTCTCTGGGCACATGTAAACATTCTTAATTTTGATCTTTTTGATGTATTCCAAAGTGGTACTTAGAGGGTAGAATGCCATCTGTTGCTCTTTGCAGTGGCTGGAGGGCTGGGCAGGAGCTCAATACAAGTACAAAAGGAATGGGCAAAATCAGACCCAAAGCCTTACTCACTCACCATCTGGACTGTGCCACAGGTCTGTGATGCCTTCAGGTCCTAAAATCAGGACTAACATAGGTAGCCCTCCCAGGAACTTAGGGGCCTCCAGTTTCTTGGTCCACTGAGAGGTTTCAGAGGGGGCTCTCCTCCAGAAGCTTGCCCAACATCCCCTTGAAATGGCAGAACCCACACATGGTGGGCAGCCTGAGCCCACCTGGCACAGCAGTCAGTTTAAAAGTGACATTGATGAAAGAGAATAATACAGCCTAGAAGGAAAAAAAATACCAATTTCTTCAAATTTTGGGAGTGACTGACTGACCTTCCTTTCCTTACCCAAGGTCTCTGAGGTGGAAGCCCATACAGCCGCTGTCAACAGGCCCCTGTGAAAGTGAAATCATTGCTTTATGGAGGACTGTGGGCAATTCACTTCACATGGTACTGCTGTATCCCTCCAGAGGACTAAATGAAATTATATTCAAACCTTCCTGATGAATAGTTATCCTGTTTAACCCTCTGCCATCCTAAGAGGTCAGTTTTGTGCTTCAAGCATGACTAGGGAGTCTTCTGATGTCTTGTGAATTCAGCAGTTCTCACCAGTTTTGTGGACTGGGCTCAATTTCATCGACTGTTTTAAAGGCCTGGATTAGCTCCCAATATGCACTAATTCCCTCAGAGAGATCCCACTGACCATCAGTAGGCACTTGTTTAATGACTGAAGGAAAAGTTACAGCTTTTATTACACTAAGAATCGACTGCAATGAGATCTGGCCAGGACAGGTACCATTTGAATGAGAACACATGAGGAGAGTGTATTGCAGCTGGAAGCAAAAACTTTGCAGGAAGTTGAGCTTTGCACAGCAAAGGATGGCCAGAGGCACTCAGGGGACAGCAATGATGTGCAGAGCCATGGATGCCAGAAAAAAATCTCTTCCAGAACATCACAAAATCATAAAATACCCTGAGCTGGAAAGGACCCACAAGGATTGTCAAAGTCCAACTCCTGACCCTGCCCAGAACAGCCCAGATATCGAACCTACTGCTCAAGGGAAACTATTCCTTTAATGAACAAGCTTATCTATGGAAGTGTGATTTCAAAGGCTGAGGATGAGCCTTCAAATGGAACAGTGATGATGTGAGTGATGAACACCCTCTTCTTGTAGTGTCCGAAGTACCGTATCCGGTAGGTGCCCAGCTCTGTGCCATGAGGGATGTGCCATTCAATGGTCACGTTGCTCCTGCCAGATGAACCTTTGGTCCAGTAAAACCTAACAAACAAGCCAACAACAGCAGTCAGCAAGGAAACCCACTGCTCCTTTGGTTAATTGTCCCAAGAGCCCACTAAGCAGAATGAGATGAAAACACCCCAGTGAAGTATATTTTAAGAACTGTTAAAAAGCTTTAAGAACTTCTTTGCACCTTTCCTCATGTATTTAGGCTGTCAGAGCAAGCAATCAACAAGCCAAACCAAAAGCCAGCATGACTGAGAAATACTGGGAAACATGGGACAAGTCAGAGGTCCTTTTTGTAGATGAAGAATATTTCTACTAGTGTTATCTTACATTTCCAACTCCACATCACAACCCCAAATAGCACTACCTCTGTGAGCAACATCTGTCAGCTGAGCCCTCCTTGTGCAGGGGAATGCCAAACAAAAAGGAGAAATATTCTCTAAAAGTGACATGAGCACCCCCATTCCAGGAGTTTTTTTGAGGA
The DNA here is from genome assembly GCA_013399695.1 of Formicarius rufipectus. Taxonomy (NCBI): domain Eukaryota; kingdom Metazoa; phylum Chordata; class Aves; order Passeriformes; family Formicariidae; genus Formicarius; species Formicarius rufipectus. Next base: position 893,421 of record VXAU01001552.1, on the reverse strand, counting down.
AGCAGTTGAACAGAACACCTGGATTCATCAGCAGTGGTGGTAAAGGTTTTTCTCATAGCAGATTTGCTGAGATTGAAATAAATGTTTACAAACATGATTGGATGAAAACCTGACTTTGGTGCTGCTCTAGAAGATGCCACCAGCTTTGCAGCTTAATGGATGTTTTCCCTAAAGACTGCCATCCCTAACCTTAACTCTTCTCTCCTGGAAACTTTTGTCAATTGTTGCCTGTATCTACTTTATGATGCACAACAAACCTGGTCATTTTTTCCCCCTGAAAGCCCTATGAGTCTCCTACTTTCCATTTGGCATCCTATTCATCAGCATGGTGTGACAGATGGATGGGTATAAGCTATCAATAAGCTGGACCACAAACCTGTAATTCTTTCCCTTCCTTCTACCTTTCCCAGATGTCTAAGCCTTCATTGCAGATGTTAGAGCCAAGGGGAACACCAGTTTTTGTGGTCTTGACAAGTTAACCACCCAAACACAGCCTGATCCATCCCTAGAAAGCACCATCTGCAGAGTCAAGACCAGCGTAAAGTTGCTCTGAAATGAAACCCTGGAGGTTAAATTTAAACTACTCCCTGGAGTCTGTGGAAGAGTGGAATCTGTTCAGGGCACCCACCTGGTGTCCCAGGAGGCGTCGTTCTGCACCGCATGCCAGGAGCCCGAGGTGTTGGTGTATCTCTCCACTGTCAGGAAGTTATGTTCAGTCTGCAATAAAGACAGCAGGCTCAGTCAGATGCTGAAGGCACAGGCATGGTCCTGTCTTCTGTGTCACTTTAAACTGGAGAAGAGACGGTGCTTCTGCATGCTTTGCTGGTAAATGTGGCAATTACTAGCAAAAGTGCTTCTGTTTCACTGCCAAATCACAAATTTAAGCTAATAAATGATGCAAAGAGCTTATCATTAAAAAGAGAATGGACAGGCAAGGTATTTCCTAGCCAGAGTGATGGGACAAATGAAGCACTTTTCTAATTTTCTTTGTTTTATAAAAACAATGCACCAGGCTGATAGGATTGAGACTAGGGAGCATGTTTGCTGGGACTGGATGGCACTGGATATCAACTAAGAATGTCTGGCCCAACACATCACGTTGTTGACTTTGAGTTCAGTAGTGCAAAGAGATCATGAACAGTCCAACGTGGCCACATTGAGTGCTTTGGCTCAAAAACACTCTGGTGGTGTGAATTCCCATCTCCTGAACTCCCAGTAAAGGAAAAAAACCCAAGTAAATAGTCACCAATCCCGAACATGCTCAATCCCAGCACTGCTGTGTCGTATTTACCGCGTTCTCTGCAGAGTTCCTGGGGTTTGCACCTACAAAAGTTACTTCAACAACTTCTCCCTGTGGGGGGGAATCCAGATTTGTATTATTTGCATTATTATACTGCACATTCAGATCATCTTTTGAAGATGTCATCTGAGGTTTTCAGGGGTTTGGTTGTTTTTGTGGTGGCTTTGGTTTGTTGTTGTTTCAAATTTTAAACAATTAAACTTGTAGCAATAGCAATGGACAATTTATGCCTTAAATTGGCATTCTGTGCCTTGCCATTCCACTTAACCTGCTTGCTGGATAAACTCCACCCTAAAATCACATAAATTCCACACAAAGAAAAGGGAGGAAACAAGTGAGATTTTTCAGAATGCCTCTTGCCTTACTGCTGGAGACACCAATGAGATTAAAGTCTTTGCACTGAACATCTTATCTGAATTTTAAGCATTGTAAACAGAACCTTTTCTAACATTATAATTTCATTTAATTTACATTCCACAGCAGAGGCATCAAAGGTGACCTGATTTCTGCTTGTAAAGGAATCACTGTACACTATTTGCCTATTTAATCAACTGCTAGTTTATTTTGAAGCAGAAGAGGAAATCTACTTCAGGGCAAATAAAGGGCTTTTATTTCCCTCTTTGTTCACCCACTTTAATCACATTCACTACAATGGCATTGGTATGAGAACACTCTGCCCCCTGCCTTCCCCACCATGCCCACCAACAGAAGTATTTGGTCTGAGGGCACCACGACCCTTTAGGGAGCACTGACATTTTGGGTCAGGGCTAGGAATTTCGAGGTGGTCTCCTGAACAGATTTTGGCAAGTCCCCGGTGCTCTCACCGCTCGGTACTGCTGTCTCACTCCCTGCAGCACGGCCCCAAATGTCTTGTTCGGCGGCGCCTGTTCGGCACTGAGAGAAGGCACCAAGGTCAGGCTGCTCACATTGAAAAGTGGGGGCTCTGGGCCACGTGGCAAATCCTGGGTGGTGTTCTGGGAGAAGGAACATACACACAGATAACCAGCGTGTCCCTGATGAACCATATCCCTGCTGTGGCTCTTTAGCCCAGACCACTGCCTGGACAGATGTGAAGAATAATGTAAAACCAAACAAGAGTATCTTCATCCATGCTCTGCATGTGGAAACAATCCCTGCAGGACATCTGCTGCTGAGGTCCCCTCAGATCCATCCACCAGAACTTCCCAGGGCTGCCCACCAGTCCTGCACATGATCACATTGCCAGGTACAGTGGAAATGTGGCAGATTTTCTTTTCCCTTTAGGTAAAAAAGCAGCAACCTCAGGCCATGCTAAAAGGTTGGAGGTACCTGTTTCCTTAATTTTGAGCTGAACACCCCCCAAATTTCTCGGGTGGTATGAGAGCCCCACTACAGGAATTATTTTCCTACTGCACGAGCATTTCTCAAAGTGGCTTCTAAAGAGAGGGCAGCAATCATGCAGCCTCCCTGGGGAAAAAATACAGGATTTCAGTGCCTCCTGCAGCATGTGCCATATAGAGAAGCTTGATTACCGTAGCAATAGCCCTTGCAAGTCCTCTGTACAGCTGGATGTAGGCAGAAAGGGTGTGAGGCCCATAAATAGTTGATGCAGCCTCATAGCGTTGAACCTGGCCAAGGACAAATTGGGAAAAGGAGGGTTTGAGGGACTCTTGGCTGGTTTGTACAACCCATCCTACTGCATTAAGCCAAGACCAGCAGTTTATCAGGGCTTTATTTACTCCCTTGCTGCCAGGGAGACAGCTGAACAACTTGCCAAAATATGTCTCCTGCAATCTCATTCCCCAGCCCATCTGTTTGCCCTTCCACTTAGCACAGATTCTTCTCTTTTATAGGCTTATGATGCAGCTTGACTCCCCTCCAACTTTTTGGGTTGGACAACCCCAGTTCTTCCAACTTTCCCTCTCATTTTAGGGTTTCTAAACCCAAGGAGTTCATCCAGTGGTCCACACCTTCCTCAAAGCACAACATCTACTTGAGTATCCCCTTGTGGGGACTCAAAACTAGGTCCTACAATCCATGGTCACCTTAAAACCCCATCCACTCCAAATATTTCAGCTTTTTGTTGCAAAGGACTCCAAACACATATAATTTCACCTGAATTATCATCCCATATGGCCAGAAATGCAGTTAAACATGTTCAGTCCAAAGTTTTAACATTTACCTGGTATTCTTCATAAGTGGTGATATAGTGGGTATAGACATTGCACAGACCTGCAATTACCACATTCATCTCTGGTGTCCCCTGGGAATCAAATTCCTGAGGAAGGAAACAAAATACTTATCTTGTATTTGTGCTTAATGCAAATACACTGTTCTGTTATTATTGTTGTTATTATTACTGGATCAATATTGTTATTATTGTTAGAGTGGTTGCTATTATTGTTGTCATTATTATTATTATTATTATATACCAGGACAGAACACAAAGTTATGGTGGGGAGGGGGCTGGATGCTCAGGAATGTAAAGCTGCAAGTGCAGTTTGCCTTTATTAGCATCTCATATTCACTTCCCAAAGAGAAGTGGGCATTCCAGGAAATTCAATATGCTTAGGGATGTTTCTGGAAGCTAATGTCTGTATATTCCTAAAAAAAAAAAAATCATGATGTAACTGTGGGAAAGGCTCAGTGAGATTAAGATGGTGTTCATTCTGCAGCTAAGAAGTATCAATTAAATGGAAAAAATTCATTTGCCTTTTTTTGTGCTCCCTCTTTTTTTTTTTTTTTTTTTTTTTTTTTTTTCAATTGTTCTCATGTTGCAAAATCCTGGTAGGCATTAAAGAGCTAAACCCCGTCATCTCAGAGACAAAACTCCTGCTAGCATCCTGCCTGGATCCCAGTGGAAGTAGCTTGTGTTGGCTTAATGGAGTGAAACTCGATGAGTTTGCTCCTTTTGGGGAGGATATTCATTTCTACTGCATGTCAGAAAGCACATGCAAAGTCTGCCTGAAGCAGCTGTGGGGAGGAAACATCTGTGAGTCACAAGAGCTACAAGCCCAGCTGGGAGGAGACGTGGGGAAAGCAGAAAGCTCAAGAAACATGAAGTTTTCTGGAGAAACCTCTTGCTCAGCAACTTACAGCCTTGACAGCTTCCCGTAGCCTGCGTCCAGACATGGTCCTGGGACATTAAAGGAACAATGTCAGGTTCCAGAAATCATGGAATCACAGAATCACCGAGGCTGGAAAAGCCCTCTCAGCCCACAGAGCCCACCCCATGCCCAATGCCCACCTTGTCCCCCAGCCCAGAGCACTGAGTGCCACGGCCAGTCCTGCCTTGGGCACCTCCAGGGATGGGCACTCCAAACCTCCCTGGGCAGCCCCTTCCAAGGCCTGACCACCCTTCCCAGGAGGAAATTCCTGCTGATGTCCCACCTGCCCCTCCCCTGTCCCAGCCTAAGGCCATTCCCTCTCTTTCTAGCCCTGTTCCCTGGGAGCAGAGCCTGCCTCACATGGATAGAATCTCCTGTCAGGGAGTTGTAGAGAGCAGAGGGATAAAGCAGGAATATCTGGTTGGACTTGCAGCACCCCACTAGAAATTCCCACAGCATTCCCTACAGTGCTGCTTGACATCCCTTAAGGCCTCTCTGCAGCAAGTTCAACCAAAACACCTGAAAACATTTCACACACATCATCACAGCCAGGGTGAAGCTCGAGACACCTCAAAGTGGAATAGAAATAAAATCAATTAATAATAAATCATCCTCTCCAGATTCTCACCACTGGACCACCAAAGCCAGTGCAGTCCCTTATCGAAGTGGACAAGTTCCTTTTGTCTCGTTGGAACTGCATTTTACAATGAGCAGTTACAATTATTTAGGAAGCCTGTTTTCACCTCATTCATTCCCACAGCGAGTTTATTTGTACTGGGGGCAATCTTTACCCTCTCCCCACTTTCTACCTGCACACAGAGTTATTGCAGGTGGGTTGAAAGAAATGCTGTTGACTGCAATAAATAGAACAAGACCAAAGAAATGCCTACGTGAACTCTCCGGGAACAGCAACGATTGCCAGTGATCCAATGGCAGCGATCTGCACATCCACGATGTCCGGGTGCCACGGGTGAGGCCAAGTCATCTGAGGGGGTAAAAGGTGGGTACAACAGCTTCAGGAGAGTGGGGAAAAAAATAGCTAAAGTGTTTTCCTTCCTACAGTCATGAACCAGTCATAAATAAAATTCAATTTATTTGTAAATTGAATTTTTTTTTTTTTGCAAAACACAAGAGAAGGTGTTTTAACTCCACATGTACAGCAAGTTGTCTGACCATAACAGTCAGAGAGGGCACATGGAAATACTGTGGGTAAGGCCAAAAAGCCAGAGTGTTGCCAGACAGATAGCTTAAAGAAAAAAAATAGCTAGGTAGGTATGAAGCCCATTACAAAGAAATTCAGAACAACAAGAGCTTGAGACCAGTGCAACTCTAGCAAATAAAATGCAAAATCCCACCCTAGAGAACCAAAAAGATTTTTTTGAGGAGCAATTTACTGGAATCAAAGCATGAATGACAAAACCTCACATCAGAAGCAGGAGGTCTGCCAGAGAATCCATAAAATGTGACAAAGTTGTAAGAAGAAAGTGTAATTTATGTTCAGTAACACCATTCTGGATGGAGGAAGTTGCTGGGAAGAGATGGGACCTCTTTTCAGGGGAGATGAGGTGAGGAGCTGACTGAACACAAAGTGACAGAAGGAAAGCTTTTAAGGAGACTGGTGAAAGGAATAACAAGGAGCTGCCTCATCCAGATGGCATCTTCTAAGTGCTCTAAAGGACCTTGGACATGATCCTGCTCCACTACAGCGCACTTGCCTTAATGCCAAGGGAACATCAGGTGGAAAGTGGGGCATCAATTTTCGTTTAAAGTCGTAAGCAGGATTTTGGGAAGGCTCAGTAAGAGCAAACACCAAGTCCTACCCAGGATGGAGTGGCACTGAGCATGAGGATGGGTTGGGACCAATGGAGCAGGGGCTCAGCAGAGGTTGCCCCTAAGAAATAACGCTTCCCTGTGTGAGTGGGGCATCCCCAGGATAGGGACCCTAGCACTGAGGGCTCTCCATCCTTGCTGACTGCCCTGACTCCTCTGGTCATGGCCCTGAGCAACCTGCTGCAGTGTTGGTCCTGCTGGGAGTGGGATCATGCTGGGGAAGCTCACCCCAGCGTACTTCCAGCCTGAGGCTGGTGTGATTCTACCCATGGACGAGCAAATCTGGCATCTGTCCTTGTCATAGCTCACAGAAATATCCAGGCACTTGCATAAACATGACAGAAAAAGAGAGAAATCAAGGGGACACTTCCAGAGGAAGCCAAAGCTCAGAATAAACTTTTGAGGACAGCACTGAGAAATATGGACAAGTTGATTCAGTCTGCAGAGTTTCCAAAGGGCACTGCGATGAGTTACTTCATTTAGTACAGACCACTCTGCCCTGTGACAAGAGAAAAGGTCCTTCCATGGATTGAGTTAGGAAACAAATGGCAGGACAGGAGAAAGAAACACCCAGAGCTATGAAGATCTGAGGACCAACAGGATGTTCTGGAGTCAGAGACTGCTGGGAGGCAACACTGAGCTCCACACGTTGTTGGTTTTCCCTGGCCTCATGCATATACCCTGTGCATCCAGCTCAGGGTTGTTCCACAGGGAGAGAATCAGGTCAAGGTGGATGCTCAGCTGGTTTTATTTTTTGATCCTAATGAGAACAGCAGGTCTGGTCTCTCCTTCTGGGCTAAATGGAAAAGATACTGTGAAAGAAGAAACCTTCCACCTCTCTCATTCTGATGCAAATTAATGAGAGCATTTATTCTTGCTTTCTATTTTCATTCCTTCAAAGATTGTGCAGGTTGTTCTCCCTCCTTGCTCTTCACCATGTGGATTGGCACAGACATCTCCTGCAGCTCCCTAACGTATCTGTTAGGCATTTGGCTCTGTGAAGGGTAGCTGATCCCAGCCCAGGCCAGCGACCCCTGCACTCCCCAGGGCACATGCTGGTGCATCCTTACCTCTCCTGTGCTGAAGAGGACAGGCTTGGGTTTGTGGCAGGCTTTTGTTTCATTGGATGGCTCTCCCAGCAGCTGGTCCCGGATTTTATCCCAAAATGGGTCACCTTCTACTGAGCCTGGAGGGGGAAACAATCTTTTAAACACTGTTCCTCAACTGCCCCAGCACTATCAGACAGACATTACCATCTCCCTGCTAAGTGGGGTGGGAGATCTCTCAGTGCATTCTGACCATCAACCTTTCCTGGGGTGGTTTGAACAGTTGAGTTTTAGCCCAGCCAAACTCTGTCTTAGTGGCCTTCAGGTAATGAGAATCAATGAGAAGGTGTCCCAAACCCAGGTCTTTCTTCTCCTCACTCCCCATCCAGTGCTCTCCTTCCTTCAGGTCATGGCCTTATCCTTCTTCAGAAGCTTTCTGATGGACACAGACAAACCTGAAAGGGCGCTGTGAGATCACACCTTCCTAAAAATCATCCCTTTGGAGACTGTGGTTCAGCCAGCCATTGATGTCAAACAACTCTGGGGGTTTCGGTCTGTTTGTGGGATGCCCCATGTCCCACCCTTTTGTACAAAGCCACATTGACATCTGCTCCCCAGATTACCTTGTGTGAAGTTGAAAGCTCCCACTCCATCAATAGTCCCTGCAGCAAAGCTGTGTCCTAAGGCTGGTTTACATGTTTTGACCTAAGTCAGGAAGGGAGAATAAAGCAAAGAAAGGATAAGCACTAGTTCTCTTCGGTGTGCCAGGTCCTGTTGTCCTGTTGTGGGAATAGGACCTTTCTTCTTTCCTTATGCCCACGCCCCAGGAGCTCCTGCTCTCACCGTGTGTGTGGCATTGAGCTCCACTGAGACATCACTCATGTTCACCCACTGGTGGGCTGAGCTGAGGGGTCCCCTGACCTCCTGGGAAGCCTTTTCATACAGCTCCTAAGGGACACACAAGGTGGAAATCCTTGAGGAAGAAGCAGTCAGGAAGTCAGCTCAGCTGAGGTACAGCTACATGGATTATTTCTTCATTCTGTTGACACCTTCCCATGGTCTCCTCCAGGTGTTAAAGCAAGAGGGTATTTCCCAGGCTCTCAAGGTGTTTCTACCGGCCCTGCAAGCTCTCCCTGTCTCAAGGAGGGAGGTCACTCCATGGTCAGCAGTTTTACACATGCCTTTCTTTTACAGCTGAAACAGGCACCTATTTCTGGAGGATGGCAACTTCTTGATCCTAGTTGTCCCCGTTTTTGTCATTTCTCACAGCTTAGACCAACTAGAAGTGTTTTGTATGAGAAAGAAGCACTTTGCTGTATTCATTGTTCAGGAGTGCTCAGACTTTAGACACAGACTTTGCCACACAGATGAAAGCTGAAAAGCTGAAAGCTAAGCCATTCAGCTCTTCAGAGAATGTTTTTTCCAGCCCACGTGCCTCGAGTTAGGACTTAGAAAGTTGCCACAAGTTGTGCTGTTTAATGACGCTCCCGGAAGGAATTGAGGGCACAGCCTTGGAGGGCCAAGAGTCCCAGGTGATAAAAACAACAGTGTTTCCCCTCACTGTTTTATACACACACCAGGACATTCTGACTGGGGCAATCTTTTCACTTGCAAGTCACGATCAGCCTGGAGTAAGTTCAGGGCGAGTACCTGAAATGGTGATTCAAGGAAACCACCACCATCAAGCCTCCTGCTCTTACTCCTCTGCTGGGCACGTTCCAGTTCCTGCAAGCTGCTGTCCCTGAAACATTGGCAAAAACTCTCCTTGCACTGACTACTCTCATGTTACACAAAGCCACAGCCAGCAAGTTCAGGTGGCTTTTGAGCCCTCAGGTGACACAGGGGAGCCCATAGGAGGAGGACACCAGCTGAGTAAAAGCAGAGACAAGCAGGGCAAGGTGAATATCTTCTGTGGGTGTTTGATCTGGCACATTTTAACTCACATTCCTGTTAGTTTGGGAATGTTGTGCCAACAAGTGGTGTGCGGTGGTGTCTCTGAGCTCTTCCACCTTTGAGATGTGTGCACGGGAGGGAGGGGGAGATGATAAAGGGCAACATCCACATTATATTCCTATAAAGAATATTGAGATTAAAAGCCTAAACTGACATTTTGAAATTGCAACACCCACAGTGATGTACCTAAATAAAAGTATGTGATTTCTGTTCTAAATGTAGGTGTCTAGTCAGATATATCAGAGGAAATTTTTCACTACCACTATGATTTCGTACAGTGTCCTAAACTTATGGATTCCAGGCTCTGAAGTCTTGATGACAACAGAAAGATCAATAGGAGATTGTAAAGCTCATTTACTCATTTAAAAAAAAAATCAAGAAATTTTTCCTTGAGCATATAAATGTGGACTTCAAAGCAATTTAAATCTTCAAACATTCACAAAACCAGGAACAAGATAGGTAGAATATAGAATATCCTGAGTTGGAAGGGACCCACAAGGATCACTGAGTTGTTTAAATATATGAACATGCATTCCTGTCATAACAAGCACTGACACCCACTTGTAAAGCAAAATACTTACCTTTGCTTTCAAGTAGATATTTTGTCCTATAATCCTTGTACTCTCAAACATGTCATTCCCAGGACCCTTGGCCATGCACATTGTTGCCTGGTAAGAGATTTGTTTCAATGGCAGTGCAGACTTAGTGTGGAGAACACATGGCACTGCCCGGTGGGGGAGTCCACAAGTGGTGTCACACTGTGGGAACTCATGGCTTCTTGCAAGCCCCACCAACGCCAGGCACTGGGTTACTGCACTACCCTGTGCAGCAGGACAAACTGAAGTTTGGGCTGAAGGACCAGGAAATGGGGTGTGTGAGGCAGAACTTACCCCTCCAATGGGACAGGTGCTCTGGGGGTTATCGCACGACTCGCCTGTGTTGACGCAGGTGGGGCCTCTGGTGTTGGGTGACACATCTCCCAGGTTGGAGGAGGCAAAGGCAGCGACAAAGGAGCCCTGCCAAACCCAGAGGTGGTCAGATGGGTTTCAGAGCCTTGCAGTGGTTGCAAACCACCTCTGCAGCTTTCCCTGGAGCTGGTGTGTGGTGCTGTTTAACGCTTCCAAAGTTACTGGGAGGACTGGAATGGGGATTTAGGCATGTCTCAAGGGGTAGGAAGAGCAAGGGAGAATTGAACACTCAGGAAGCAATTGCCATTTCAGGGTGGCCTTCACCCTGCTTGGTATACAGACTGTTTCTCCATCTTCCTCTTGCATCTCAGTGGTAGCTCTGCCCACCCCGTCCCCAGTTTCTCATGTTACTGCTCAGAGGTCAATGAATCATTTTAGCACCTTGCACAAGATTTTTTCCTACCAGGCTTTCACCATGACTGATTCACAGGGTGACAGCCATTAGATCTGGCTGCAGCTGTTAACACCAAGCAGTACACACTGAGCACTTGGCTGAATTCAACTCTCACAGATACTCTCATTTCCCATCCCTCTTTCAGAGATGGGACAAGTCAACATCATCTACTTTGATATATTATCATCTCTTAACTCATTTTTTTATAAGCCTTCTAGAGACAACATGCCCAGCAGACCATACAGCTAAATATTGAATCCTGCAAATGCTCCTAAGCATGTCAGCTTCCACTGACTTGCACCCACAATGAAGGGTTGAGTCTTGTTAAAAGCTTTTTGATAATCCACTACAAAAAGAAATACTTACAAGCGGAAATTAGGCAGACATCCTTAAGTTTCCATTTTTGCTATGAGCCACAGGTGTTCCTCTACCCAGAGTATTAAAAGAGAAATTGGGCAACTGTTTCAAGGTACCCAAGACACCTTCTTAATCAACTCATGACTCAAAGTGCCTGTGAGATGGTTCATGTCCATAGCTACATTTCAGTGAGGAAACTTTTTTAAAGGAGCTGTGTTGGCACTCTGAGGATGGCAAATCTTCAGGGTAAACGCAACTCACAAGGCAGAACTGGCTGGAAGCCATAAGAAGGGAGTGGGACTGAGCAGAGGCTTGATGCCACACCAAGGATGGAATTTAAGAATCCCTTTGGATCAAGTGTCCCACACATACAGAGTCATGGAATGGTTTGGGTTGGAAGGAACCTTAAAGATCACCTAGTCTTCATTCCCTGCCAGGGGCAGGGACATCTTTCACCAGATTGCTCCAAGCCCTGTCCAACCTGGTTTCCAGCACTGGCAAGAATGGGGCAGCCACAACCTCCTCAATTTCCAACAGTCGAATCAAAATAAATGTGGTTTATTCCTAATGTCTAAATAAATGCCACCCACCCCATCCCTTCTGCAGCCCCTTTTCACCCATTACTTCCAGAGGTCTGCAAAGACTCACACCTCTCCAGGAAGCATGCCCTGGTTCTTGTCCTGCTCGAACAGGTAGGACGCGTAGCCCACGTTGTCGCTGTTCACCAGATGGTTCGTGTTGTTCATGCTGACAGGGTGCACGGCGAACCAGCTGGGGGGGGCACAAGAAATGCACTGCTCAGTCTGTGTCTTGGCAAGTTGATTTGTTCCATCTATTTGCAGCTGACTTAGGGAATTTTCTTTGGGAGAATACAAGCACAGACTCTTGGTACTTTCGGGATGGATTAAAAAGGGCAGAGGATTCCCGTCCTCTCCTGTCCCACCTGGGAGGGCTCAAGGCTATGATGGTGTAGGTCTTGAGGCCACAGAAATGTGGCACTTCAGACCTGGACTGACTCTTTTACCGATCCAGAGAATTATGTTTGGCAGGGTTTTTTATTTTCTTAATTCAAAGAAACAAGGAGGAGTCAATGATGTAAAAAGGCAGCAGGGGCTGGGGGGTGGCGAGGAGGGAAGGAACACCTTCACTCTTCCAGGAAAAAAAAAAAAAGGATATGGAAAAAAAACCTGCTGCTTTGGTGGTCAGTACCTGATAAGGCCTAGCTCTTGTCCATCCTCAGCCACCATTTTCAGCATCACCATTTCTTTATCTGTGTTGGATGAATACCTGGATGGAAACAAGGCAGGGAAATCTCATTAGCACCAGACTGTAGTCACACTCTACATCACTCTGACATGTTGAACCTCCACCAGGCTGAACAAGGAAATAAAAAGGTTATTTCAGGTATTACCAGAGCACAGCAAGACCTTGGAGAAGCATCTGAAAACAGCTGTGAAGGCAAGGGAAGAGTTATGGCTGTCCTCAAGTGCTGCTTCCCCAGAGGATGGAGAGAGCAGCTCCCTCCAAATACAAATTCATGCACCAATGATGGCACTTTAATGCCATCTGAATACTTTTTTTTTTTAATAAATAAAGCATAAGTTCACATCTTTGACGAGCACCCTACGTGCTCGGAGGAAACAACCACAGCTTTCAAAATCACTCTTGAAACTAAAGTCTGGGGACACACCCAAGCGCCCAGGATGGCAACAGTGACATGCTGTCCCTGTCTTGGCTCCACATTTTCAGCCTTCCCAGGAATGGCCAGAAGCACCAGCTGTGAGATCACTGGGTCATGGTCCCAGTTGCAGGATTCTCTCCAGGGCTCTGTTTCTGTCGTGCTCAAGGAGCTCCTACCTGCTTCTCTCAGACGCTGGATTCTCAAGATAGGAGAAAGGGCTTCGGTTGATCTGGCTGTTTTCTACAGTGCCTCTGTTTATAAAAAGTCTTCCTCTCTTCATGTTCTCATGGGCTATATCTATGCTCTGTGAAGAAGGAAGACAGGGAATATTAGTCCATGTCTGAGATTATCTAGAAAAAAAATCCTTCTTTCCCTTACTGTTCAGTGTTTCTGTTTTCAATAATACTGTTTCTTCAGAATTTGGGGGTGCTTGTTGGCTTTTATTTCCTTAAGTAGTCCAAAATTCTAGAAAACTATAATATTTTGAAACTACTCACAACTGTCTCTAAGGAAAGAATTCAAGGCTTCTGCTTTTTGTTCTGGTTTCACTGTTAAACATAAACCGACCTCCAAATGTGTTTCAGACTGCCACATTCAGAGGTGCTGCCATGAACATCACAGCAAGAGTTCTTTTAGTCCCCAGCTGGCTGACACTGACCTTCACAACGCCATTGACAATAGCATTGAGGGATGGTCTGATAAGCCCTTTGCTTGTGAGCCAGAAGAGGGTGTACTGGAAGTATCCCCCGGGTCCCGAGTGGGTGTGGGTGCCACTGAGGATGACATTGTCCTGCCGGTACAGGTCACCGTACTTGCTCCTCAGTCTCTGGAGCACCTAAGATGAAGGAAGTAGTCTTAAAAAAGCCTTTTCCATGTCTAAAGGCTATAGAGATTTGTGCCAGCCCCTGCAAAATAGCCAATGATTCATCCTCCTCACTGGTCTCTTTCTGCCTGATAGCCCAAATGTTAATGGCACAAGTAGGTTATAGATATTGGGTTGGCAGAAGCCTCAAAGTGATAAAAGCTGGTAAGTGAAGAACTCGATGGTCAGCTTGAAATGAATCCCACACCATCCAGGGAGTCCACAGTTCTCCGGTATCTCCTTCTCTCCTCTCTGGTCCTGGAGACCCAATATTACACAGCCACCATGATTATGTTCTCTGATTCCAAAGCACTCCTGATAATTTTTCAGCTAAGAGAAGTTTGGGCAAAGTCCATTCTCACTTGCTGAGGAATTAAATGCTCCTTTCCCTCAGAGACACAGCATCCCTCCAAGATGGTGTTGGAAGGAAATCCCAAAGTAAAGGGCCAACATTCTGGATTGTTCCATATTATTTAACAATGACTATTAATATATAACCCTAAATAAACTCTAACCCCAATGCAAGTACCAGCAACAACCCACTCATTCCCAGCCACGTACCTCCATCCTCACTCTCTGGGACATCATTCCTATGTCAGCACTGACAAACACCACCCTCCTGGAGTCCTCCGGGTCTGCCACGATGAAGGCTCGGCTGTAGAGGTGTGTGAGAAGCCCACCACCCACCTGGTCGAAGTTGGCATATCCCATCTGGAAGGGGAGAGCTCCATCAAGTCCACGCAGCCAAAATACTGAGTGATGCGTTGTCTGCGTGGACTTCTCTGAGAAGATTTGCCAGAGCACCAGAGAACTCATTCAACATACAAACACTCAGAGCTGCAACTCTCTCCTGCCCTGTGATTGTGAGAATCATTGAATGGCCTGGTTTCAAAGGGACCTTAAGTTCATCTCATTCCAACTCCCTGCCATGGACAAGGACACCTTCCATTAAACCAGGTTGCTCCAAGCTGCAAAGAAAGTTCAACTAACATTTGAAGGTGACACACACTTGGCAAGGCAGAGGTTCTAAACCAGAAATCCTGCCAAAAATACTGTTAGATGATGGAAAATCAGTATTTCACCAACACCACGTTCAGCTCCCCTCGCTTACCAGAGGAACTTGTGCCACTGGCCCCGTGCAGTCAGCTCGACCTACGCCCAGCAAGTAGTTTGCTGTTTCTGCTATGCTGTTGGAATCTGTAAGAGCAATCGATAGCAGGTGAATGGACACATGAGTGAGCAGAATCAGAGACAAAAGGGGCAACCCAGCCTTTTCCAAGAGAATCCCCACCTGAAACCTGCTCAACATGCCCAGAGGACTCAGCAAGCCCATGGGCAAGGGAGTGTCTACATGGTCCAAGTTGCTGAGGCTGTTAAGGCATTCAGGGTGGTCAAGGGTGGACCAGGCATGAAGAGCTGCAGAAGGAGCTCACAAGATGGGGTCACCAGACTGTGGAAGATGTGTGGTGGTGCTCAGTGAGGGGGAAATAAGCCCAGCACTGCCAATAAAACCCTCCAAGCCCAGCACTACCGCACAAGAACCAGATCCAAGGGGGCAGGTGCTGTTCCACACACAAAATTTAGCTCAGCAGTGGTAAGAAAAATGGAATGGAGTGTCAAGAACTACTGGGAAGGACTAGAGAAGAGAAAACATCCATATGTTTCCCTGGTGCCTCCAACAAATCCTATATCCAGCGCTGTTACCCTGGTCCTCCTCAAGTAAATTGAAGCAGAGCCAGCTGAAGCTCAAAGAAGGGAAAAGCAGTTCTGGACAATGATATCCAGCCAAATGGTGAGGAAAAGTACTCCTGAAGGAGATTGTGTCTCACCCCAGCCATCATGAAGGTGCAGAAGTCCTTACAGGATGGACAAACTCATGGAAGAAAAGCCATTGAGGGCTATCAAATAATAACATATAAAAAAGGTTATCTGCATCTCAGGAAATCTCAGAGCCTAAAATCACTGGAGGCTGAGAAAACACTGTGGGAAAATATTAAATATTCCATATTTTTCTATGTGCCTGCTCTGTTCTCACAGCCTTCCCTGGGCTGCTCCCAAGGCAGGACAGCAGGATAAGGGGAGATCTTTCCTAGGTTGTCACTGAAACCAGAGGAGCAGTGAAACACTCACAGTGGCCACAGACTGGCCATTTCTGTGGTTTGTCATCAGTGAACTGGGCCACCCATTAAATACTACTCTTCTTTCACCTCCTCCTCTTCCTCCTCCAAGAGCTATGACACAGAGGGGAATCACTTGCACAGAACTCTTAGGTGTTACAATCTAAAAACATGAAGAAAGTGTGAACTCCATTTAATTTGAGATCACAGTCTGGAAGTTGGAAGGTCCCACTGTTGGCATGTGGGATGGTGTCCTGTTGGGGGCAGAGTTAACTTGGGGCAGCTCTCGATGTCTGTGCTGTGCCTGATGATGAGGTTGGAGGCATAAAAGGGCTGTGATGGGGTTGCAAGGGCTCTGAAGCCCTTGGTGAGGTGCTGGAAGCGAGGAGCTCTGCAGAGACAGGGAAGGGTGGATGTGTGGATCCCTGCAGCCCCACCACCCCCAGACTGTGCATCCATGCCCAGGGAGATGCTCGTGCTGGTTGGACCACCCTGCTCCTGCTGCAGAGGCCACCACCCTGCTGTGGCTGGGCAAGAGGACCGTGCACAGAGACGACGACGAAGGCTCAGCAGTGGCCCAGTGACCCTCTGTCTGTGCCTCTTCCATTTAAATGACAGCAGTGGACACAGAGCAGGGTGTGGTGGTGGGACTGGAATAGCTCCACTTGCCGTTGTTGGGTTTGGGGAGGAAGTGGAAGACGAGGAGCACCACGGTGAACACTATCATCAGCGCCAGGCAAACGATGAGGATCACCTCCAGGCGGGAGAAGGAGCACTTGGACCTCTTTCCACACATAGTGGGGGCACTGTGAAAGCAGAAAGGAACAGGTGGGACAGTGCCACTGTCAGGGACAGCGTGCCCAGAGCACACACTGCTCCCTCAAAGAGCTGCTGAAGGTTTGCGTCCCCCGTGCCAGTGTCAGAACAGGTGGCAGCAGAGATAATGATGGGAAGTGGAGATCCACCTTTAAATCTGCTTAAGACAGCAAAAACATATCTCCTGTGAGCAGCAATCAGTCCCTGTCACGAGGCCTGATAGGGTGAGCACCCAAATTACTGACCCCAGCTTCCCCAGAACACTTTGCTCACCCTACCCAAGAAATCTTTGAAACAAACCCCACAAAATTCCACCAGACCCAGCATTCTCTGAGTGCCTGAAGGAGATGCTGCAGCTTGAAACCTCACAGCTTTTCTGCTGCTCAAGTTCCCAGAGCATGTCAGAAAACAATGCTGCCACCATGACAAAGGTCAGTTTAAGAAACTCATCATGAGAAAAGCACAGCCCATCTCAGGTCCAAGTGCAGTTCTCTCCTGGTTGGAAAAAGTGCTGGCTGTGGCAGCTTTCCAAGATAAGATACTACGTATAGATGCTGGATTTCTTCAGTGTATGCAGAGCTCTTTGGGTTTGCTTTATGGGTGTTGTTCTTCATTATTGGACAGAGGTTTATTTTGGGCTAAGGATTAACATGAAAATCTATGTAAAATATAGTTATGAGAAAATATGGAGGTCCACTCTGATTTGTCATTGCATCCAAGAGCTCGGTCTCGCCCAGTGGGAAGTGGGACTGGAGCTGAAATGTGCCTTTTGCCCTTCCTGTAAGTACCTCTACAAGGTAGAAATAAAGCTTTAAAACCACTTGGCATGTTTTCATGTGCCCTTAGAAATCTCAGTGGATAAAACTTACTGCTGATCCAATTTCTCTGCCTGGGTCCCAACCATGACTCTGCCCCAGAGGACTGGTTCCTGGTTGAGGCTGGTGAGGGGTCTCTCTATCCTTGGAGATGACCCCAATGCACCTGGAGACGTTTCCAACCAGCCTGTCATTGGCACTGCTGGGGCCTGACTGTCACAGAAGGGAAGGAACAAGGGAAGATGGACACCTTGGAGAAGAGAAGGCTCCAGGGAGACCTTACAGACCCTTACAGTGCCTAAAGGGGCTCCAGGAGAGTTGGAGAGGGAGTTGGGACAAGAGATGGAGTGTCAGGACAAGGGGGAATGGCTTCCCACTGCCAGATGGCAGTGTTAGATGGGATACTGCAAAGGAATTCCTGGCAGTGAGGGTGATCAGGCCCTGGCACAGGTTGGGCAGAGAAGCTGTGGCTGCCCCATCCCTGGGAGTGTCCAAGGCCAGGCTGGACGGGGCTTGCAGCAACCTGGTCTGGTAGAGGGTGTCCCTGCCCATGGGGGTTGGAAGGAGGTGAGCATTAAAGTCCCTTCCAATCCAAACCATTCCATGAGTTTGTGATGGTTCAATGAGTAGAAAAGGAAGGGGTGAGGTAGAGCCTCTGATTTTCCTGGTGGTAACATTTGCTTGTCCTGAGGCTTGGTAAAGCTCCTGCCTTCAGGCTATTCCACACAGATAATAATATGCCCTGGAAACAATGAACCTGCAGAAAACAACTACTGAAACAAGCATGTATGGTCCTGGAAAGGCTGCAATGACAAACATCACCAGGGAGCCAAGTGATCTCCTAGACTTGCTCTTGGTGACCTTTCTTATCAGCTTCTTTTGCCATGGTGAGCTACAGCAGTTGTGATCAGGGCTGAATTTCACATAGCAAATATTCTAGTGGCAACAAACCTAATGTTACAGGTTTCCCTCCTCCTTTTTATTCTCCAAGCATGACATTGGCAGCTACACTTGGATAATCCATATCATAGCACCAGCCTCAAACACAGCAGCACAATACACAGTGACAGTTTTGATTATCCAACTGATTCAACCCAAATAATACTAAAAGAAATAAATGTTGATCCCACTGAATTCCCAGTGTAATCTCATGCAAACTTACCTGAGTTCCCTCACCCGTTCCAGCAGCCACAGCAATGTGTCCCAGCGCCAGACCTGTCCCAAGCCGAAGAGTTCAGCTTGGAAATGGTTGCCGTATAAACCTGTGAGTCAAGCACTGCACAAGATAAGAAGAAACCAATCAATAATGTCTACCCCACAAGGAGGTGAGAGAATTTTTTTTTCCCCTGGTGTGTTTATTTTGAGTTATGGACAGCACCTGCCTCTCTACAATAATCTTCCTGAGATTGCACTGATCCGCTCTGGTGCACGAGGAATTCGGGAACAGGACTCTTTTCCTCCACTTTGCTTTACCATAGCTTGACCAGCCTGTGGAATGATGGCTGCTTCCCAGTCTGGCCATGACTCCTAATCCTCACAGAAGATCGTGCTGCAGGGTTTCCAAAGTCCACTAGAAGAATTTTAAAACAGGAGTGCATTTTAACTGTCATATACTTTTTATTGATGTATTTTTATTTATGAAAAACTTTACTTATTAAAACCCAGCAAATTCCATCTATTTCCCTTTCAAGTCCCAGACAGGTCTGGATAAATTCACCAGCTGCTAAATCATGTTTTGTCCAAGGGGTTTGGACAGTTTGCTCCTCCCAAAAAATGCAACCCACTACATTCCCCAGATGATGATGGCAGGGGAGAGGGAAGATCCAACCAGCCAGACCCCTTTCTCCTGCCAGCATCCATGAGTTTTGGTGGGAAGTTGAGGCTAGGGTCACTTCTGACATTTTCTTCCCCTTTCAAGAGTTTCAGTTTTCCTCTTTGATCCCCTTTTTTTTCATGCCCCCCTAATCCAAGGGTTAACATTCCAGTCAGTGCTGAGCACGGTCTGCATTATCACTTCAAGGTCATGTTCAGCATTGCCCTTTGGCTCCATGAGTTTTGTACTGGTTGGTTGGGTGAAGCAGGATTTACTGATACCTTATCTCCTCACTGCAATTCCCAAGGAACCTGCTTGCCCGTCACCAGTGGAGAAACAACCTGCTCTGCTGTGTGGGATGGCAGATATCCCTGGCCACTGCTGTGCTGCTGGGAATATTCATGTCACAAAGGCATCCCAAATGTTGTGCTGGCCTTGGAGCTAACTGAAGAGCCTGACAAATCCATGGAGCAATTGCCCTGCTGTCACAGGAAAGGTCCTGGCACAGGGATGAGCCAGGAATAGCTCATGCATGTATCTCCTAGATCATCAGGAATATCTAAGAAATTGAGTTTTAAGGAATTGGCTTAGTGATGGTGTGCCCTGCCCCATGAAATGCAAAGAGCTGAGGAAAACAACTCATGATGGCTTTACAGCTCCAGGAAGGACAAACCACCTGGGGGTGGAGAAGGAGAAAGTTTGATGACAGATCAAAATGTATTTTGGGGAATATTTTAGATTGTTTTCCTTTAAAAAGAGTGCTACATGAAGTTATGAGGACCCACAGCTCCCCATTTCCCCCAGGTGATGTGACAGCCTCCACACTCCCTGGCTCAGGACTGCAGAAACAACAAGCTTTTTGGTGCAGAAAAGGGACTTTCAGGACTGCAAAGACCTCAGCTGAAGGGCTGAGAGTTGCAAATCGCTCTGAACCCCTTCCTGCCTCTGGAAATGCAAACTGGCCCCTTCATAGAAAGCAGATTACTGAGATGGTGGCCAGACTGAGCACACAGAGATCATCACAGGGCAGCACAACAGGTACCTCAGGACCTCAGAGCCACTGCCAACCTAGTGAGAAACAACAACAGATTGGCTCAAAGAAGTCCTGGAAATGTTTCCAGCCGCTCAGATGAAACTCTCCCCAGTGGCTTCTGCACCTCGTGCCTACCACACCTGACAGGCCACCAGGACAACCACCAGAAGGAAGGACAGCAGTCCCACTGGGGACACGATGCTTACCCTGAAGCAAACACACTGGAGCACAGAGCCTGGGAAATGAAACTGCTGAGGAAAAGCTGTCCTGTCAGGGGCAGGATGCTCATCAACCTGCTCATCAGCCTCTGATGGTTGAGATCACAACTCTGCAGATCCAGGCTGGAAGGAAGCCAGAGCCTCAGAACCAGTCCAATATTTATCCTTCTGAGGAATGGCTTCTGCCCATCACTCCTACCACCCGACACCAGCCTGTGACCTTCCCAGGCACATCCAGTGGCTGCAAACAGCAGGGGATTTCCATGCTCAAACTCAGGCTTGATGCATCCACTGAAGGAACAGGGCAAAGCTGAGACAAGGAAAAACCAGTGAAGAGGTTGCCACATGTGCATTTCCTTACATAATTAATCTTGTGCTTCCAAATTATTAAGAAAGAGGATTCAAACTACATCTATATATGACCCTTTAGGGGGAAAAAATAAATTAAGAAAATTGGCTTTGAAATGTAAACCCACGAAGCATTTGCTTTCCTTTCTGCCCCTCATTTTTGTTTGTCATCCCTCCAGAGCAAGACCAGATCATTTCAGACTAGTTAGAGTTAGGGTGTTTTGTTTCAGAAGACTGACAGAGAAGGTCATGGAAGAGTTTGGTTTCAGCTGGTCTCAGCTTTGATGGTTTGCAGAGAGTGAGCTCTCCAAAAGGTCAGGAAATGCTGGTTTTAAAATGAAGTGTGGATGAAGGAGGGAAGGGGCACTTCTGATGGGTAACACAGACAACAGGAACCTCAATTCAAGCCCACCTGCTCAACCATGGCCAGGTCCTGAGAGGAAAACGGGAACAACCACCACCTCACTGGGAGCATGTTGCTCATACACACCCCAGATAATCTCCAGCGCCCAGGTTCCTGGATGTGAGGGGCCTCACAGACCCCATAACCCTCACAGTTTGCACAGACCCCACAGCCCCTCACAGGCTCCAATACCCCCACAGACCCCACAACCCTCTGAGACCCCATAGCCCTCACAACCCTTAAATCCCCAAAGCCCTCATGGCCCTCAGAGACCACACAGCCCTCACATCCTCATGGCACCCATATCCCTCACAGATCCTGTATCTCTCATAGCCCCCACAGCCCCAGTAGCCCTCAGATTCCCCACAGCCATTACAAAACCTCCCTTACAATGTTGCTGTCCCACCCAGCACCCCGGGACCTCACACGCATCCTGGCACAGGAGCAGCTGCAGGGGAGGGTGTTTCCAGAAGTGGCACCAAACATGGCACTTGGGTTCCCTCAGCTGAGCAGGACAGGTCCTGTCGTGCTGTGGGAGCGCCACGAGTCCACAGAGGGACCGAAAGCTGCTCCTGGGTGTGGGGTCAGACTGGGCTGTGCTGGAAAACACGCCTGGGAACACGCACAGGGAGTTTGGTCGAATGGAAAGGGAGCAAAATTGGAACAATTAGAGTTTCTGAACTCAGAAGCTCCTGCACAGATCATTGGGTGACAGCTGAACTGAAGGGATACCTACCAAATATTTGTGCTGGGGAGTCTTGCCTTGCCAACCTGCACTGCCTGACCTTCCCCTCCCTTGTCTTGCCTGGACAACCAAGTCATGGTGACATTTTGCTGCTAATAATTCATGTTCAGCCATGTGAACACTGAAAAATCCCCCAGATGATGTACCTTAGATCTGTCCAGAGAGTAAATGCAAATGTGTTAAATCTTCACCACAAGTAGAAAATATTTTGCCATCTATCCTCTGAAGCAGCAGAAAAAGCCAAACATGTATTTTCTGTCTCATACATAGTCACTGATTTCAAAACTGAAGCTGCTCCCCACCAAGCCTGGCTGAGGTTTCCCATGAGGTAAAATGATGACATGAAGAGATCTTGTGACCAGGCACGGGGAGGTCATCCCTTCCATCGGATGAACAGACATGAAAAAGTGCCAGATTTTCATTTCCCTCAATAGCAGCAGACTGGATGATGAGAGCAGTACTGGAGGAAGTATCAAAAGCTCTACCAAAAAGGTGATTGTGGATTTAAATAAATATAAATATATATAAAAGTGATCTACCTGCCAGAGGGAATGGGGAAGAATGTTTCAATCATTCTGTAAAAATGCAGGCCATGTGAGGAAGCACACGGACTGAAAAGTAATCCAGAAACCCAGAATGGTTTGGGTTGGAAGGGACAGGGATACCACTCCAGGTTGCTCCAAGCCCTGTCCAGTTTGCCTTTGAACACCTTCAGGGATGGGGCAGCCACAACCTGTGCCAGGGTCTCCCCACCCTCTGGGTGAAGAATTTCTTCCCAAGATCTAATCTAACCCTGCCCTGGCCAGTTTGAAATCACTGCCCCAGAGTATCTTTCACTGATGGCAGGTACAGAGCTCCCCCTTTGAGCCAAGGGGGAGACCAGTGCAGAGACAATGTGTAATGTCCTGTGCCTTTTGCCCACTCTGCTCTCCTTTAAACCTATAAAATAATAAGTGGAATGCAAAAAAGAAATCACCTTGGTGGGAGAGCTGAGGTTGGTTCCTGGGCAGAGGGCAGTGAGTACAAGTCCCTTGTCTGTACTCAGACTTGCAGCTTAGACTCATTGTGCCCAACCTGACTCGACCTGGAAGAAGCTGAGATGAACCAAATTTTTTCTGAAACAAAGGGCTGCTCAAGTAAATTCTCTGCCAATGTATCTCTCTCCCAGAGAAAATGAAAATCAGTGGTTAATACAACACTATGCAGCATTTATCCCAGCCCTTCCTGAGCCCTGGATGGATGTTTTGTTCACATAGAAACAGCAGCAGCCCCAGGGACACGGCACTTACCTGGGATTTGGGAGAGCCCAGGGAGGCATTGCTCTGAGGAAGAGCCAAGCAGCAAGTGCAAAGCAAAAGAGCTGTGGCACAAGACTGGGAAAGCCTTCCTGAGGCTCGAAACCAGGAATGCAGAATTGGGCAGATCCAAGTTAATTCCCGGTAGGTTTCTTTGGGGGAAAAAAGGTAAGAAAATTAGCAAAGTCTATGTCCACCCATGCCTGCACACCAGCCAGCAACAAGAGTAACCAGCAGGGTTGAGATGCTGCTGCTGAAAAGTATTTGCAGTAGGGTTGTGGGACTCCTGCCTGTTCCCAAACTTCATGAGACACATGCTGCTTCTACCAGCATGATATCACATAAAATCCTGAGGTGGAAGGGACCCACAAGGACCATCGAAGTCCAACTCCTGGTCCTGCACAGGACAGACCCAATAATCCCACCCTGTGCCTGAGAGTGTTGTCTAAACACTCCTTCATTTAAACAAGGCTGCACAAGGGACACGCAAAGGGTGTTGTGCTCAAATCCTGGTGCTCACCAGCACTCCCTGACCAACCTACAGTGCACACAGACAGCCAGGGGCAGAAAAGGCATTCAGAGGATGCAAAAAGAAGCCATAAATCCTTCTGGCAAATATTTGTGGCCAATACCTGCTGAATTGGATGGGAAAGCTTGCTAGAACAGGAACCTGTGGTAGCTTGTCTTTGGGCTTTTATTGGGCACTTGGGTCCCCTGGGACCAGGGAGAGAATAAGTCAACAGAGACTGCACTGAGCTGTCTCTGGAGTAAAAGCAGGAGGGGGAAAGTTGATTTGGAATGAACTGCTCTTTCCAGAGTACAGAAATGCATAGGGAGTGTTGTTCTTGCTTGGCTCCTCAAAGACCTCCCATCCCTATATTCCAAGGGTCTTTAAAACCTCCCCCATGTGGCAGATCTAAAGGCTAAATCAAGATGTATCTTAGCAACATCAAATCCACCCTCCTGCCAAAGAAATCTCATTTGCCTGGGTGCCAGCCAGGTCTCTTCACCTCAAATTGTCCTTTTCCAACCTTTCCTGGTAGAGAATCATCTTTCTTATTTCAGCATCAAGCAAACCAGCACATGTGCCCAAGCAGATGTAACAATGCATCAGGGCAAGGGAACAACATACAGGATCTCCAGAGCTAGAAGGGACCCCAAAGGATCATCCAGTCCAACTCCTGGCCCTGCACAGACACCCCAACAATCCTACCCTGCCCCTCACAGCATTGTCCAAAAAATACTGAAGCTCTGGCAGCCTTGGGGCCGTGCCCACTGCCCTGGAGAGCCTGTTCAGTGCCCATCACCCTCTAGGGGCAGAACCTTCTCCTAATATCCAGCCTAAATTCTACCTAGTTAACAGATGGGAAGGGAAAGTGTTTCAGCCTCTAATTGGAAAAAGGACTACCCCTGAATAATGCCCAAGGATCTCAGCCCAGGATTACAAAGCCCCAAAGGCAAGCATGCTGTTCAAAGACTGCAGAGGAGCACCAGCACCCCTTGGCTATGCCCCCCTCAGAAAGCAGAGGCTGAAGAACACCTGTAGATGTACCATACCTGAGAGATCTGGGGGGAAAGGCAGCTGAAGTGGGCAGTTTGGGATCCCGAGCCGTTACTGCAATGCTGAACGAGCGGCTGCAGCGCCATCACAAGCCATCACCCCTCCAGAAACCACTGTGCTGCCTGGGTAGTAGAAGAACAAGGCAGCACAAGCACCATGACAGGGATGCACAGAAGGTTTGTCTCCTGCCCAGTCCCCTGTACCAACACTGTGCCCCCTGTGTCAACCTGCCCAGCCTCCCTGGCCAAGGCAACATGCTCTACCAAAGCACAGCTCCGCCGGGGAAGGGAAGGCACCACGTGGAGCAGGATCCATGCAGTAAGTCAGACACTACAATGCAGAATTCAGCAGATTCCATTTAATGTCATGTGCATATATATCCATACATTTACTTATGTCAATGGTTTTGATGTGCGTGATGCCAGGTCTTGAAAAATCTACTCGTCAGTTTACGTCTGGGAGCATGAATTCTCTCCAAAAAAAAGGGGGGGGAGAGGGGGGGGAAATCACCTTGGGGTGGGTTTGGGTTTTTGAAAAATTGACTTTTAACCCCAGAGTCACCAAGATAAAGCTGGGAATTGAAGGCAGAACACACAGAGCTGAGCCCTAAATTCTCAGGCAGCTCTGCAAACGCTGTTGCCAAGGGTTTGGCCAAGAAACCTCCTCCCTCTCAGGGAGACAGTGAACTGGTAAAAGGAACAAGTTGCTCTTGTTTAGCATCCCAAGCAACAGCAGCAAAAGCAACACCCCATGAGTTCCTCAAGGAAGCTTTTGGCCAAAGTTGAGAAACAGGGCAGAGAAGTCAAGATAAACCACCCCACCACTACCCCAAAAAAGAAAAAGAAAGAAACAACACTTTCACCACCACGGTCACACAAATTTGCCCTTCTTTTCCTTTTTTTTTTTTTTTTTTTTTTGGTGTGTCAGAGCCAGGACTGGCAGAGCCAAGGCGGGTGCCCACCCCGCCGGGTGCTCTGTCCCAGCAGTCTGGGGGTAGATTTTTCAAGGCCTGGTGATGGCTCCCAGGAAGGCTCTCCCAACCCGCTCCCGGCCCCTGCACGGTCGCAATCGATTGCATAGCATTTATTTCACATAAGGCACTGTTTTGCCCAACAGCAATTCCAAAATCAATGCAGTTTCCGTACAGTCCAAATGGGATGGCCTACAGTGCAATAACATCAACTTAAAAGTAAGGTTTGGAAGAATAAACCCAGTCTTAAATTTCAACTTAACATTAAAAAGATAAAGGAAACTACATTTTTCA
>VXAU01001552.1:824910-867388 GCA_013399695.1 Formicarius rufipectus | reverse complement strand
ACAGAATGGATATATATATATTTATATATATATTTTTCTCTTCTTCATTCTTTTTTTAAAAAAACTTATTTTGTTCTGCACATTGGCAAGTTTAGGATAGGATACTTCCCCAAACATACAGTATGTATGGTAGGAGTGAAACTTAGAATTACATGCAGTTTCTGCACAAATATTTTAAAGAAATAGATTATCTTTGTTGTTTCTCAACATTTCCATAGGGGATGGAGAAACCATTCATAGTTCACTCAGTGATCATTTGTAAAATTCTTAAACAGGAATTCATGTCTGTTCTGCTTTTTAAAATCCAGCTACCAAGAATAAAGTGATACTTTTTAGCTTGACCTGCCCACAATGTGTGAGCAAGATCAGACCCTTTTTTTTTTTTTTTTGGTGGGGTGGTTTTTTCCCTACACATGGCAATTTCAACATTATAAGCAAATTTCCAGTTTAATTTAGCTATAAATGCAAAAATTAGTAATTATATAGTATATATAATTCTGCTTTCATGGAATATTTTATTTTAAATAAAAACATTTAAGACTGCCTACTGACCATACAATCAAGACAAGAAAGGCACTAGAAACATAGACAAATCTCTCTCCCAAGAAGCATTTTCTTTAAATTTTAACTCTCTATTCTCTGACATGTAAAAATCTTTTTAAATTTAATTTCTTTTTCATACACATTTTGAAAAATAAAGTTAGGAAATACTTAGAAAATCACTTTACATTTTTCTTTTTTTTTTTTTTTTTTTGCACTTTTTGACACAGTCAGTCACTGCAGATTCTACAAAATCAGGATTGCCAAACCTTTCTGTGTCTATCATCTTATTCGCAGTGCGGTGCAACAGGTAGAAAGATTTCTTGATTTCACCCAAGGCAGGTATTTAGAAACCTTCATATAGTCATTTGCTAGAAAATGGCTTACAGCCCAATCTTTGGGGCAAGAGATATGAAAAGTATGTTTTCCCAAGAAAATAATATGCTTTGTTCCCAGACGTGACTGGAAAGACCAGAACTTATGATATAAAAGCTTTCATTTATGTTGTCGCATCATATACAAAGGAACATGGCGATGGGGTCAATGCAAATCCCAAATCTAATAACGAGAAATGTGTAACAGTGCGTGATAAGTTAAATTCTCTTTATTGTTGTCCAACGCAGATCCTTTGGAGAGAAAAAAAGATCACAGTGCTTACCAGGTAACTGAACCAGGGCGGGGCAAGTCGAGGGAGCTGCTAAAAGAAAGGGTTAGGGTTGGTTTTCTTTATGGCATCTTCTCTCAGGGAGTTGGGAGCGCTCAGGACAGGTCCTGGGCCGCGCACGGCGTTACGTGTCGCTTGCCAGGCGGCTGTACTTCACCTGCCGGCCCCGGGGCAGCACCGGCCACGGCAAGGGCCAGTGGTAGGAGCGAGGTACAATTCCTTGGACATTCTTCTCAAAGTACTGGAAGGGCTTGTACCACCAGACCCTTGCAAGGAGGTTAGTTTGGGAAGCTTCTTTTAGCACCTGCACCAAAAGGATCAGAAAGGAGGGAGTTACAGGAGAGCGGGTCACTTGGCATCGGTCAAGCAGGGACATCCTGCTCACTTCTGAAAACCTCCTGACATCCACAGACACCTCCCAGACTGATCTGCATGGACAAGGATCGGGAGGAGCCCAGCTACAACTCCACAGCCTCCCTGCACCACACACCCAAGTGAGGTTCACCCTTTTTCCCAAGACCTCACTTGCTCAATGGGTCCACAGGAAAAAAAATGGACAGCCCAAAGATCAGACTCTCCTCTCGCCCCTCCTGGGAATGAAAAATCCAACCAGAGCACAGTTGTTATCGTATCTCTGAAGTTTCATGTAACTCAAGAACAGCTTTGAAGCCTCTGGAGAGCTGAGCGAGGCACACCTCAAGCCACATGGAGGAGGTCAGGAGCCCTGCCCTGCTCTGCCCTCCACATGCCCTCAGGCTGCTCTCACCCACCCTTTCCCTTCTCTCAGCCACGAGACACAAGTGGGCAGGCCCTGAGGGAGTTACCAACCACCCTGGTGCACATTTTCCGTGCCAGGAACCACTGAACCTGCCCACGGGGAAATCAGAACACAAGGCTGCAACATTGAGCTTTTTCCCCATGCCAAGCTCACATGCAAAATAAATCCACTTTTTCCTTTGAACCTTAAGCTGAGACACAAGCCACAGCCCTCTGCACATGGAGCAGCATGAGGAAAGAGTGACCAGCACACAAAGGTGTGCTCAGGGAAGGATCCAGGGACTGGCATTTCCCAGCATCTCAGTGGCATAGGGAAGCAATGCTGAACCACCTCCTGAGTCACTTCATGCAGCAAAACAGGTAGGTTTCCACATAGCTATGCAAAGGTTTTGCTGAAGCAAGTCCTCACCAGGACTCAGGGCAATCCTGACTCCAGTACTTCCACCTTGGAAGCACAGTCACTCAGCACCTGTTTTGAGAGAGCCCAGGAGCAGATTCAAAGCATGGAAGTCCACCTGGTGTTGTATGACAAGACTTACGGAGTCTGGGCAGAGACTGCCATTGGACACAGTGGCCTCCAAACTGACTGAACATCAAAGTGCACCTAATTTGCAATTGGGCATTTTGGAGCAAAAATGTACTACAGCGTTTGACTGTGGTGTATTGCTTCAAGTAGCACCAAAACCAGTGGAACGACAAGTTGGTAGCCAAAAGGCCTTCAGAGGGGCTGGCATTAGATGAACTTCAAGGTCCCTTCCAATCCAGGCCACTCAATAATGATTCTATGATACAATCTAAAAATCTATACTGTCATTGGGAATACCATTTCCCATCATGGTCTTAAACAGAAATCACTGGAAACACGTGCAACAGATAAGCAAAAAAAAAAAAAAGTCTTTCACCATGTGCACAGAAAATATTTTCTCACCAATTCACTGTTAGGGACATAAAACTTTCTCTTAACTCACTACATCTGTTATCCATGGGAAAGACTTGTGCACCTTCTCTCATAGAATCAGAATAGCTTGAGCTGGAAGGGACCCCAGAGAACCACCCAGTCCAGCCCCTGGCCCCGCACCAACACCCCAACAATCCCACTGTGCCTCAGAGGATAATCCAAACACTCCTGGAGCTCTGGCAGCCTTGGGGCCGTGCCCACCACCCTCTGGGGGAAGGAGCCTTCTCCTGAGATCCCATCTAACCTTGCCCAGGCACAGCAGGGGAGGTTTCAAATTCTTCAGCACTGCAAGTTCCTCTCTTATTGCTCCAGTTCAGTGGCAGGGGAGGCCAATGGGAATAAGGTGAGTCATCACTTAAATGCCTTCATTCAACCTTTGAAGAGTCTTTTACATCTTCTCTGAGTATAACCATCAAGAACTGTGTCTCCTAAGCAGCATCACCTTCTCAGTACTTCCCTCATCACCTTAGGACAGGAGCAGCCTGTTCTCTGTTGCACTTCCCTCCAAAAGGAAAATATTCCCTTTGTCCAGAACTTACCACTACTTGGAAACACCTTAAACCAGTTTGATTTTAGTGAGGCCCTCATACTATTCCTCAAGAGACCTGTCATCTAACTAAGGGGCACAAGCCACAGAATACAAGGAAAACACAGTAGGCATCAACTAACAAAACAAGGCAAAACCCCTCACTAAGTCTAAAGGGTTTGCTCTGCTATCACAAAACTGGCCTAAATTCAGAAGGACTTCAAAGGCTGCCCAGGGGAAGCAGAGGCCTGCCTGACTTGACTAGACCTTCTTAGGTCAAGACACAAGAAGAACCCAAACAGATATGTCTCTCTCTTTCCAGCAACTCCCATGGCAGGGGGAAGAGACTGACTCTCCACAGGACATGGAGGAGTTCACTCCTGTGGATATTCACCCACCACCACCCTATGGCAAATAGAGCCCCACAGACCCAGAGAGTGGGGGGAGGAACTCACTTGCTGGTTGGCCATTGTGTGGTACCACCAGAATAGTCTTGTAGTGATGTAGTAAGCCACCACCACGTCCACAGTGTAGTGGTCATGAGCAAGGAGGATGCAAAACATCCCGACCATGCTGAGTGTCCAGCAGAGCCAGTGGTACCACCAGAGTCGCCGTGGGGAATCTGGAAAGAAGCACAAGCAGCGGTTGTTTCAAAGTACAGCATGATCAAGATGCAATCAGTGCAGGTCATGGACTGCAATCCTGCAGTAAGATTAAGAGCAGGAATGCTGAGATCACACAAGTCCCATTCTCCTAAGGTGTAACTTAAAACTGCACTTAGGGGTAACAAAACCCTTGGACAAGAGAAGGGTGGAGAACTCTTTGAGAAAGGTATAATATACTCTGGTCAGCCAAATTAATCAATCTGTGTTTAGATGAGATTATTAGGAAGAAATTCTTCCCTGGGAGGGTGGGCAGGCCCTGGCCCGGGTTGGGCAGAGAAGCTGTGGCTGCCCCATCCCTGGGAGTGTCCAAGGCCAGGTCGGAGCAACCTGGGCTCGTAGAGGAGGTCCCTGCTCATGGTAGGGGAGTGGAACTGCATGAGCTTTAAGGGCCCTTCCAACCCAAACCATTACAAGCCTTTTATAGAAGAAATTTCCCCTAATATCAAATCCAACCCTTCACCGGCACAACCTGAAGCCACTCCCTCTCATCCTGGAAACAGCGTACACTAACACCATAACAATCATTTTAAAACAACAGTAATTCCTCATTGAGGAAGGAATGATAGAGCAGAGAATGCCCTGGGAACAGGCAGGAACTCACACTCTTTGATGAACAGGTAGGTGAGGGTCAGTATGACGGTGTGGCCACTGTACAGGTAGTCACCGCACATGTTGTGGGACCCCGTGATGGACAATCCTCCACCGGCAATCAATTTCATGATCCTTCGCAGATGAGATTCCCAGTCTCCAAAGAGCTGGTGGAAGAGGACAACACAATAGCACAGTGAAAGATGAGCTCCAACCTTTCTGAGTATCAAGCAATGGTTTTAGCCAGCAACTCCGGTTCTTGGTGCTCTTTGCGTTGACTCACAACATCAATCAGCAAGTACTTCCCAAAATCTGGCAGCAGGTTTCTAAGGGAAAAAGACTGGAAGTGAGACATGAGAATATTGATGCTTTGCACCTATTGCCTATCACCTATTCCCTTCTGTTCAAGAAGCAATGCACTCTAAAATAGATTAATTTAATTCATCTTGTTGGTAACAGCACAGGCCCTACTGATAATTCAATGGAAACTAGGATGAACTGGTACATCCAGCTGCTAAAACTAGATTTGATGAACAGAAATGTATCTTGCTCCAAATCTAAAGGTCACCCTGGAGAAGTCCTCAAAATGACCCCTTTCCCCTTGCCAGTCCAACACAAACACCCATGGTGTCTTGTCAGAGCAGAGTGCTGAACTTGTGTTGGCTTTCAGACGTGGAAATGAGTAATTTCTGACAGATTTCAGCAGGTTCTTTGCAGGAATTAAACATCAAAAATGCTCCCCAAAGCCGACCCTTCACAATCATATCTAACTCAGTAAGGTGTTGAGAGGTCATTCTTTTCCCACCAGGATATTTATAGCCTTCAAGAAAAGCCAGCTAATCCTCAGTCTTACCAGGGCAACAGAGCAGCACAACAAAAGCTTGTCTCTACTTGAGTAATGAGAAGGATTTGCCAGTGCTGTAAATTCCCCAAAGTGGCAGATTTATTCACTGCAGCCCATAAATACCTGTGTTTCTTCCTTCTTTAATTTCACAGCAGCTGACTGAGCAAATACAACGCTGACTCCTCTCCCACTCATTTCTCTTCCCAAAAGCTCTGGGTCTCTCCAAAAGCCACACATGGCTTGGCAAAGTCCTGGTGTTCGTAGGTGCCAATCCTCACCAGAACAATGGCAGCACATACACCAGGCCCAAGCAGGACCTCACTACCTGGCCATCAGTGGTGTTACTGCCTGTCACCCAATTCATGGCTATGCATATTTTACAGATGTGATTTTTTTACCCCCTTAAAACAACTCACAGCACAATCTACCCTGGGAACTGCATAAGGACCACGCTTCCAGCAATGCTTGGGTGACATGAGATGGATGCAACACCACCATCCCTGCCCCATCTTCACCCCAAGAACTTAAATTACCCTTCCAGGCTGAGCAGAAGGGCCTTGTCCAAGCACCTCTGTCCCAGTAGCCTGGTTTCACTGATGGCTTTCACAAGCCCAAGTTTATTCCTTGGAGCAACAAACCTACATTGGGGAGGAAGTGACAAGTCCTTGTGCTACAATTGCAAAAATAGATGCAGGAGACAGAGTTCCACCAGCCTCAGAAAAGTTTCCAAACAAATCATGTTTGGGTTTGACACTGAGGCGATTAGACAGAAATGTGTCACACATGGCACACTCACAGGATGCACACCCTCGACTGCCTGGGTGGAGACAGAAAACTGCTGATAAAGCAAATTAGTTGAAAATGCGATAGAAATTGTGGAAATCAGCTTTTCGAGAAGGGTGGGAATGCCTGCACTGCCCCAAAGCACCTGTCAACACCTCTGCTGAGAGGGAAACTGATGATCTGCAGAAGGATGCCTCTGTCATGCCAAACCCGTGTTCACAAATTAGAATCCCAGGATGGTTTGGGTTGGAAGGGATCTTAAAGAACATCCCACGGGCAGGGACACCTTCCAAGAGCCCAGGTTGCTCCAAGCCCTGTCCAACCTGGCCTGGGACACTTCCAGGGATCCAGGGGCAGCCACAGCTTCTCTGCCCAACCTGTGCCAGGGCCTTCTCACTCTCACAGGGAAGGATTTCTTCCTAACATCCAGCCTAAACCTACTCTGTCAATTTGCAGCCATTCCCCCTTGTCCTGTCACTCCAGTTCCTAATGCACAGCCCCTCTCCTGCTTCCCTGTACCCCTTCAGACCCTGGAGGGTGCTGTGATGACTCCACACAACCTTTCATTCTCCAGGCTGAGCAGCCCTACCTTTCCCAGCCTGTCTCCACAGGGAGGTGCTCTATCCCCTCAGCAACTTGGTGGCCTCCTCTGGACTTGCTCCAACAGTTCCACATCCTTCTTGTGTTAAGGACACCAGGACTGTGCACAGTGACCCAGGTGGGGCCTCACCTGAGAGGGCAGAATCCCCTCCCTTCGTAACCACAGGTAATGATCCTTGAGAAAGTGTTGCTCAAAGTTTTGGGAACAGCAAGACAAGGGGAAGAGGTGCAGATGAAACTGTGGAAAGGCAGGCAGGCAGAGCTTACCTTTGGAGAACACTTGAAATGCATCCCAGGTACCGGGAGTGTGGTCACATACATTGTAATACACCGGTACAGGTACAGTGTGCCAACGATACAGAAAAACCTTCTGCTAATTATAGACCTGGGAGGGGAAAAGAGAGGGGGGAAAAAAGGAGGTCACTTAAGGCAAACAAAATACGCAAAGGTAAATAAAACAAACCCCCAACTGTTTTCTTCTGGAGCCCTGGAAACTCGTGACAGTGTCAGCTTACACCTGGGAATACTGAACAACTTCACAAACATTCCCACGCTTTCCAGGTCACAAACACAGGAGTAGCTCAACTAACATCACCCCCGGAGGTGATTACAGGATATCTAAGGATTAGAACACAAAATCCAGATTGGGTGTTGGAGACATTAAAGGGGATTTCACACCCCACACCCCTCCATCAGCTGCAGACGTCACTAATTTCCTAATCAAGGCAGGGGATAAAGTTACGGTATTTTCATTCTAAGATGAAAAGGAGGAAGTTTATTCCAGCTGACACACATATTTAGTAATTACAAAGGGTCACATGAGAAGAAAGAGCTGGGATAACCGAGAGGAGTGAGAACACATCAATCCCAAGCAGCACTATAAAGGAAGCAATTCACATCAGCAAGGAAACCTCCGAAACACAACTGCAGAGCCACCCTGGCCACTGCAGGGGAAGCCACTCTGCAGGCAAGAGGCCATAGCTGCAAAGACAGTTAGTGAGGGTTGCCAGGAGCCACTGGCGGATGCAGAGCGGGCAGGAGCAGTTTTGGGGTACAGGGAGGTGGTGCTGCAAAACCTGAAGGAGCACAGGGGGAAAGTGGGGCGGCAGGAGGGACAGCCAGTCCCCAAACTGGCCGCTGGGGTTTCACCACAGGCTAACAGCTAAGGACACATCCAGGAAAGAGCTACATCAAATAAACCACTTCTGGCACATCCACCAGGACACCAGCAAGCTCAGGAGGGAGGGATCCTAAAGAGATATCACTGGCAAGGTTACAAAACCCAAGGGCAAACCCGACTCCAGCAATGTACCACCCATTGTGTTCTACTGGTTACACACCCAACTTCGCTTGGTTGATTTTGAATCATTACTTGCAGTTATGAGCAATTCAAGCTGCAAGTTCTGGCATTCACAAAATCAGAGACTGGTCTGGGATGGAAGGCACCTTAAAGACTATCTCGTTCCACCCCCTGCCATGGGCAGGGACACCTCTCACCAGCCCAGGTTGCTCCAAGCCCCATCCAACCTGGCCTTGGACACTCCCAGGGATGGGGCAAACCCAGCTTCTCTGCCCAACCTCACAGGGAAGGATTCCTTCCCACTATCCCACCTGTCCCTGCCCTCTGGCAGTGGGAAGCCATTCCCCCTTGTCCTGTCCCTCCAGGCTCTTGGAAATAGTCTCCCTACATCGTTCTTGTAGGTTCCCTTCAGGTACCGGAATTCATTTGTTGTTTTGTTTGCTTTTTAAAAAATAATATTACAATAAAGCTGAGCTCTTCTGAAACCCAAAATTGGCCATCTTTTTAATTTTTAATAGCTTTTGGCAGAATTATTAAACTGGAGTGCTCCACTCTCAGAGGAGGATGACTTTGCAGTGCCAGATTAATAACAACTTGAGTGCCTGGATTTATCAGAAAAACATCAACTCTTACAGGGTAAACACATTTTGCCCTGGAGTGTTCACTGCTATTAAACAGTATTCCAGATTTTTTTTCTTCTCTCTGATGAAAACATGGACAAGCTGGGTGCTAAAAACTGTACTTATTAATGTAGCTCCACAGACCGAATCTTAAGCGTGGAAGGTACCAAGCAATTGGGACTGGGCTTTTCCTCTGCAGATGTTTTCTTCCCCAAGAGTGATCCAGTCAAAGTCTCACACTTGTGCCTGGCTTTTATAACCACACATGAACCTGCTTTTTCTCCATGACCTGGTCTAAAGGCAAATGAGGGAACTGGGGCTTAAAGACTGAACAACCCCATATTTTGAGACACCAATTAAGTGGCACCGTTTTATCAAGCACGAACTTCTCAACTGAAATTACTCACAAACCCATTTGATATGGCATATTTTAGCTTGGGGAAGTGTGAGAGTGCTCTGTACTGTAATATTAAAAAAAAAAAAAAAAAAAGAAAAAGGGCAAAAAGCATCCTATTCGCCCTTGTCCAGAGGATTTGTGTGGTGAGTTAGAGCCAGCTGGGAAGTACAATCTCTGCACTCATTACTGGCCCAGACAACTCTATTCCAGACCTCCAGACATCACCAGTGAGCACACAGTTTTTATTCAGTCTCCTGAGTGAATCAGATGTCAAGCATGGCCGAAACCCAGCATTGTACTTCCCCCAGAACATCTGGGAATGCTTCCCAGAAAGCTAATTGTGCCTCAGCAGCTCCCCGTGCTGTCTGTGGTAGGAGCCCCGGGCAGCACAGAGGCCCCAGCCAAGACCTGCACAGCCATCCTCCTCTCTGGTCAGACACCAGCCCTCTCAGAATCAACCAATCACAGAATCATTTGAGTTGGAAAGGACCTTAAATACCATCTTGATGCACCCCCCACCACGGGCAGGGACACCTTCCACCAGCCCACGTTGCTCCAAGCCCCATCCAACCTGGCCTGGGACACTTCCAGGGACGGGGCAGCCATAGCTTCTCTGGGCAACCTGTGCCTGTAACAGGGGCCAAGGGAACCTTTGGTTAGCTGGATATACACTCCCAACACTCCCTTCACCTTGACCCCAGATCTGCAGTCCCACAAAGACTATGTGTAGGTCGTATCCAACACAATCACGCAACCCCTGGACTGAACCAGGAGGACCTGAGTGACCAGTAGCATCAATGACACATCTGTTGTCCTTCATGGTGAAGGACATTGGGAGAAGAACAGGCTCAGCTTAGATGAAATCAGTGATAGCAAATAATGGATAACAACAGGAATTTCACTGCTTGACAAAGCCAAGCTGCCTCCGTCGGTGGAAGGTCTGACCCACTGGTTGCAATTCAGCTCCCAGGAAACAAAGTTGCTCCTCCCCCAGTGCCCATGATCTCTCCCTGGGACACACCTAGTGGTGCCCCGAGCAGGTCAGGAACCAGGTCCCATCCTGCCCAGCCATCAGGGCTGCACATCTGATCTTCACCTCAGAGGGTGGCAAAGGGTAACCCTGATGCCATCAGAGGCCAGAGGAGTGAGGAAGGTCCATCTGGCCTAATGCCCTTTTGTTCTCCAATTAAGTTTCAAAGGGAAGTGATAACCCACGCCACAGAAGTGATTCAGCTCTTGTTACAGCACTGAATCACCATCCACGTGATGGTACACCAACCAAAGCCAGGAGAAACAGGTCCTCCAGATAAAGCCATTGAGCTCCTGCTCCCAATAGCACCTCTCCTGTTCTTCCCTTCATGTTGCTTAGTCACAGCTCAGGCCTCTCAGACTTCAATATCTCTGCTCATGGACAACAAAGATAACATTTGGTGTCATTATGCACCAAATGGTGTCAACACAGCACTCCATGACCACTCCACATGCTAGCCAGTGCTGATACTGGCTATGGAAAGCTCTGTAACTCCCTGACATCTTCCTGCAACACCAGAAAAAGCCCTTCTAAAGGAGGTTTCTCGTGGCTGGCAGTTGGAACTGGATGATCTTTAAGGTCCCTTCCACCCCCAAAACCAGTCTGTGATGCCAGAAAGCAAGTAACGAACACATCAAAGCAAGCAGGG
This sequence comes from Formicarius rufipectus, assembly GCA_013399695.1. Lineage (NCBI taxonomy): Eukaryota > Metazoa > Chordata > Aves > Passeriformes > Formicariidae > Formicarius > Formicarius rufipectus. Next base: position 856,447 of record VXAU01001552.1, on the reverse strand, counting down.
ACAGGGTAGGGGAGAACCTTTGCGTCTGTCAATGATATCAAGTCCACCCCCATCTCACTGCTTCAAAACCTCCATGCACTTCAGGGATTCTGCTGTTCTTCACCCAGAGGCCCTGCTGAGCTCCATCACAGGGGGCTGCATCCTTTCTATCGCCCCAGCACCTCATTCTTGAGGGCAATCCCACGCCACCTTCTCTAGGTGTTTCCCCTGGGTTTGAACATTTATGCTCAGAGACCCCAAGGAAGTTGGTGGCCCCCAAGCTCACCACAAGCAGCTGGAGCTGCAGGGAGAGGTGCTGGAGTACAGCTGGTAGCACTGCACCTGTCCACACAAGGGTGACACTGAAGCTAAAACCTCCCTTTGAGGAACTCTGGAGAAGTGTACAACAGTGGGAACTTCTGCCTGGTGAAATAAAGTCAAGATGAGAAAACCACCTTGCAAGCCTTGTGGATTCATCTATCACATTCCTGCAGGAATCCACAGCTGTGTTGCACATCCTGCCCCAGGTTAACATCTCTCTCTCTTTTTAACCCATCTACACCTCATTAAGTGGGTGAAACACCTGCTTTAATGTTTTTGTCCATTACAAGGCCACTGGTTTTATTTCCTTTAAAAAGGGAAATCTTGAATTGCAAGGCCACTACCAAACCCTGTGAGCCAAAAGATCTTGTATTTCGCTTGGTGGGGCCCAAATTAACATTCCTTCCTCAGTTTTCTACGTAGGAGTCACCAAAAAGAGCTGGTGAACAGGTGAAGGAGATGATGTATGAGCAGAGGAGAGGAGTAGCCCCTCAGGGCAGCTGTGGGGCTGTGAGTGATGCCTGGCTGTGCAAAGGGAAAGTGTTGTGCCACCTCTTACTGCCCAAACATCTAGACTTTGAAGGTTTCATTTGCAGCCATGGCAGCACAAGGCTTTCCACGAGACCCTCGTGGCCAGGCAGCCCAGGGCGTGCTTTTACTTCTTGTTTTACTTTTACTTTTTGAATTTCACTATAAATACCTTGCACTGAACATCCCTGTGCTCACTGAGGAGGGTGACTGGCAGGTTCAGTCCACTGGCAGGCAAGCCCACTCTTGCAACTGTGACCAGCAGGAGCAAGAGGCAGGCAGCAGACCTTGCAAATTCGTTGCAGCTCTATCATGCTTTTGCTTATCTTATGATCAGCTGTTGACATGCCTTGTGTTTGACATCACCTGCCCCACTCAATGGCAAGCAGCAAATTCACTGCAATGCTTTTTCCACACAGCAACATTCAGGTGCCTGGACTAATGCCCTGCCTGCTGCTTCTGTGCAGGAGTAGCGGGATTTTAGGGTAGGGCTTTACAAAGACATTAAGTCACAGAATATACAGAGTTGGAAGGGAACCATAACATAACAGGTCCAACTCGTGGCGCTGCACAGGCACCCCAACAGTCCCACTGTGCCCCAGAGGATCATTCAAATGCTCCTGGAGCTCTGGCAGCCTCAGGAAGCCTGTTCAGTGCCCACCACCTGGAGGAAGGACCTTTTCCTGATACCCAACTTAGCCCTTCCCTGACTCAGCTTTGTGCCATTCTGTTGGATCTTGCTGCCCTCTAAACAAACAAAAAACCCAACTGAGTTCAGAACAGCATTTCACCCAATTCCTGGGCTTCCCACACATTAAAAGGGCTCCAGTTAATTGTGCAGGCCAACAGAACCAGTTTATAGTTTCTTGGGGAACAGTTGGACCGAACATCTGCCTTTCACACAAGCAGCTCACACCACACAGTACCTATTTTGGTAACCAAAAAGCAAAATCAGAAGATGACAAAAAGCTTCATTCCATTTGGATGCAAACCCATCTCTGCCCTCCAAAAGCTGCCAGAAGCACTCCATCTTTGAAAGGTTTTTACTTACTTGTATTTTAAGAGCAGCCACTGGACAAACCACAGTCCTACAAGGATCATGCCGTTGATTTCACAAATAGAAAAAGCCCATTGCACCCGATCAAAGCGATCAAAAAATGCATCTGGGAGGGGAGGCTGCACCTCCTTGGGAGGTACTCGTTCATGAACGACCGAGATAGTCACCGTGGTGAAGACGAAACAAGAAAGTGCATAAATAAAAGCCAGGAAAGTCTTGCCCCACTCCATGGGGTACTGTGAGCGCTCTGGCTCTGGCATGGGGATCTTTATCATCTCCTTCTTGAACCCGTTTGGCATCCCGTTGAGCTTCCCCTTGCTGCCGAAGCCGTTCTCACGCACCATGGTGGCGCCACCGACACGGATGTGCCCGTTGACGTGCCCGTTCTTGTGAGCCTCCAAGTGGTGGGCCATTTTTAGAGTTTCAATCATGTGCAAGAGCCGCTGGCCACTGTCGGGAGACACCCTGGAGAGGGGCGTCCTCTGGAAATCCTCCTCCGTCAGGTTGATGAGGTCCTGCCCGGTGAAGCTCCTCAGGGGCTCGCAGTACTCCGGCACGGCATTCTCCGTGAGCCAGCTGGTCACCTCCTCGGGTGACCACAGCACCACTTCTTTCATCTCGCCAGGCAGCCAGGGCACAGGCTGGCATGGGTTTTAAACCAGGCAGAAGCCACTGCGACCCCAGTGCGCTGGGAAGCTCCTCCTTGGCTTCATCTTGTCCCAGAAAGGGGTTTGGCCAGGGGAGGGTGCCCGTCTGCGTGCCGCAGCAGAGCACAGGAGACCCTTCACTTCATATTCGGGTTGGCATTCTTCTTCCTGGGGGGAGAGACACACAGAACCACCCATTAGGACACTGGTTGCAGGTCATGGACAGAGGGGTCATTCCTACAGAAGAACATTCAGACCCTACGTGGGGAAGATCAGCTGTCTGGAGCTCCAGCTTCGAACACATGGCACAGCCCTTCCCAGGATTGCTGCTGATTTCTTAGGAGCTCCAACACCACTCTGCAGCTGTGGGAAGACTCCTTCCTGCTCTGCATTTGTGGAATTTTCTATTACTGCGCAGCTCTGGCCCATAACCAGAACCTAAACTCCTCTTACAATCCTCATACTAATGGATTTATGGACTGCAGAGAGAATGTTTGGTATTGTCCATGTCAGAAGCCTTTTCTCCCCCTTACAGACTAGACTGATACTTCAATGCAATGGGTTGCCCCTATTGATTGAATATTAAACCTGGTTCTTATTCTGCAAGGCAAAAATCACAGAATCCCAGAATGGGTTGGATTGGAAAGGACCTTAAAACTCATCTTGTTCCCAACCCCCTGCCACGGGCAGGGACACCTGCCACTCTCCCAGGTTGCTGCAAGCACCATCCAACCTGGTTTTGGACACTTCTCTAATGTACCAGGTCACCAACACTCAAAAAGTGACACTGATAAGAAAGGAACTCCCTGGGCCAGAATACCAGCAGGAAAATCACGGTCCAAGCAGATTAACCTGAAAACAAACCGAAGTGTTTAGGTTTGCCCATGTTCAGCAGCATTGAGGTTAATTTTACTGCTTCCATGGTATACTGCGACAATTCAAAGGAAGGTTTTCTATCAGTTGAAAAAAAGGAACAAGGACCAAAATGGCACTTTAAAGAGGAACTAGGCAAGAAACTTCTGCACCCAGTGAATTACAAAAACAGCTTCAAAAAGCTGGTCATTTCCAACACAAAAGCTACAACAGAATTACTTGCTGGAACCTCCACCTGAATTCTTGAGGCATGGGCAGCAAACAAGGCAGCAATCCCATGGCAGTGACCACCACCAGGAAATCCCCAAGTCCAAGAGCTTTATTCAACCAACAAAAGGTGGGCCTCCCCAGAGCAAAGAGAACCAGTGAAACCCTCGTCTCCAGCCTGCCATGCCACAAATCATGGGTTGAAAAAGAAAGGAAAAAACCCATTTCATGCTTTCAAAAGTCATATGAAGCCTTTAGCACCTTCAAGAATATTTTTAGCTTCGTACAGGCTATAGAGTGTTTGTGTTTCATTGCAGAGAGCAAAGCTGTGACTGAGGAAAACCAAAATCATTTACATCACTGGCACAATTTGACTTAAAGGGGCTCAGAACAGATACAGAACTTCACATACAAATGTGGCCACACTGCACATCAATGTATTTTTTCACTTGCTCCCTCTAAACTCAGTAAGAAACTCAAGGTGCAGTTTTTAACCCGTTTTCCTGTGGAATGAACTGTGATAGTTGAGAAAAGAAAGCTTTGGAGGAAGGACTGGCAGCACTTTGAACAGGCCACCTCTCACTTGATGGGTACGCCATGAATGTGCACGTATTTCAACCCATGGGGCATACAGGAATGGAGATGACTCTTCCACCTTGTGAATATCTGTGTTGTTTTAAAACAGGAGAGGGGACACAGCTCTGTTTTCTTTCCTGTTTCCAGTAGTGAACAAGGTTTTCAGCCACACATTGCTTCATTATTCACATTGTGTTTAGCAAATCAGTATTTAGTTACAGAGCTCTGAACATGGAAAAAAGGACTGAATTATGCATGGTAACCCACATCAGAAGCTCCTACAAGGCTTGCACTGAAGGAGGGCAGCTCAGCTCTCCACCAAGCCCGTCTGTGTGCTCACTGTACTCGTGGTGTCCCCAGGCACAAAAATCCTCAACCAGTCCTAACAGACTTCTCTGTGGGCTTCTCATTCCCAAGGATGATGCTGCTGAAGCCCAAGTTATTTGTTTTCCAATGCTATTTGATGTCTCCATCACTGCGTCTCCAAGTGCTGTTTACAAATCCAGCCCAGCTTTGGGGCTGCCAGAGCACCCTGTGCACACCACGAGGTGGGGCAATATTAAACCTTTTCATCTCTAAACACTGGAGGGACTGAATCCCAGTTTCCCAGCCTTCAGGCAAACCCTGACCCATCACCCTCCAGACACACCAGCTTCCTGCCCACCCCCTGACAACACCCTTGAGGACTCAGAATCCCAAAGATACAGGGCAGAGGGCTGCATTCATCACCCTTCAGGAGCCTGGAGCCAACCCTCAAGCTGCATCTCCACAGCCAGGAAGGTTTAGATTGGATATTAGGAAAAATTTCCTCACTGAAAGGGTTGTCAGCCCTGGCACAGCTGCCCAGGGCAGTGGTGGAGTCACCATCCCTGGGGGGATTAAAAGTGAATGTGGCCCTTGGGGACTGTGCTTGTGCTTTAAACTCCTCACCAGCGATGCTATTAAAGGTACCACATAGAGGACAGACTCCTTGACTCCAACTTTTTTTACTTTATGGGATAACAAACATGAATCTACCAACCAAGGGTCTTAGTTGGTTTTAAAAATGAGAAATCCCATTTCATCCTGGCACAGACTTCCACCCACCTCATCCTCTGTGGATGGATGACAATGATGTGGGGCTCACCAAGGAGCTACTGAGCCAGGTGCAATCCCAGCCCGCTGCTCTCACACCACCAGCAAGTAAATCACTATCAAGCACCTCTTACAAAGACAGAGTCACTGATACTCACAGGAGGAAGGCTCAGAGGACAGTTAATACTCTGCCAAGGACACAGGCCATGGAGTCATTTTCCTTGAGAGTTAAAAATGAGGAAAACCAACTAAAATTTCTAACAACACCTATTAGTCAAGCCTCTTTTCTGCAGCCTGTCTAATGGATAAGGAACAGGCAAAAAAAACCCACTTTTCCTCACACCTCCCAGCCTGTCACACTAGAAATCCCTTGGTCCTTGTGGTGTGTTCATGAAAGCTTCATCAGGTGAGGTCTGCGGAAACTGTACAGACCAACAGCCCTCACTGACCTCCTGGGCTTCCACAAAAGGTCCTCTCCTCTCCACAAAGGCTGAAGACAAAAGGCCAGGACCAGCATCGGCTCATGGGCTCAGCTGGGTCCCACAAGGAGGGGCACACAACCCCCACCCCCAGCTCTGACATGGCCTCCTCAGGCTGGGCCAGGCCACTGAAACACTCCCTCCATCTGGGAATTAGGGAATTAAACACAACAGTGATCACCATAATAATGCCAACTGCACTAGGATGATGGTGCCATTCAGGACCAGTACCTCAACATAACCCAAACAAGATCCAGCAGATGGAACAACCCCACTGAGGACCCCAGGCCCCACCTCCTCGTGTTTGCATGACCTTCTCCTCCTGTTCCCAGCAAACACTCAAGGGCTAAGCCAAAGCACAGGGAGTAATTGCCATCACCACCTCAACGTTCAAGGACTAACCAAAACCATGGGGAGTAATTGCCACCACCAATTCAGCACTCAGCCCAAGATACGTGGGGTTGTTGCCACCACCACATCAACACTCAACCCAAAACATGGGGAGTAATTGCCACCACCACTTCAATCCACATAAATGTGGTTGCAACTCTACAGCCACCCCAGCAGGTCAACCCGGCGCTCGAGGGCGCCCAGTTCTACCCTTGGCTAGCGAGACCTGCCCTCTCCTGCACTGCTTGGCAGGTGCCACTGGGCACAAGGCCTGAACAGGGGAGCACCCACCCCACTGCACAAAGGACACGATAATCAGCCATAAAGTCACCATCTGGTTACACCTCCACACCTGGAAGCCCAAAATGGTTTGGGCTGAAAACTCATCCAGTGCCACCCCCGCCATGGGCAGGGACACCTCCCACCAGCCCAGGTTGCTCCCAGCCCTGTCCAACCTGGCCTTGGACACTTCCAGGGATGGGGGAGCCACAGCTTCTCTACCCAACCTGTGCCAGGGCCTGACCACCCTCCCAGCCAGGCATTCCTTCCCAAAATCCCATCTATCCCTGCCCTCTGGCAGTGGGAAGCCATTTCCTGTGTCCTGTCCCTCCATGCCTTGTCCCAAGTCCCTCTCCAACTCTCCTGGAGCCCTTTAGGCACCGGAAGGGGCTCTTGGGTTTCCCTGGAGCCTTCCCTTCTCCAGGGGAACTCCCCCAGCTCTCCCAGCCTGGCTCCAGAGCAGAGCTGCTCCATCTCTCTAATGATCTTGGTGCCCTCCTCTGGACCTGCTCCACCATCTCCATGTCTTTCCTCTGCTGAGGACAAGATCCAGGTCTGGGGTCTTCTTGCAATCAGAAAGCATTAAGTCTTGCAATTAACACTAATAAGACAAACCCACATTCATCAGCAAAAAAAGACCCCCAAACCTTGTTTGTCCATCTCCAAACTCTTCCTAAAACCTCCCAGATCAAACCACGCCTTTCTCGTGTTTGTGCTTTTACTCTCCAAACTTTGCTGCCAAGGCAACAGTCACTACAGAAATCAGTCAAATAATCAGCTATTTCAGCAACTCCTCACCAGGGAGACTTAAATCCTTTTAGAGGCAGTGGGTGTGTTCCCCTAGAAACCCTGAGTGTCCCTCCCAGACACCTCAGGGGAATTGAGATGATCCCACCATCAGAGTTAAAATGAGAGAGGTCTAAGGATGAGCACAGTTGGGAGATAGTGACCTTTTGTCCTTTGGAAAACAAACTCTGAGACTCAACCTGATGATACATGCACAGAAAAAAGCAGGAGAAAACCAACTGCTTATAAGGATTGAAGACTTAATGCTTTCTAAACCAAAGCAAACTCTCCAACCCCACTGCGAGCAGGGAGTGACACAGAGAGCAAGTGCTCCAGATGGAAACTCAGAGCTCCTGGCCTGCCTCTTTACAGCACAAACCAACCTGTAACAGCAGGCTCTGAGTCACTGCTACACTCCCCTCCTCCACAGGCATTTTATCATCACTAGCAGTAACTCTGACACCTCCAGAACTGGACATCCTGTCCTGGACAAGCACCTCTGCATGCCAGTGCACAAGGAAAGGGCAATGCCTGCTCCCAATTATGAGTTGGACAGCACTAATGAGCTGTCAGGCAATGTTTCCCTCCCTCCAGGACAGCCTTGCCACCAAACCAGGGTCACCCCTTTGCAAGGGGCTGCACCACAGCCAAGCAAGAGACTGCTGGCCTGGAAAGCTGTTTTTGTGCTGGAAATACCAACAGATGCAAGCAGAAAACAGTTCCAAGTATGAAAACAAAGCAAAGGTGGGTTCACACAGAGCTCCAAGGTCAAACCTAGATGAAAAACACTGTCCTGTGGACACAAAGTCAGAGCCAAGTGGAGTTACTACTAGGAAAAGGGAGGCTGGGATCAATATGCAAAGCAACACCCACACATCCTGAGCAGCTACTTATGCAGCTTCAGAATGCAAAAAAAACCCCTGTCTGTGTACTACAGAAATCCCTGAGCAGCCCATTTTCTTCTAAATTACTTTATATCAAGAATTAAAAACCCCTCACTGTATATTTCCTATCCTAATTTCTTAAAACAAACAAACAAAAAACCAGCAACGAAAATCCACTGAGAGGCTTAGGGCTCAGTGCAACAGCTCAGAACCCAAGTCCAGCATTCAGCAGTGAGGATTTAAAAATCGAAGTGCCTGCAGCCCATCTGAACACCCAAAGAGCTCATCACCACTAGTGAGCATCTCCATCATGGAAACACCCATGGGTGTGTGCTGGGTGATCCAGACCCCTTTTCCCTCCAAACCTGGTGAAGCCTCATGCCTTTGCTTCCTCAGGAGGTCAAGGGAGGTGGTTCTGCCCCCTTTACTCCACTTTCATGAGACTCCACCAGATCTTGGAGCAACCTGGACTCCAGTGGGAGGTGTCCCTGCCCACGGAAGGGGTTGGAACTGGATGAGTCCAACCCAAACCACACTGTGATTCAAAGCCCCACATCTCTCTGCTCAACCTGCTTCCTCAGGGCTGGCAGTAGTTATGGGAACCAGCAAACACTCTGGAGAAGGCTTCCCCCGGCCAGCAGTTGCTAAGCAGGGCTTTTGTTTTCCAAGCACGGAAATCCTGCCTGCAGTGCACTGGGGGTGGAAAGGCTGGGGTGGGGAGGGCAGGGCCTGCCTGCAGTTTAAATTCCAAACAATTGCTTCACACTGGGAAGTCTCCTCAGACGTGGGAGAAGAGGCAGAAGGCTCTGCCATGGCAGGGGTGACCCAAGCACCCATCTCTTCCTGTACTCCCTTCCACAACCCTCATATCTCAAACATAAAGTAACTCAATGCCTGGAACACAAGTGGGACCGATATCAGCTTATTTATGAACAGCTGCAGCAGGAAAACCACCTTCCAAATCCCACCCCAAAGGCAAAGGGCTGCATGAAAATGTTAACAGACCATCACAAATCCTTAAGCACAAGTTTAGATGGGATATTACGGAAAAAATAACCTTCCCTGGGATGGTGGGCAGGCCCTGGCACAGGTTGGGCAGAGAAGCTGTGGCGGCCCCATCCCTGGAAGTGTCCCAGGCCAGGCTGGATGGGGCTTGGAGCAACCTGGGCTAGTGGAAGCTGTCCCTGCCCATGGCAGGGGGTGGGAAGAGATGAACTTCAAGGTCCCTACCAATCCAAACCAGCCTGTGGCTTCATGAACAACCTGGTCAGACCCCAGGATCTTTAACTCTTCTACAGCTTCCCACAGCAGGATCGACCCACCCATCCCCACCGGGTCCACACCACCCATGCCCCAGGGAGGAGCAGCCCTGGGTGGCTGAGGGCTCTGTGCTCAGGAAGCAGCAGCCCCAGCCACACACCCAGCCCAGAGATGCCCCGGGATGTGGGGCAGCCAGACACGGGGCAGAGCTGCACACAGAGCCCCTGTGTCCTCACACAGCCTTCAAGCTGACACCGCTACTGCCAGGCAGGAATGGTCCTGAGACCTCCCAAAGCTCCTCAGCTTTGTACACAGACAACAGGAGATCTCCAGAGGAAAACAAACTCTCTACACTAGACAAAGTGGAGCTTCACCTAGTGCAGAAGAGTGGAAACAGGAAAATAAGGAGACTAAATAGTGGTGACATGGTCCGTGTTTTAATTCCGTGTGCATGTTTGGGGAGAGGTTTGTGAGGTTTTCTACCTGCAGTGACTACCTCGAGGTCATTTATTGTTAGAAAGTCAGAGCTGTGGTGAACCTCTGGGAATGTAAGTGGCAGCAGGAATTTAAACCAAAAAAACAAAAAAGTAATGGAAACAGGAAAGGAAGTTGTGCCCAAGGAAAGTGAGGGCAGCCTCGTGACTGATGGTAACGTGGCTCTAAACTGCAGACGCCGGCAAAACTTTCCAAAGCAGCCATGCAGATTAGGAAAAGGAGAGCTGGCAGAAAGCACAGTGAAAACAGAGCCTCAGTGATGGCTTCAATCCAGCATTTGCCATATTTTTTTAGTGTTTGGGTTTGTTACTGGATATGCATTAGACAGTAGCCACACCACTACAGTTGCTTCCTCCAAACTGCCTTTCCTGGAGTCACGACTAAAGCAAAAGAAAACCAAGTTTACATGCTAAGAATCCCAGCCTAGAATAATATTTCCATATTTCATTAGCAATATAAATATTTTATTTCAAATACCTTACTTCTGAAGCCCAAGACATTCAACCCAGATCAAAAAGAATCCAAGCCTCAAGAGCTGCAATATAAATGTAGATCCTCCTGCACGATGCTATTCTCTGCACTTCGGCTGTCACTGCTCATAAACCCACCCAAAAGACCATCACCATTATTCACTTCCAATGCTGTTCCTCTTGGAAAACAACACATTCCCATGGTTTGTCTTTATTAATTTAGTTTCATATAACACAGAGCAATCCCTGGTCTGAAAGACAAAACGGCATAAATAGTCCAGAGTCTGGTGTTTGGAATAGTCCAGCTCTTTCCAGCAGTGGCTGTTCAGAGTTGTACTGTAAATCAGGCATGTCTCTGGAATAGGTCTGCACGAAGGAGAGGAAGACTCTTACTGCATGGCTGGACTAGAAAAATTAGAAACCCAGGAAAAGGTAGTAAAAGGTAAAAAAACTACAACAACTTTGACAGAGGACAATCAACATGATGGGAACTTGCCTGAGCAGAGCCAGATCTCCTGACAATTCAGATGGACTGCCCTGGCATCCTCCTGTTTGTGGTTACTGCTCCCAGTAGGGAAACTCCTCTCAGTCCATTTGCCAAATGCCAGCCACATTCCCCTCCTCGCTCTCCATGGCACGGATGCCAAACCCCTGTTAGCACTGGTGATCTGCCACCCTTGGCCTCGATGGCACACACACTTCCAGCAAAATCCACCGTGCCTGGAGACACAAATTCTCCCCCCTCCCTAGACCAGACAGCCAAGATCTCCTTCCTCAGCAGCAACAGAGTCAGAAAGAGTGCCAAACAACTCCAATCCTTACTCTAGGGGTCCCTGCTTTTTGCCTTTTATAGGTAATTTTGTGATTGCTCCCTGGTGTTTCGGGACTGCTGTCGTCACCACCCAAGGTGACACTCTGATGTTGCAACAGACTCCAAATTTCAAAATTTGGGCTCCAGAAGCACAAGATATTCCTTCCCTGGTGCTGACAAGTAGCTTTATCTCTGTATCAGACCCCAGATTAGATCATCATTGACTATTCCTGCTCAGCCGCTCCAAATCTACATCAGATGCGATGTTCCTGCCACCAGCAAATCTTCCTTATACCTTACTGCTGACAACTGGGCACTGAACCCAAGCAACAGAGAAACAAACACCCCCACTGAAACATGAAGCCTTCCCAACATTTTTAATGGATGGATGCCTGGGGATCACAAAACAACACCGAAAACAAGTTTGGTTCCATTACTAGCTGTGGGTCAAACAAGCATAATCACTTGAAGTCATGACAGTGTGTTCAAAGCCTGCAAAATGTGTTTTTGATATTCCCCTCAGCTCAAAGTTTGGATCAATTATGTTCACAAATAAGCAGAGGTAAGGAAAGATAAACCCTGATCTTGCTTATCTAACTGTCCTGGAAATTATGAATTATGAATAACCACCTCAAAGCCTCAGAAGTTAGTTCCTCCTGCAGACACATTCAATTACCTCTAGATTTTTTTCTAGTGACACACCTGAGGCACAGGAGATGTGCCTGTGTCATATTGCCCTGACAACTCCCTGCAGATGTCCATCAGTCACCTGGTTATGGTCCCCAGGGAGTCTGTGACACGGCCATCCTCTCTTCTGCAGGCAGGGACTCCCCTGTGTGGCAGAGTGAACACTAAAGACTGACTGGCTGGTTAACAGATTCACATGCTGAACTAGTAGGGTTTGAGCACATTGGTCGAATCAGTTCAAAAAGTAACCTGTAATTCCAGCCCAACAGGACACTCTCAGCTACAGGTACTGGGTCAGCACAACCAGCTTGTGCTCATGCCATGGAAATTAAGCTCAAGTTAAAAATAGAATCCCAGAATGGTTTGAGTTGGAAGGGACCTCAAAGTCCACCCCATCCCACCCCCTGCCATGGGCAGGGACACCTTCCACCAGCCCAGGTTGCTCCAACCTGGCCTTGGACACTTCCAGGGATGGGGCAGCAACAGCTTCTCTGCCCAACCTGTGCCAGGGCCTGCCCACTATCCCAATATCCCATCTAACCCTGCCCTCTGTCAATGTTAACCAAGAACAGTATTGCCCCCTACAAACTCCCCCACGTGGAGAACACTGTCATACACTCCTGACCCTCAGTCTCTTGCAAAGAGACTCCAAACAGAGTGCAAAGCTCAGTCAGCAGTTTGTTCACCTTTCACAAACAGAAATAATTACAAAGACTTAAATCAGGCATCTCCTGAGATGGTTGGTATCACAGTACCTCCTCTCCTGCCACAGAGGGGACAGGGGCACGTCCAGCTGACAGCACAAGGGCGCAGCCTCCAGCACACTTTGCTCACCCATCTGAACCTCCAGTTTCAACTAAAGGCAAACTGAGTGTTGCACCACAAACTGGCTGTCCTCAAAATCTGTTTCCTTGTGTTAAGCTGCACATCAGGCAGGAGAAGTTAACATCCCATGGCACTCAATGCCACATCCTCACTCCACCCTATCCACATGAGTGCCCACAGCCCATGCCCTTTGCAGGGCACACACCACCCCTGCAGCTCCCCGCAGGGAACCAGCCCCACACTGCTCCCTGCAAGCACTGCCAGTTGCTCACATCGTTCCACTTGGCTTGGAGACCGAAAAGCCACTTCCACCCTTGGAAAAACAATTTAAAAAGTCAGCATTCCATCCCAGGAAGTCACATGTGAATTAACCATTTAATTGGTTACATGGTGCCTGCTGTTTCAGGTCAATCACTGAGTTCTTGCCTGCCAAAGCAAGACTGGGTTCCACAAACAGTTAACATGCAAAAAGGAGGGGCAAGAACTGCAGGAACCCTGTGGCAATGTTCTCCTTCCAGCCACAGAAAGAGGAACCCCAACAAACCAAACTCCCTCTGCAGAAGGATCGCATGACGAACCAGCTCAAGAGGCATCTGGTTTAAGTATTTTTCATTCTTTCTGGCTGTTAAGTGTGAGCCAGAGGAGAGGGAAGGAGAGGAGGAAAGATTGAAATCTGCAGTCACGAAGCTTTCTGCAAGCAGATGGGTGGAAGCTCAGATTAGCAGGGTATTAAGGAGAGTAAGACAGGGACACTGATGAGGTGCCGCTCAGAAATAGCCCAACGCTGACCTACCTCCTCTCCCAGATGGATCAGTGCTGACCACTGATCCAAGAAGTTGTGGCTCAGCTGACTGGTGGGGAAGGACAGGAGGCTGCAAGAACTGGGAAAAGCTGCTGAGGCTGAAGCTGAAAGGGGAATGGCAAAGTAGATAAGGAAGCAGCAGCCACGCAGGAGAATGTGATGCTCCTTTACGTCACCCCTTCAGGAGCAAGAGGTTCTCTGGGAATAGGCCCTTCCCGGAGGTAAACACTCAGGAGGCACACTCCCTGGGGATGTCCAGCAGGATGAATTATCCCTGCTGTGTGTCTGAGCAAGCAAACAAAAGATGGGAATAACAATTCCACTGATGTTTCTGGCGTGCAGGAGCTCCTGTGGGCAGGAGGGGATTGGATCTTACAGCACTGCAGAAAGTCATCTGGGGCTTTAGATGGGATCTTGGGAAGGAATTCCTGGCTGTGAGGGTGAGCAGACCCTGGCACAGGTTGGGCAGAGAAGCTGTGGCTGCCCTATCCCTGGAAGTGTCCAAGGCCAGGTTGGAGGGGGCTTGGAGCAACCTGGGCTGGTGGGAGGTGTCCCTGCCCATGGCAGGATGGGATGGGCTTTAAGGTCCCTACCAACCCAAAGCATTCTGAGATTCTGTGATCTGACCCTGGTAAAACCCCACAGGCTCCATGACTACACAGAATTCCCTCAGAGCCTGGAAAATGCATGTAGGCTTCCTGAGTACATTAGTAACCAGAATATTTTAGGAGCATAAAACAAATGAGGGTCGACTCGCAATGGCTGCTGCTTTACCTGCTCATCTCACAGTCAGACTTGCTCTACAGGACTATCCTTGAGCTCTGTTCTCACATGCATCTTACAGGTAAACTCTAAGAACCGCTCCAAGATCTTCTAAATCTGAGAAAATATGACATTTTAATAAGAGGCCCTAAAAATATAAATCATCTGTGTAGAACCATCATGAAAATTCATTAGGAGTCCTCCAGGAATGGCAGTGCTTCCCCTGCAAGCAGCAGAGAGCTGTTGAAATGACTGCTGATGGGGAAAATAAATGAAGTATTCTGGAAACAAGGAGATCAAGTACTATTTCATACCAAAAGATATTACACAGTCACAGGAGTTTGGGAGGTGTTGAGGTCATTTTGGGTTTTTGGTTTATTTTTGTTTGTGTGGGTTTTAGGGGGAAGGGTGGGGCTACCAGAGATTGCACAGAACATAAATGCACATGAAATTCTCTTGAAAGTAAATAAATTATTATCTGCCCTCAGGCATTCCAAAACCTTTTCACTAGGTCTGAAAATAACCCAAATTCACAAATATTTCATGGGGGTGAGGGGATAGAAGTACTGGCAGATATCCTGATGAAATATGCAGCTCACCCTACATGACACAACAGCACTGACAGAGAGTCCAATTCTAGGGTTTATTGCACATCATCAGTGAAACAATGTAGGGACTGGAATTAATTTGATCCCAAGACAAACTTGTGCTGGTCTGGCTCAGTCAGAAGTGCAAGACATGCCACACATGGCACCATGTAAGTTCAGACTGAATGGGAACACCATTGATGTCAGCTCAGAAAAGCTGCCATCCCTCAGGCAGCACAAGGATATGATGTTCCCATCTGGTTTTGGGATTTCTTGCCCTCCCCGAAGGGCACAACGTGTATGTGCAGGATACAGGTTGCCAACAGCAGGGCTGAAGGCTCTCCTGGCTTTCTGGAAGAGCAACGAGGAAGGATCAATATTTAGTGAGCTCCTGAGGAGGAGTGGAACAGCCCAGGGAGGGGAGCAGCACACACACAGAGCCAGCCCAGAAATCAGGAAACCTGCATCTCCCTAGCTCACTAAAAGCCAGGTTTTGCCAAGTAACCAATTTCCTCTACACTCTTCACTGAATAAAACATGAAGGGCAGGCAGAGACATAAAATATGAATGCACATGTCTGTAAGCAACAGGCCCTGCTACTGCAGAAGTCATTGAGGGGACTTGTGTCCACTGATGGAGGGCATGGAATTTGGGGTCAGTCAGCAGGCAAGAAAGTTTGGCTTTAAGAAACATTTCATTTGTAGTTGCCTTTGTGATCCACACTGTCTAAAAATAGCAGACACTGCTTTGGTTCATGAATTATTTAGTCAGGCCAAACGGGAGAAGGGCAGAACTCAGCCTCAAGACAAACATCTGCTGGCTTTGGTGTGGGTCCCCACCCAACACAGCACTTGCAATGGGATGGCAGGGCACAGAATCCCAGAATGGTCTGGCTTGGAAGGGACCTTCAAGCCCATCCAGTGCCACCCTTAGATCCTGGCATTAGACACTCCCAGGGATGGGGCAGCCACAGCTTCTCTGCCCAGCCTGTGCCAGGTCTGCCCACCCATACGGACACCCATTTGAAATTAAGCCAGAACAGTCAAAATGTTCCTTCTCTCAGAGCTCTCCAGGAACCTGCCTGAAGCCACCAGAGAAGTTATGAACTGCACTATTAAAACTCACTGCTGTTTCCCAGCCCTTGGCCATGCATGGGAGCACAAACACAATGTCATCACAATTTTAACTGTTAGCACTTACAAGTATTGCTCTCGCAAATTTCCCTTGGGAAGAGTAACAGCTGACTACCAGAAGGCTTGCCCCTAAATCACTGCCATCTCCTTCTCCTTAACATTTTTTATTCCGGGCAGTTGACTGACAGATAACACTCCTGTTTACAAGGCATAACATCTTGCCTTTCTTCTATTTGGACACTGATTCAAAAGGCACAGCACCTTTCAGACAACTGGTGGCCAACAACAACCTCCAAGCTCAGTCATGACAGCTGTGTATCCAGTTGGAAACCACCCTCCACCTTGAAAACTGGGAACCAACTAGTTCCACCCCCTGCCTTGGGCAGGGACACCTTCCACCAGCCCAGGCTGCTCCAAGCCCCATCCAACCTGGCCTTGGACTCTCCCAGGGATGGGGTAGCCTCAGCTTCTCTGGGCAACTTCTGCTTACCCATTTTCAAAGGTACTTATAGACAGGACTTCCTCCTTGTTCCAAAGCACTGCATAAAACTGGATTTATGGATGCAGCCCCATGATTCACCAGTAGAGCATGGAGACAACCCGTATTATGCTGGAATCTAACAAAATCAGGAAAAGAAAGCAAGAAATAAAATGAGGAGTATTCACCTCAAACTGAGACCTAGACAAAAACCAGCAGGGGTGTTTGTGCCCTCTGGTTTTTCCTTCCTTATTTTTCGTCCCATCTTAGCAACACGTGCTCCTTCCTCCCTCCCTTTCCCTGCTCTGTGGTTTGCTCTAGTGCCACGTGCCAGCCCTTGCCCAGCTCAGTGGCACACGCTCCAGATTAAAGGTCACCAGGCTCAGGAGAAAGTGAAGAGGATGCAAAAACCAGGGCAGTGCCAGAGCAACTCCCAAAACAGAGGACAGGATGTTTTATTAACTCCGTGATGGGCAGGGGCAGTGCCAGCAGTCTCCTCATCCTCCTCCCTGTGCGAGAGTTTTGGGAAGGAGGAGAATCAGGTTGAAAGGATCTCGAGAGCTGTAAATAAGTGCTGGCCCTGATCATCAATTGGCTCAGGTTGCAGTGAAATCAAAGTCACGGCGGGCTCTACAATCACTCAAAATGAACCCCAGGGCAGATCACTCCTGTGCTGATGGCTCAATCAGGCCTGAGCACAACCCTACAGAAAATTAAACATTAACAAAAGCCTGGGCCTGGGTTACTTTTCTCCCAGATAAATCTCACTGGGTAACCAGTGCTTTTAGCTTAAGTGACCCTGAATTATCAGACCAATTCTTTTCTCACCACTTGCAAAAGTCAGGCCACTACATACAGGGAAAAGTGTTTGCAAGTAGTCCCTTTGATAGACAGCTGTATTTTATCATTTCAAATCTATCTGGCTTGGCAGAGAGTTGTTGATGTAAACTGAGGAGCTCACAAATCAAGCCAGGGGCAAAATGTTCTGCTGGGCTGGGAGGTCTGACCTCCCTAGAAGGGCTTTACTACTCCTCTACCATCCTGCTCCCTGCACTTTTCCACATCTCTGCCATCCTATTCCCAGCAAACAGTTGCACCACTTCTGTTTCCTGAAACTGAAGGAAGGAAGGAGGACAAACTATCACAGCAGAACGTTGCTTTCGTTTCTCACTTGGCTTTTGCACTACGAATTCCCCTTTCACAACTCCAGGTTTCCCAGGACTAGAGAACCCCTCACCACCCGAAGCCCCATTCCACTCTCTCACTGCAACTGTATCAACAAAAGTTAAAAGTTTCTCAAAGTATGCCCAGGTCAGATCACAGCATCCCAGATTGGGTCAGGCAGGAAGGGACCACAGTGGGGCATCTGGTGCCACCTCCTGCCCCAGCAGGGCCATCCCAGAGCACAGGGCACAGCACTGTGTCCGCACAGCTCTGGAATATCCCCAGGGAGGAGATTCCCCCCTCTCTGGTCTCTTCCCAGGGCTGGGTCACTGCCCAGCCACGTTCTCCCTCCTGTGCAGGTGGAACTCGCTGGGCATCAGTTCCTGCCCGTCCCTCCTGTGCCACGGCTGTGCCCCCCGAGCAGAGCCTGGGCCATGCTCTGCCCCCTCCCTGCAGGCACTGCCGGGCATGGGGAGGTGCCCTCTGGGTGTGCTCTGGAGGCTCAACAGCCCCAGCTCCCTCAGCCTTTGCTGCTCCCAGAGATGCTCCATCCCTTGGGCATCTGCGCTGGCCCCGCTGCAGGAGCTCCATGGCCCTGCTGTGCTGAGGAGCCACAGCTGGACACAGCCCTGCAGATGTGCCTGCCAGGGCTGCCCAGAGGGGCAGGAGCCCCTCCTGACCTGCTGCCAGTGCCCTTCCTGGTGCTCCCCGGGGTCCCACTGCCCTCACTGCTGGGCAGGCTCAGCTGGTTGCGCACCAGGACCAACAGGTTGCTCCCCAGCCCCTGCTGGTGCCTGGGGGGGTGGTTCTTTGTGGTTTTAACCCAAGTAAAACATCCAAAGATGTTGCAGAGAGCTGAACAATGTCAGGATTTACGTGGAGTGCGACTAGTTTAGAACAGACAAACCAATGTCCCCAAAGCAAAGCAGGTGGCTGAGATCAAAAGATAAAATGTCAAACTACCAAAGGAGTTAGAAATAATAAGGAAGAAACCCAGAGAGCCAGGAAGCATTGCACCAAAACTCACCAGCTGGTTGTCTTCCTCCTGAATCCCTCTCATCCTCGGGGCTTAATAAACCAACAATCCCAAAGCATCAGCTTCTCCAATGCAAATAAATTGGAGTTAGTGGGTTCAGCTTCTTGGGTTTAAAAGGCTAATAAAGTAGAACAGCCCATGTCCATATTCTTCCTGGTGAAAAGCCTGTTTGACTGCTAAAGTGAGCTCATAAATTTACAAGGAAACAGTGTTATATATAACACTGGGACCAAAGAATTTTTACTCCTGGTTATGAAAAGCAGCCCAGTAACTCAGATTAATGCTGAAGCATTTGAAATTTAACTGAGTAAAACGACATGGTTGTCTTCAAGATACCCATCCAGAGGCTGAAAGAGTAACTTGAACTCTTCCCATCACTTTTAAAAGACAGAATAATTCCAGATAAAGGTAAAATCTGACCTGATACTGAACTCCACCAAGGACTGGATAGGCTTTTATCTAAAGCTTATATCCACAGCCCCTTGAAAAGAATAAATGCTGTCTGTCCTCGGGCAAATTGTCCAGGAAAAGTGCTGTGATACAGGTTTTCTGAAGTTAATATTACATAGGATCCACCTGGGATGGATATCCAGGATATATATCAGTGGTTACTGATGTGTGGCTGGGAGTTGTGCAACAGGAGCAGCAGAACTCAAACTGGTCTCAAGGCTGACAAAGAGTTAAAAAAAAAAAAAAAAGAAAAAAAACCAGAAAGAAAAAAAACTCAATCCCCCCAAAACCCCCAAAAAACAAAGAAAAAAAAAAAGCAACAGGAAAGAAACTTTTCAGCAAAGGATAGTTTTCCTAACTGGATTTTGTCCTTGTTTTAGGGAAAGCAACAGAAAAATATATCCAAAGTTGCAAGGAGGAGTAATAACCACAAGGAATAGTGATAAACACGGAGGAGCTGCTGACAAAACACTGTGCAACAACCACTTTCTAAACCTAATACTCGAAAAGCTCGTAGCTTCCAAAGCACAGGATATTTACCCTGGCTTGTCTGTTGACTCCCTTTCTGCCGACACTTCACACACTTACTACAAAACCAAGCCTCTTCCAGGAGGGTAACATTACAGCCCAGAAGGACANTTTTTTTTTTTGGGGGGGGGGTCCAAACAGGACCCTCCCCCATAAAATAGGAATATGAACCTCTCAAGCAGCAAAGCACATCTCCGTAAGGTTCTGCCCTTAACTTGGGAAGAGGAACCCCACCAAAAAGCTCAGCTGTGAGTCCGACCTTTCGGACGGAGCGCTCACCTGGATGGGATGCAGTCCCCGCGCACCTGGACTCAGCTGTTCCAGCGGAGCTCCGGGGGCACCCCCGTCCTTCCTGTCCCGGATCCCCACCCTCCTCTCGGCTGTTTGTGCCGCTTTTCCGCCACCACACCGAGAGGAGCCCGCCCTTCCCCTTTCGGTGGCAGCAGCGAGTTGGGAGAGCAGCTCGGCTGGGTGTTGAAACCGCGCCTCGGATTTCCTAAGCCGCCTTTCTATTTTTAACCAGTCATCGCCCACTCCCCGCTTTGCCATGCTGGAGTCGCGGTGCCCCATCAGGCTGAGTCTCCTGGCAAAAAAAAAAAAAGTCATTCCCGGGCCAGAGGGAAGTGTACAAGGGAAGCAGTGAACAGGGAACGGGGCTGCCTCCCCTCTCCCTGTCCCCACAACGAACACAGAGTGTGCCCCCAAGGACTGCCACCCTCCTGGCTCAAGTGAATTGGTTGGGATGCCAATCTGCACCTCTTGGCCCTAAAAGCCTCCAAAGGAAAGAGGCTTCAGCAAAGGTTCCACATGGACTTGGTTGCCCAGGGCAGAGATGGAGGGACCACCCTGCCTTCTCCACACCAGGATTCACGCCCTCTGAAACTGCTCTTGCTGGGGTGTCCCCAGCCCAGAGAACTCCTTCCACAGACTCACCCCTCTTGAGGAAAGGTCTGGATTCACCTTCTCCTCCAGGTGTGAGCATCTCCTTCCCCAGGCACTTGGCATCAGGCATAACCCAGACGCAGGGCAAAGCCTGAGTTCTCTCCTCACGTGGCAGGGCAGCTTTAAAAAGCTCAGCTTTAAAAAGCTAATGTGCAACCAGGCTGTAAAGCTAACCAAGCAAAAAGGGCACTTTGCTGAGCTGCAGGAGCAGTTTGGAGCTCTCAGAGGCAGCTGGCAAGCCAGGCACAGGGAGCACAGGCTGCGCAGGGCACTCAGTCATGGCAGAATGGCACCCAGCAGCTCTGGGCGCTGGGGTTTTCTTTACAGTCAGGCCCAACTTTCTGAGATCTGCCCTCAAAGGTCTCATTAGGACTATCAGGAGATGCCTGGCCTTTGGCAAAAGACAGCCAGGATGAGAGCTTGGCACCTAAAGGGGCACAGCACAACTGCAACGCTGATTCAGGGAGCCCGGGGTTGAGCTGGAGGTTTTGAGTCATGCTCTCGGATGTGGGCAAACAGAACAGCTTAAGCCCTTCCTGAGCCCTTTTTCTTTCGTTCAGGCAATGGCCACAAACATCCCAAATGGAGCTACTTTTGCTGTTCCCCACGTGCAGGATATTTTCTGTAGTTCAAGTTCCCTGCACAAAGTAAACTCAGTGCAAACACGATCGGGGCTGCACAGGCTGAAGTATCAAATACCACATAGAAATCCATTTCTGACATGCCTACAGAAACAAAAGCCAGCCAAAAGAGGAGCACGGGAGGAACTGAGCACAGCAAGACCCACAGCAAACCTTCACAGCCCAAACAAATTCAGATCACAGGAAAACAAAGCTGTCGAGTAAAACAGCCCATCCAGCCACAAACCCATTTAAAGTGAAGTTTCATTAATGAGTTACAAGGCTCACAGTAAATAAATCCTGTGTTTCCCCTCTGCCTTGGCTGGAGCTGGTCTTTTAGGACAAAGCACAGGGAGCAAGTCCAGTCCCATCATTAATCCACTGGACAACACCACTTGATTAACCAGCACAGAAACCACAGCAGCGGCGAACACGCACACACAAAACCAAGAGCTGCAAGTCATTTCACTTCTTACCTCCTGGAAAATAGGAGTTTCAGGGGCAAGAAACTTCTTTAGCAGCTTTTCCAAGCACTGGGCCCATGGGTTAATGATTTACCTGACAGTGCTGTAAGCAGATTAGTTTTGATATGACTGGGTTTGTTATGGTGTGCCTTCCTGCCTTTGCCTGCATAACCAAATGAAGGAGGCAGAGCTGGAAGAAATTCATACTTCTCTAAGCTTGCTCACCCCATCCTGCTTTAATTAAACATTTTTTATAGAGACACACATGCCCATATACACTCAGATTGAGAACCAATGCCTGGAATAGCTCTGCTGTGTGTATTAATGCGTGTGCACATATATAAGTATAAAAAACACACACAGATGAGTTCCTGCTAGCAGTTTTAGCTTCTTCCCCAGCAGTCAAGTAAAAAATAAACTGACTCATTGCTATAAATCCATTAGAAAGCTTGCAGATTAGAGCATTGTGTTGCAAAGAGGTTTAGGATGAGAAGGCTGTGCCCGAAACACACAAATAGGATCCCCACCCGTGGAAAGAGCCTGCGGGGTATCCAAGGCACAGCTCAGGGATCAAGCTGCTCCTCTTGCTGCAGCACCTTCAGCTCCCTAAGAAGATTTCTGGGGTTTCCCAGTGACTCACTCCACACCCAGGGCCACCCTCCTCTACAATCAAAGCATGCAGGTTTTGGGGCAGTGGGTGGCACCACTCACGTGGCACTGCCTTGGCACAGCTGCTATAAAACCTCACAGAAAGACCAAAATCCCTCCTTGCTCTTACCGTTTCATCAACACTCACTGCCAGACCCTCGACACAATTCCAGGAGACAAGACAGGACTACTGTCTACTACTACAGGAGTACAGGAGTACCCAGCCAGGTAACTGCTGTTCCAGTTAAAACAAATCCTAAACTCAACTGAAAACTGAGATTAAAACCAAATGGCAAACGAGAGGAACAACAAGCTTAAGTGTCACCTTAAAAAAAAAAAAAAACAAAACAAAACCAAAAAACCCAAACACCACCCACCCAAAAAGAATCGACTCCCCAAAGTTGTGCTGTAGATTTTACTGTATATCCAAGTCCTCCAGCCCCCAAACACGCCTTCTAAGGAGAATGGGATCATCCAGAAAGAGACTCACTCATGGCAATCGGGGTAACAGCAGCCAACTTCTCTTGCCCAGATGCCAGCCAGAGTCCCGGGGCCACAGGAGCCAGGGAAGAGGAGAGGCCTCGGTAGGTTTTCCAGGAGAGCACCTCTCAAATCCCGGGATCTCAGCGAGCTCGACTTCCTTCACGTCCCAATTTGCCTTCCAACTTCGCCCGGGGCTGGGCTCCCTGGGAAGGGAAAGCGGGAGAGGTGAGCGGTGCTCCCTCCTTGGCCATCTCCCTCCCCGTGCGTCAGCACAGGAGGAGGAGGAAGAGGAGGCTGGGAGTGCCGGCTCAGCCAGAGAGCTGCAGCTTCCAGCAAACAACACCCCATACAGCGGGGGAGAGGCACCGAGTCCATAAACCCAGGTCTGTGCATTCCCAGCGGGTGTCAGCAACGCCTCGGATCGCCGTGACACGGCAGAGCTGGAAGTGCCAGCACAGGGAGGAAAGGTTTGTTTCCCCCATATACATAAATACCAGATGGTAAGTTCTACCCTAAAAAACCCCTACAACTCCACCAAAAAGTCATACCTCACCACACCAAAACAACAAACTCCCCAAGCCCGCAGTGAAGTTCTTTGGATCCTTGTGGGATCCCCTTCCAACCGAGCAGGTTCTGTGACTCCGGGATCCCACTGCTGCCACCACCAGCTGAAGGCAGCTATCCAGCCTCTATCGCAAAAAAGCACAGCGAGGACTGGAAGCAGCCCAGAGGAGCCCGAGAGGGAGCAGAGGATGTCTGCTGGCCTGGGGACAGCGGGAAGCTCCGGTAATTGAGGACAAAGCCACAGCACGGAGCACTCTGAGTCACCAGCTGGAAAGACTGATGGGTGTTTTCCAAGCAGCTGACACGAGAGCAAGGACCCCACGGAGCCCGCTGGTCACTGTGTGCAACACAGGAGTGTGGCCAGGAGTGAGGTCAGAGCCTGCTTCCACTCCATGGATGAAATCATGTGGGGGAAAAAAAGGAAAAAAAACGTAGGCACCAGCATTAACAAACAGCAGCATCGGGTTTTCTGCATTCCATCCCGAGAGAGGGAGCCTGCTGCCAGGAACACCGAGGAATCTGCAGAGCCACATCGAGGAAACACGGGGTGGGGAAAGTATTTTCAGAAGCCATGCACAGAAATCCTTTCCATGCTCCTCCTATCCCGCAGAAAACAAGTGTTTTTAAGGAGTAGCTGGTTCGGGGCGGGGGCGGGTGTTTAATAGTCCTTGTTCCTAACACATGAAAAAAGGCGTGTATCCAGTGCATCAGCTCCTCAATAAAGTCCAGAAGCCTAAAAATGACCCCATGGTCAAGTCCAGCTCAGCCCATTCCATTGAAATTCCAAGGAGAGACAGGGATTGAGGATGAGCCACCAGTGAGAGCTCCCTGGGCTTTTTTTCCTGCAGTCTTTTAGCAATTGAGCTCTGCAATGCTCAACAGATACATCTGCCTGACCTCACCCTGCTTTCCAGGAGGGATTTGGGGACAAAACCAGTAATTACTCATTACCTAAAGATTCCTGAGATGTAATTCTATCAGTCCCAATTCTGTAAATCCCTCCCAGTGAGCATATACATGAGGAATTGAAGGATTCCTCGTTGTGCAGTGTCTGCTGTGGGGCATCGAACACATCCTGGGACAGCAGAAGTCACCTGGTGAGGACAGGCCAAGCTCAGAACTCACCTCTGACAATGAACGCCTTCAGATTTGACAGAAACTCTTTTGTTACCCCAGCAGATCTGCTCTTGGCAAGACTTTCCCACCCTGATCCAGGACTGTGTGAGCTCAGTGACCTCAAGGCACACGACAAAGCCAGCCCTGTTTTCCCACGAGTCAGGTGGGGCCAGGAGAGAGAAGAGAGCACAGTCTGACGAGTATTACAGGTAATTAAGAGTGAGCCTTGGGAACATCTTTTCATCCACCATGCATTTAAATACTCCATATGTCCAGACAGATACAACATAACACCCTGCAAAGCCCTAAACAAATAAAAAGAAACACGATGAATTGCTGCACAGGACGTGCAGAGAGGGGTGTTTTTTCCCCCTACACAATCCAGCCAGGACATATTTAGCCTAAGGGCTGAACCAGAGGACAGCCCAAGCTGATGACATCATTTTCTTTCTATAGGACTGAATACCAGAGTACTGCTCTCAGTTCAGTGGCTGGTGCTCTGTTACACCTCCACCTTCCCACACTGGGCTGCAATCACTCCTGAAGAGAAGGGATGGTCACCAAGTGCTGATTTGTTTGCTCCTTTCAGGACCAGGACACGAGCGACACAACACCAGATTTGGGCATGGCTGCTGGTACTGAAGAGACATACCACCAAGCTTCAGCACTGATGCTTTTTATCATTCAGAAGACCATCCCTCCAAAAGCCTCACTGGGGAAAGGCTCTCCTTGCCTGCATAGCTTAAATCTGCCTAAACATTAAAAAAAAAAAAAAAAAAAAGATTATACTGACCCCTCTTCTTCTTCCCTACCCATCAATAAAGTAACTAGTTATTAGCCAATGAGGGTGGGAAGCTTAATGCAAGTGATGAACTACTCAGAATCCCAGGATACCTGAGACTGGAAAAGCCCTCTCAGCCCATGACACCCACCCCATGCCCAATGCCCACCTTGTCCCCCAGCCCAGAGCACTGAGTGCCACGGCCAGTCCTGCCTTGGACACCTCCAGGGATGGGCACTCCAAACCTCCCTGGGCAGCCCCTTCCAAGGCCTGACCACTCTTTCCACGCAGAAATCCCTCTCCATGTCCCACCTGAACATCTCCTGGTCATTCCCTCTGCTCCTGTCCCTGTTCCCTGCAGCAGAGCCCGACCTCCCCCAGCTCCCCACTCCTGGCAGGGACTTGCAGAGCCAGAAGGTGCCCCCTGAGCTTCCTTTTCTCCAGGCTGAGCGTCCCCAGCTCCCTCAGCCCCTCCTGCTGCTCCAGCCCCTTCTCAGCCCCGTTCCCTTCCCTGCACACACTCCAGCCCCTCCATGTCTCTTCCAGGAGTGCCCAGAACTGGGCACAGCCGTCCAGGGGTCCCAGCAGTGCCAGCACAGCACTGGGGTGGTGTGATGTGTTTACATGAGCCATACAAACCCACACATCCACCCACATACCCCAAAGACCTCTAAAGCTTTTTCTTTCTCTGTTTTTTTATTTCAAGTAACCTGAGCTGGTCACTTACACATTAGGGAAAAAAAAACCCAACAACCAAACAAAAAAACTAAACAAAAAACAACAACACAATCTTTTAAATTATTTTAAATATATAACCAATTTTCTTCAGAGAATAAATTCAGCCTTAACCCCAAAGTGACTTTATGCTCAATTAAAGAAAACTAATTCTGTTGCTCATTATTTATATCAATATTACTATCCTTTCCAGCTGCAAGCTGAGTTTTAAAACCACTTAAGCTGAAACAGGTTTGCAAAGGAAACACAGAATGGAGGACACCATTAAGTTTTGAACAGAGACCTTTCAGTTTATTTGTTTTATGATCACAGAATCCCAGAATGGTTTGACTTGGAAAGGACCTTAAAGATTATGTTGTTCCAACTCACCTGCCATGGGCAACAAAGCCCTTTATATTAAAGATTAAAAAATAATGACCGGGAGAAAAACAAACAAACACAAACAAAACAAAACCAACAAAACAAAACCAAAAACAAGTGCAGTGGACATCCCTCATCTATCATGTTTCCTACTGAAACATAACATGACTAATTATTATATATAATTATTTAATTTGTATTACAGCACTAACAGCCATGACAACTACTTAAAAGCAAGGCTGCTAATGGACAGTTGCTTTTGAAAATGAAAAAAAAAAGCCATTGACTTTGATTGGGTTCTGATAGATACTGAACCCCATTAAACATCTGAGTTTGAAACCTATGAAGCACTATCACAATGATTTCCAGAAGGGCCAGGTGAAGGATTTAGGTGTGTTTGGTAACAAGAGGGGACACTGCAGAGTGCTGATGTGCCCATCAGCTCCAGCAATTAAGATGCCCCAGAGGAATGCTGTGTCATGGACACTGACTCACAGAGCCTGGTCTGGAGCAAACCACACTCCTCTCTCTTTTCCTAAAAAAAGCTCAGCCTGCTTCCAAGTTGGGCTGAGTTCCCTGAAGAGAATCCCTCCAAACTCAGCCTCACCTGCTGGAGCACGAGTGCAAGAGCCAAGGGGTACCTCAAGTCCCTTGCAAAGGATTATCTCACAGCCTGGCAGCAAACCAGCTGGGAACTCCCAGCTCCTCCTCCACTGACGAATGTGGTCCTGGATTTGGACACATGTTTAGACTCAGACCTCTGAGTCACGGGGCTCTAGGGGATCACAGTGGCTGGGACAGGCAAGAAGGGTGGCAGGAGGAGCAGTGGAATCCCCACACATCCTGAAGGTCCACCAGGAGAAGTCTTGGCACCACGGTGCTAAGCCACCTGAGCAGCTTCTGGAGCTGCTACCCAACCCCTACAGGTGGGTAAGATGATTCCCTTGGCTCTCCAGGTGTGCCTGCCTGGGCTGCAGGGTGTGCCCAACTTTCTGCTATCCCTCCCTCGACACCTCTAGATCACTGAAGAAACAGGGATTTTCTCAGGGTGGCTCTGTGAACACCCAGCTCTCCTCCCAAGGCTGGAGCAGAGGAAAACACGGGGGCACATTGGAATGGCAGTTCCCTTCCATACAGGGCATGAGCAGTCACATATCCAGTTCAAAGCAGGAGTTTAATCCCACATTTGAACCTGGAAGAGTGTGAAGCTTTCCATAAATGGAAAAAAGAGAAACAGGACACCATTTTCAAACTCACCCAACTCGAGTAAAAGGACATTTTTTCTACAGGGTAGGTGACTGAATCCCACATCCAGCTACAGCACCCCCAGGTTGGGAAGTGCCTCTCCTATTCTCTGGTCCACTTATTTTGTTCTCTAAGAAGTCTCACTACCCAGGTGTGTTAAAATCCTCTGCTTAAAGAAGTAACTGCTTCAGAACAATTTGGGTGTATTTCTTCCAAACCCAAAATTTCAACTCAAAGGCCTCTGAATACAGGCAGGCAACAGATTTGTCTCCTCACCACAGATCCTGGAATGGGACACAGACTGATTTTTTCCATCAGCAGAGTGAATTCCTTTGTTATTTGCCCCATACCTTGCCACAAGACTGCTGGGTTTATATGCCAGGAGTCTGGCACAAATTAGGTGCTCTGGCTTCTTTAAAGCCTTTGACAGACCCAGTTGGCCATTGCCAGGAATTCAGAATGAAATGGCACATGCCAGCTGCTGCTGCCATCCAAGGAGCAACCAAGGACCTCCCAGGTCCTGGGAGGCTGCCCTGGCTTGGTTTAAGCATGGCTTGGCTGATGCTCTCTTGCTCCTCAAAGGAATTTCTTCTTCATCTGGAAGATCTGAAGGAAAACAACACTTTCCAGTAGTGGCAAAATTAGCACACTCAAAAAAGACAGCCTAGAAACAAACCCAGCCAAAAACCAAAGCAAGAGCAAACACAGGATGATGTTTCGTGCTCCAGGTCAACAACGGGGCTTCCTGGGTGAGGAGGGGGCTTTTTCTTGCCACAGATAAACAAAGTCTCTACATCCTGAGTGTTTATTTGCACCTCACCCGAGTCACACAGCATAGAAATCCAGCTCCTTAGGGCACCTTAGCAGGACATTTGCTGTCCCACACACCTGACCCACACATGCTGGGGCTCTCACCCAGGCAGCAGATGCCACTCAGACTCTGGAGATGAAGCACAAGCCAATTATTGATTAATCCCAGCCTACAGTTCTCCTTCCCCCCCTCCTTGTGTAACTGGAAGTCAATACTTCACAGGTTAAACAGCCCTGACATACCTATTAATAACAGCAGGGCCTCGTTAATAAGCAAGATGTAAATTAATATTGCCAAGCGGGGCTTCAAATATCGACTTCCTCCCTTCCAAGGACAAGGGAACAGCACAGCAGGAGCAATAAGGAGCTATCTATGAGGGCCACAGGGTGCTGTGTTCCCCACATCCTGTGCCACTTACACACAGAGGAGCTGTGCCATCCCACATTCCAGCACATATCCTCTTCTTGTGACTTCCACTGCAAGTGCCACCAGGGTTCAAAACACCACCATGTGACCTCAGAGCTGGAAAGATGAAACTGTGTTTAGGAAGCTGGAGCATTAATCCCAAAAGGCTCACAGGGCTTATTGGGGGAGCACATCTGCATGTCCCCTTATACTCATCCCAAAAAAGAGGGGACTGAGAGCAATTCCACCTCAGTGGCTGGTTTTGGTATAACTCAGATAAGATCTAACTGTCCTGTTATCTCTACCAATGATCAAAGCACCATAAAAGCATTCCCAGTCCCTATTTTCAGGCACTGGCCTGTTAGACCTTGTTTTTGTAATCGTGACCTCCAGCCCAAATTGTTCCTAAAGGATGTTAAGCATCAGTTCTGCGTAAGCATTAAACATAACTGCCTGGTCCTTCCACCAGGACCATTCAAGCTCTACCTCCCAGCAGGTATCCCATCAAAATTCAGCATTCACTGCAATCTCAACTCATATTTCTTACACAGGCACTTTCCTACAAACCCCTGAACTATCTGTCTTTGGTTACAATGCCAAGCATTAACTTGAATGAGGACCTGAAGGAACTTTACCCTGCCCCCACAAAAGCCAGGTCTCAGCAGCTTTGACCTCAAAAGGCATAGACTCACAAAATGGCTTGGGTTGAAAGAGACCTCCACCATCTCACTCCACCACCCCCTGCCATGGGCAGGGACACATCCCACCAGCCCATGTTGCTCTAAGCCCCATCCAACCTGGCCTTGGACACTCCCAGGAATGGGGCAGCCACAGCTTCTCCTCTAAACTGCATTTCCAATGTAAACATACTCTGCTGTAGCACACACAGAGCCACGGCCAAGCACCTTCCCCCTGGCATTCAACAGGTATATTCCAGGTGGCACTGACCGTGCTCACACTCATATCTCTGCCCTTGACACCACTCACACCAGAAACATCACACACCTTTTCAAACCCCAAGCCTGTAAAAATCCCTCTTCTGGAGCACAGACAAGAGGACTGTCTTGAAACCATCGTAAGAGGGATGTGGAGCTGCTGGAGCATGTCCAGGAGTCCATGAAGATGCTCCAGGGCTGGAGCCCCTCTGCTCCGGAGCCAGGCTGGGAGATCTGGGGTGGGGGGTTCACCTGGAGAAGAGAAGGCTCCAGGGAGACCTGAGAGCCCTTCTAGTGCCTACAGGGGCTCCAGGAGAGCTGGAAAGGGACTTTGGACAAGGCATGGAGAGACAGAACACAGGGAATGGCTTCCCATGCCAGAGAGCAGGGATAGATGGGATATTGGGAAAGAATTCCTGGTTGGGAAGGTGGGCAGGCCCTGGCACAGGTTGCCCAGAGAAGCTGTGGCTGCCCCATCCCTGGGAGTGTCCAAGGCCAGGCTGGACGGGGCTTGGAGCAACCTGGGCTGGTGGGAGGTGTCCCTGCCCATGGCAGGGGTGGCACTGAATGGGCTTTAAGATCACTCCCACCCCAAACAATTCTGGGCTTCCATGAATCTATGATACACCACTGCCACTTGGGTTATTCCTGGTGGATCACTCAAACTGAGAAATAACTGAGGATGACACTACTTGAATACTATTGTGCTGCACACCATAGTTTTGGAGAGTAAGAAGAGATCAGTTTCTTTCCCATCCACACCAGAGAGGACTAATCCAAAACATTTCCACAGAACTTCCACCAGGTTGTGTTTTGTAAAAACCACTGTCAGGTTTTACCCCTGCAATCAGAGTTCAAAAAAAAAATAAATGTAATTTTGTTATGAGCTAAAAATATCCAGTAGAGAGTACAACAGGGTGAAGGTAAATACTTGAACCTCCTAGAGAGGCAGACTTGCTTTCTTGCCTATTTATCCAGGACTCTTAGATTTGCTTAGGGATTTACATTTCTGCAAAAATTCAGTGCTCAAACATGCTCAGCTTCACACTTAGCACTTAAAAAAACCTTGAAGTGTTACTTTCTGTGTCTTCTACAGCTCACAAGCAGCCAAAAAGTGGCAAATGCAGCTTCAGACCTCAGGAAACCTGACCTTAAACAAGAGTGAATGCCCTGACTTTGCAAGCCATCCTACAAGCACAATACAGACTATTCAGCCTACACCTTTATAAAACTGGCACCCAAATTGCTTATTTTAGATTCAGACCGAACACAATTAAAATGGAAAGACTGGGCAAGTTTCACAGCCAGAGCTCTGACTTGCTTAGAAAGCTAAAGGTGAGTAGAAAATCAGTTTTACTGTAATGAAATCACTCCCATAGTGCAATCACAATTTTTTTTTTTCGGGTGGTGGGGGGAAGGAGGGCAAAGCCTCTCTGCATCACCTGAGTGGGGACAGCAACCCCTGGACATGCAGGCAGCTGATGAGTTCTTTAGATTATCAAGGAACCACTGCCAAATTCAGTTTCACAGCAATTCACTCCCACAGTGCAATCACAATATTGGGGAGGCAGGGGGAGAAGGCAAACCATCTCTGCATCCTCTGAGGAGTGGGGACAGCAACCCCTGGGCATGCAGGCAGCTGATGAGACAGCCTTGCTGGATTATCAAAGCACCACTGTCCTCAGGCTGGAGGTTTTCTGCAACTCATTTCACAGGTCCTCTCCGAAATGCCAACCCCGTGTTTCACAGCTCCACCCCCAGGAGAAGTTCACAGTTGGGGGGGGGGGGGTTTGCCACTGGGTTAGTCAAACAGAAAAAGGCCCTTTACCTTCACAGGCTTCCCCCCCTTCCCCCCCACCT
>VXAU01001552.1:686536-824857 GCA_013399695.1 Formicarius rufipectus | reverse complement strand
CCCCCCAGGGGAAATTCAGAGTGGGGGGGGGGGGGTGTTTGCCACTGGGTTAGTCAAACAGAAAAAGGCCCTTTACCTTCACAGGCTTCCCGTCCTTCCTCCCCAGCTGATGCTTTTCCACCACTCTCCAGGCCTCCCTTCTGACCAAGAGCAGAAGAAAGAAACGCTTTATCCTGCAGGTTTGCTTTCGGTTTGGCTCAGAGATTTTTTTTCCCCCAAAGCAAACACTCCCGCAACGTCACCGGGGATATAAATAGCCAGAGGAGGAGGGAGAGGCAGCCCTTCTGGAGCACAGACGTAAGGAGAGAGCGCGTCAGACAGAAATAAAGCCTTTCTTTCCTAAAGCTGCACTCAGTGTCCACTCAGACACTAAAGCCGAGTGATGCCGAGGAGATACCCCACCCATCCAGTGACAGGGAGGCTCTCACACCCCCCGGGCTCCTGGCAGGAGATGTGCTGCCAGCCTGGCAGCTCACACACCGCAGCGTGCCCAGCTCCGCCTCGGGTGCCTCCTGCACCCACCCGGTCCAGGCAGGAGCTGTACAGACAGGCTGTGGCTGCCCCAGCCCGGAAAGGGCTCAGAGCAACCTGGTCTGGAAGATGATGTCCCTGCCCTTGGAAGGGGGGGGAACTAGTCGGGTCTGAAGGTCCCTTCCAACCCAAACCATTCCACGAGCTCATTTTTGGGAACCTGAAGGCCTCTCTGAATGCCCTGACACCACTGCAGGCAGCACAGGAAAGGGGCAGGGGGTCTGACTGACCCCTGAGGGGTGCTGGGATGAATCACACACCTGTATGAGCATCTGGATGCACAGGTCCTTGAAGAAGACCAGGATGAGTGCTCATGGGGGGCCCTTCCACCACCCTGATACGGACTAGAGGGACAGCACAGCACGGCAGAAACATTGAGGAGGTTACTGGAGTGCAATGGTGACATTTTCCTAACACAGAGAATCCAGGAGCCAACAAGCAGAGGTGCCCTGAAGGACCACATCCTTACAGACAAGACAGGTCACAGCCAGCTCAGCAGAACAACTCACACGTGCTCTGTCTCTCTCTGGAGGTTAAGATTCGGCTTCCAGCACTTGCTAACTCACCTTTGCCATGGTTTGGCTCAAATCCTGCTTTCTCAATGCCTCACAGGGGTCAGACTGGGACCAGTCAGGATGTGTTTCAGGAGACCTCCTGGTATTACCAGACTCCTTAAAGCTCCCTTGATCTCCAGCTCAACTTTTTCTTCCCTTTGGCCCTTAGTTTGGTTTTTTTTTTTCCTAAGCATTGCCTTTTGTATGAGTGCTTTAAAAAAAAAGCGCTCAGCTCCACAAATGCTCTCTATCACCTCTGAAAACCAGAGGATGGTTATCCTCTTTTATAACACAGCAAGAAGAGTCAGACACAGATATCCTCCAGGTTTACTAGCTAAAAATGTTCAATAACTTGGTAAACAACTATTTCTTGCTGGTGTAAATTCTAACACTTTGATTTTAAGGCAAGAGATACAAATTAAAGTTGCAATTTTCTTAAATCTCTAACATCCCCTGTTCTCACAGCTGGAGGTGGTCTGGCCAAAAGAGGCCAGTGGGAGTCATCAGCAGAGAAGTACAAAACCAACTCTAACCTTTTAAGATTCCACCCTAAAAAGGAGTTCCAGGGAAGACTCTGTGCAGAATTAAGGTTCTCATACGAAGGCTCAGAACACAACATTTCTCCCCAACAGTTGCAGCACATTTGCCTTGCCTGGTTCTCAGTTTAGCACACCTCCTCCTCCTTCTCCTCTCTCTGGAGATACAGTGAGCAGGCAGGAGGCTGAGCAGGAGAGCCCAGCAGAGATGTGCTGTGGCAGCTGCCACAGCTACGGCCACAGCACTTGTCCTCCCCTGGCCAAGCAAAGACATCTCTGCAGCTTTCAGCTGACCCCTGGCTCCTTCCCAGTGCTAGCCTTGGGTCACCAGGTCCAGCTGAGCATCCTGGGTTACCAGGGACTTCTGGGGGTTCACCTGCTCCAGCTCCTGCTCCAGGCAGGTACATGTTGGTAGTACCTGAAAAGGTTTACAGGGAAGCTGGAGAGGGATCTGGAGCAGCTACTGGAGATACAGGACAAGGGGGAATGGCTTCAGACTGAAAGAGGGGAAATTTAGGGCAGCTACTGGGAAGGAACTCTTCCCTGGGAGGGTGGGCAGGCCCTGGCACAGGTTGGGCAGAGAAGCTGTGGCTGCCCCATCCCTGGGAGTGTCCAAGGCCAGGCTGGATCAACCTGGGCTGGTGGAAAATGTCCCTGCCCACTGCAGGGAGAGGGAACTGGATGAGCTTGAAGGTCTCTTCCAACTCAAACCATTCTGGGATTCTATGAATAGGTGCACAAAGAGGCAGTCCTGAAACGACCAACTCCCTACACTGACCTCCTGGTCAGCACAGGGGCTCACATTCTCAGCTCCCTTAGGGTTTTGTCTTTAAAAATCCCACAGCTGTGAACCTGAAGCTTAGCCCAGCATCTCCACTCATCAAAGCAGGTCATCCTAGGGAGGCAGAGGAGTTGCTTTACACTTGCAGCACTCCCAGCACACAACAAACACCATTTACAAGATACTTTTCTCTAGGGCAGCATAAGCTTCTGTTTCATACTGAATTAAACCAAATAAAGCAGAACCAGCTAAACACAGAAATAACTACAGAATTCTCTCTGGACTTGCATTGGAAAAGAGAGGCTGCTAATTACAGCCTAACTCATCTCCTCACTGACACAGAAGCATCAGAGCCCTGTCTCTGTAACAGCACTGGCTTCCTTAAATCAGGGAGTGTGGTTCTCATGGAAGCAGCACCCCCAAAACCCACGTGCCCTGTTCAAAGAGGGAAGGATGGTTTCTCTCCATAAGCAAACCACTCGTGGTTACTCCCAATCAACTAATCTGCAGCTTAATCTCACCAGCAGCTCAATCAAACCACCCAATTTTGGCTGTGGGCAGTGGGGAGCAGCCTCAGAGAAGGTATTATTTCCATGGAACAGTGCCACAAGCTGCTTTAATGAGCTGGGAACAATTTCCTGGCCTGAAGGCCTTGAACACTGAACCTCTGCCTTTGTGTTTCACCTTCTTGCCACTCCTGGCACTACAATTATTTCCGAGGAGCACCATGCAGGTTTCAAGGCTCTTTACTGATTCAAGCTGGCAGCTGGGAACAGCCAGGAAGGGTTTTGCCCATACTACCCTGCTATGTACAAGAGCCATACTCAAGCAGACTGCATCTGGCACTCCCAGAGCCAACAGAAACAGGGATACTGCATGCCCAGCACACTATTGTGAGATCCACCCAAAGAAGCCTGTGATGCTGCAGGAATAATGAATATTTGGCTGGAGTTTCAGGGCTATCGTGGGTACTGGAGAAATAAAACCAAGAAGACAGGCACACACCACTAAGAGAAAGAAAGAAAGAGCATATGGAAACAGTTCAGCAATTCAGAGGGAGCCAGGACTCCATCCTGCCCCGAAGCACCACCTTTAGAGCCTGGACATCACACCTGAGGCAGCTGCAACCTGTTGCCAACATGTATTTTCTGAGTGGTTCTGAATCAAAAAAGACTATAAATTGAGGTGCAGGGAACATCCATATACCAACCTTGAGGGCATGAATGAAGACCAACAATAAAACCAACACAGCATAGCCAGAGTTGTGTTACATACTCGCCCAACAGGAACCTCAACAGAGGTTGGGGCCTTTCATCCACTGACAAAAGGAACAGCATTCCTTCCCTAAATGCACCTGAGGCAGACACAGCAGCTCTTTGTCCTGGGTAAGGGAGGCTACAGGATTTTCTGTGATCAGTGATGTTACCAATTCGAGGGGATTTCAGCAGCAAAGACCTTCAAGAGCCACAAAATGCTTGCAGTATCAACATATTCACCACAAGCCTCTCAGTCACTGCTCAGTGGCTCTCGTTGTTATGAGCAAGATCATTTGTTAAGACAGCTGAAGGATATTTGCTACACCCTTAAATAAAGGAAAGCTCAGGCTTCCACATCCATCATGAGCCTCTAAAATGAACCAGGAGAAAAGTCAGGTTGTCTTCAGCATCCCAAAAGCCACAGCTTTCCAGGGCTTCCAGTGCTAAATCAAAGCTGGCTGTACAAAACTCCCTTGTCAATGTTTGTTATTCTAATTTTAACCTCTGGACGTTTTCAGGGCCAATGAAAAACAAGAGCAAAACCCAAGAGACCAAATAATCCACACAGGGATTTTTTCCTGCCTGTCCTAGTTCAAAAGTCATTCTGAGATTCAGGGGGGGTTTATTTTTAAATCACTGTTTAACCCCTTGTACTGGAAGCATTAAATTATACCACGACACCAGACCGGGCTGTGCCAGAAAGCAAGTCCCTTAGAAAGGAAGGGACATGGATTCCCATGGGAAGCAACACTTTCCAATATAAACACCAGTATCTACAGTGGGAAGCAAAAACCCCTTTTTCCTTTGCCTTTCCATGGCAAAAGCCGAGGGACTTATGGGACATGGGAACACCTCACACCAATGCACCCCATATAAGCTCCTCTCCTGCCTCCCACAGGCTCCATCAGTTCCTCCCCAGAAAGGTAATCCCTTAGATGCAACCAGACACCCCTGCGGGTGTTTTGGACAGTCACGAGGCCAAGAGGGGGGGTGGGGAAAAAACCCAAACACAACAGCAGCCAAAACTGGCAGGTCGCTGGGGCTGCCTGCAGGGATGAACTGCACTCAGCAGTGCCAAAAAGGCTTTCCCCAGCAATTCTGACCTCTGTTCCTTGGCCAAAACCTCACCCAGGGAGCAGCAGTATTCCTGGGGTCAGGTCTGGCACTCTTGGTGCACTAGAGAGCTTCTTCCAGATTACGGCTGAGTTCCTTTGATTGAAGATATTTTACCTTCCCCCTCAACCCTACAAGCTCACACAAGCTCCCCTAAGCTGAACAATGCACCCTTCTACACCTTCTGTGGTCTTCAATTTGATCCAGATGAGATGTGCTGCTTGTTTTGTTCCACCTGCTACAGGACCAGGCATTTCCTTGTAAATAAGAGCTGAATTCCCCTGTTGGTCTGCAGGGCACACACACCAAGGCAAAGCACCATCTGGAGATGTCTCTGCCCTTGGCCTCCAGCTCAGAAAAGGGACTGTCCTCTGGGGATAATACCCCTGCCCATCTGCCCAAAGAAGTCCTCTCCTTATGTCATTGCCCCAAGAGGTGACCAGCAGCCTTTCTAACCCAGGTGCCCTGCACCAGCTCCTGCCTGGAAGCCTCCAAGGCCTTCAACAAGGCACAGGGACTGTGTAAGAAGTGTGGGGACCTACCAATCTTCCTGGGACTATTTTGTAGCTCCACTCAACTACAGGGACATTTCTCAGAGGGAGGCAGATGATGGGATACAGTGGTACTGTAACTAGGACCTCCCAAACCCCAAAAGGTCCTGTGCACAATTCCCAGTTCCACAGGTATTCCCAGCACCCACAGTGGCACTGCCACAGGAAACCATCCAACAAGCTGCTGACCCCTCTGCTCCAGGGTTATTTCTGACACAGTATTTCCTAAAGAAGAGACAATGGCAATTCTCCCCAGAAACCTCCTCATATCTGTGCTGGCCTTAAACCTCATTGTCCCTCTGTGTCAGAGCTGTAGTTTAGTTACTGAGGACACAGTTGAGTTTGGTTTGAGCGTTCTCCTCTTGCCTTGATTTTTTCAGTCCATAAACCTACATATCCATAGCTCCAAAAATGAAGAGGCATGGCAGACAAAGACCTTTCAACACAGCCAAAAAACTTGAGCACACCATCCACACAAAAGCACTTTGTCATACAGAAATTCAAAACCCCAAGAGTACCATACTGAAGTGCCACAATAAAACTCTGAAACAAGCCCTGGTCGATAGGCAGGATACCAGTGAAGTGACCTGTACGACAAGTTACAGCTGCTTGGTGGGGGGAAAATGCCACCTGCTCACAGCATTTCAGACTGAGTTCCCCACTTCAGCTCCAGATCCATGCACTGAGTTTGCCACATATCCCACTGCTCCTGTCCCCAGCTCTGGCTCTTCCATCGCCTCAGTCTCCAGTTTCCTTAGAGGAGCACCTTTGCTCCATACAACAGCTCTAAGACCTTGAGGCAGCTTTTTGCCTAACATAAGAAAATAGCTTACTGTTAATCATTTCAGGACTGAGAGTCAGCATTTCAGCAGGTAAAAGCCATTGCAGGCAGCTTAAACACAGCTGACAATGTGAGCAGGAGGTAATGCTGGAGGCAGAAGGCTAAGGCCAGTCAGGCTTTCCTTGGGAAAAAGAAGAAATCCAACTTGCAAGGCAGCTCAGAGTTTTTAAATGTTATCTAGACAAAGGTATAAGTTCAATTATATACTTATTAAACATTCCACACTTTCTTACAATGGCAAATATTTTGTTACAGAGTAACCATCCTCTGACATCGACCTCAGGACCACCCAAATCCCAGAATTATGGAAAGGACCTTAAAAAAAAAACATGTTGGTCTAACTCCCCTGTCATGGAAGCAAACTAACTACAAGACAGACCAAAGACTTTCTCTAAGCAATTTATGCTTAAATTATCATAAACTATGCAGAAAATGCAGGGGGAAAAACCTCAAGTATGACTTAATAGACTCCTTTACAGATTCCTGCTGCAAACAGGCTTGTTTTGCCCCCTGCAATTCCAGAGGAGGGATTTTTATTTTTTTTTTCTACTATCACTTCAGCTGCCACAGGCAGGCTATTGTTTGGCCTCAGTCACATAGCAGCACTCCTGATGCAAACCCACAGCTCATTGCAGCACTAAAATGGAACAGAAGGGAAAATGGGTACTGGGGAGAAACCCCTGCTCTCATCTGGCCCAGACCCGGGCCCCGCTTTGGCACAGCCAGGGAGGCACAGCAGGGAATGCCTTTCTCTGTTGGAACCCCTGCAGGTTTTCAGGCTATGGAGTCAGAAGCAGCTTCCAAGACAGAGGCATCAATGATAACTACGCAGTCTGCAAAATGACCTTGGCCAACAGTGACCTGAGAGGAGAACCTGCTGATATTCTATGGAATGATACAAGTGAAGGGTTCTACTAATAAAGTTAAAATTACGATAGATAAGAGCTATGTGAATTCACAAAAAATACCAAATATATCTTGGTTGATAGTTAGCTCTAGCTGTGTGTTGTTAGATAGTTTTGATGGAGTGTATCAGTTCTAGAAAGTATGGTGGGGTTTTTTTTTGGGTGGGAAATGGGTTATTTAATCATAGAATCATAATATGGTTTGTGTTGGGAGGGACCTTAAAGCTCATCTCATCCCACTTCCTGCCATGGGTGAAATGGGTGAAACACATCTAGAAAGAAAGTGTGTTAAGATAGTCCTTTCTTCTACTCCTGAAATCCTTGCGCAGGGGATAAAAATGCAAGAATGGAAACATTTAGTGCCTTTTTCACCATTCCTGAGTAGAACTGTAACTTCAGATGAAGAAGAATAAACTCTCACTTTTGTTTTTGATGCAGTCAGGTTGTCTTGTTAACAACTAAGGCTTACAAGCCTCTTACCAAGACATTGAAACTGTGCCTGTGCAAAAAGTCATCAGCTACAGCCTGTGGCACTTTCCAAAGTCCCCTGTGCCCACAGGGATATGGTGCCAGCCTGGGGCACATCTGCTGCCCCAAGCCCAGCCCCACATCTCTGCACCTCCTCTCCTGCCCAGGAAGTGACTCTGCAGCAGTGGACACACCAGGAGGAGTCACATCTGTGCCACTCAGCTCTGAGCTCCTGTGCCATGCCTACCTCTGAAGGGGACTGCAATGTGTGTGAGCAAAACTACCTTTTGGGTTCCCCCCACCAGGATAAATTTGGTTTCTGAAAGCTCATCCCTAAAGCAGAAATCAAACTGGCAGTGCAAGGTTCAACCACACACACTGGGCTTTAAAATACACATCGAACAGGCCCAGAAAAGTTCAGGAAGAGGATGCAAGAGCTTCAAGGTCTCCTTTGTACAACTGCAAGGGCCCTACTCACTGTCTGCACCTGGTGACGAGCCACTTGAGCTGTAGCCTCAAGTTTCAGGCTCACCAAGTCATACCACTGCTGTTTTAGTACAGTGGATATACAGGCATAGAGAACATGGGTTTAAATTAATTCCTCCCTGTGAGGTGGTGAGACCCTGGCATGGAGAGGCTGTGGGTGCCTCAAGGCCAGGTTGGACAGGGTTTGGAGCAACATGGTCTAGTGAAAGGTGTCCCTGCCCATGGCAGGAAGTGGGATGAGATGAGCTTTAAGGTCCCTCTCAACACAAGCTATATTATGATTCTATGATTAAATAACCCATTTCCCACCCAAAAAAAAAAAAAACCAAAATCAGAATTTTGGAGCATATCAGCATATCTGATACGCTTTAACCATGAGCTCTTGGTGGGAGATAAGTTGGAGATATCTACTGATGTTGTTGGCAGTAACTGCACATAACCAGAGGTTAAAAACAACTGATGGCCATGGGGAGTAAGGGAGGGGGTGGGGAAAAAAAAAAAAGCCTCACCTAATAAGCTTCCAGCAGCAAAACCTGTGTGAACTGCAAGACCTGAACTGCAAAGTGAGCTTGGATGAGAATTTTACCTCTGCTCAAAGGGCATCTACTTGTGGTTTGCAAGAACTTCTCAGACAAGCTGCAACACCCTGAACGGCAAACAAGGAGTGAGAAACCTCACTGATGCTTCCTGCATGTTGAGAAGTTTGGGTGGGGAGCTCTTGAGTTGTTGGCCTGTGCTTTGTTGTGCTGTTTGTTTAATTTTAAAGAGCAATTTAGGTTACCGAGCACAAATCGTTTTCAAGCCTGAAAGCAGCATCCCCCCAACCTGCACCTATTTATGAGCAAAGCAAACCTAATCCCACAGGCAGGTTATTCTGTCTGGGAGCAAAGCAAAGGAGCTAAAAACGAAGGAAAGGGAGAGTTACCATGGGAGACCAAGATGCGTCACTTCTCTTGGCTCTCCTGGCGCCACGTGACAGCTCAGCTGTGAGCGAGGAGCTCAGCAGATGGGAGAGGGGAAAAAATGTGAAGAGGTCTCTAGATTATAGCAAAGTTTAGGCTTTAAAGTCCACTGCTTATGTCTACAGAAATAGAGGCAACAATATTTATCTATAAACCAAACTGTCAATACATCCATTACTGCAGCACAGTAAATACTGGCTCTTCCTTCCAGCAGTCACCACTATGCACACCCCACAGTCCCCAGCAGCAAATTCAGCCCAAGCACACCCTGCAGATCTTGCCCTTGCCATCCCCAGAGAGAACCATCCCTTGCCCTTCACCGGAGGCAAAGCAGGCCAGGAGTCTGCAAGTTGCTCATAAATACTGCAGCAGCCACTTGACGGCAACAGCCACGGGCAGCCAGAGTTCAAGAGAGATCAGGAGAGGGATAAATCACTTGAAACTCACTCTCAATGTTATCACATGGGTCACCAAACCCACCCCTTGGGATGGAGCCCACTGAACCAGGACTCCTTGGACTTCCAAGGTATCACTAGTGAGCAGCTGCTGGGAGTGACCCCACACACCTTCACCCACACTTGGATTTTCATCCTCCTCAGTTCAATACAAATCCCTAAACATCTCCTGCCCCACATTACACAAAACCACAGAGTGGTTCAACATTAGAGGGTTTTTTCTTTTCCCCTTGTTTCACAGCTGCCAGTTTCTTTCTAGCATATCAAAACAGCTCTGATTCAAAGGACATTATTCCAACTCCTTCCCCCTCCACCTCCCAAATCCTCCTAACACCCACATGCTGCTGAACGTCAGAATCTCCAGGGAAATTCACTCCTTCCACATGCCAGCCAAGCAAACCACCTCTCCGTAGTAAAAACCAACACACAGTGTAGGAAACCTTGGCCCTCCCCGGGTGAAGGTGCACTCCCAGGGCCTCAGCTCCACCCAAACATGACATCCCGCTGCAAAGTGAGTTTCCAGGGGAATGCTGGAGCCCATCTGCCTCCAAGGCATCACGGTAACCGAGGCAGCAGCTGACACACTGCCAAACCGCAACCCATCCGGCTCCCAGCACACCCCTGAGAGCTCCAGACTGCAGAACTTCAGTCAAGGGGCAGAGGCAATCAGCCAAGATACCTGCTGTAATTCTCTGCTCCTGAACACCAGCTTGTTAGCACTTGAATCATTCACTGCTACTCACCTGTCTCCCATTCTCCCCCAGAAATGTGAACTAACACAGAAGCCAAAAAATCCTGCACTGCATTTGCTACTCCAGGTTGCAGCCCCTGCATTACACAACGCTGTGACATCTGAAGACAGCACAGCGTCACTTGTGACCTGACTACAGAAGTTTCATGTTCCTACAAAGTTTAACACACATGGTATCACCTCCTTCGACAAAGGCAAGTGCAGGTCCTGCACCTGGGGAGGGACAACGCCCGGGACCAGTACAGGGTGGAGAAGGACCTGGTGAGCAACCAGCTGAGCCTGCCCAGCAGTGAGCCCCGGGGGGCACCAGGAAGGGCACTGGCAGCAGGTCAGGAGGGGCTCCTGCCCCTCTGGGCAGCCCTGGCAGGCACATCTGCAGGGCTGTGTCCAGCTGTGGCTCCTCAGCACAGCAGGGCCATGGAGCTCCTGCAGCGGGGCCAGCGCAGATGCCCAAGGGATGGAGCATCTCTGGGAGCAGCAAAGGCTGAGGGAGCTGGGGCTGTTCAGCCTCCAGAGCACACCCAGAGGGCACCTCCCCATGCCCGGCAGTGCCTGCAGGGGCGGGGCAGAGCATGGCCCAGGCTCTGCTCGGGGGGCACAGCCGTGGCACAGGAGGGACGGGCAGGAACTGATGCCCAGCGAGTTCCACCTGCACAGGAGGGAGAACTTCTTGGCTGGGCAGTGACCCAGCCCTGGGCAGAGACCAGAGAGGGGGGAATCTCCTCCCTGGGGATATTCCAGAGCTGTGTGGACACAGTGCTGTGTCCTGTGCTCTGGGATGGCCCTGCTGGGGCAGGAGGTGGCACCAGATGCCCCACTGTGGTCCCTTCCAGCCTCACCCAGTTTGGGATTCTTCAAAGCACTGCTTTAATAACTGTCCCCTGAGCCAAGAGTCTTCAGTAGCCATGTCTGGGTTTTATCCAGCCTCCTCTGAACCTCTAACCTTCCAGGAACACCCTGCACCAGGGAATACCACAGCATAACTGCATAGCACCACAAAAAAAATTACTACCGAAGCAAACACAAAAAACCCCACTACCTAAACAAAAACTTTCCCTTGTTATAAGCTGGGAGCTGTCTTGTTTGTTTTCAAGGCCTGGGTACAGCCATCCTTCTTTGGAGGATGCAAAGCTTACACATAACATTCCTCTGCTCACTCTCTCCCCTCAATCATTTCTTCTTCACAGTGAAGAATCAGCCTGCTTTTATCCAACAGCTGCTCTGTGCCTTTGATCACCTTCTCACCCTGTGCTGAACCTTTTTCAGGAGATGGAAAACTCATGACATGGGGAACCGTGAAAAAACGATGGTTTTAAGTTATTTTCTTCTTACAGTAGCTTGTTCTGTTCTCTCCTTCACTAATATTTATTCATTTACTACTTGGACTTTGCAGCTATTTTCAGTTTAAGGATCTCCAAATTCAGTAAAAGAGCCTCCCAAGAGCAGAACAAAACCCCAAACTCAATGTTTTTGCATCCT
Organism: Formicarius rufipectus; assembly: GCA_013399695.1. Taxonomy (NCBI): domain Eukaryota; kingdom Metazoa; phylum Chordata; class Aves; order Passeriformes; family Formicariidae; genus Formicarius; species Formicarius rufipectus. Next base: position 813,188 of record VXAU01001552.1, on the reverse strand, counting down.
GCCAGCTTTGTGGGAACAAGCATTAGGCTTCAGAGACAGCAAGAGCCTGGGATGCACAGGAACCTCTAAACCTCTCCCTTACCAAAACCTTCCCAAAAGTTCATTTCCACCAGAGCAGCAGAAAAGGGAACTAACCATGGCCCTGTCTGTTTGCCTTCCTCACATATCTCAAGCTACTTGTGCTTTGTAAAGAAACCAAATAAACACGCATTTTGCTCACCTGTATATATTATTTCCTGACAGGGCACCAACAAAACAAAAGGGCAGAGGAAAAAAAAAACACCTGCTACTTATTAGTAACTAATTGTTGTTTCACAGCTTCACTGACCTTGCAGCACACACCTAATTCCTCCCATGACCCATGACCAGGAGTCTTCATGTGGAAACAGCACCCACCTGTGTCATTAACATTCATAGTACATCCAGGGGCAGAGCTGTGGCCTCGAACTTCTGCTAGGACACCGATTTATGTTTTATTCCCCCTGTTTTCAGCACCTCAAACTCCTTTGCCTTAAAAAGTCCTTTTTCACTCCACCTTAAATTACCCCAGAAAAGCAGATGCCCACAGTCCTTGGGGAGTCTGCAAGCTGATGTGCTCCCCAAGCTCAAACACAACCTCATGCTGCATATTATGGAGCACAGGAAAAATCAATTCAGAGAAACAGCAGCTATGAGAGTCACTCCTCTTATCTTCTTGGTGAACACATTTTGAAGTGCCAGGTAGAACTGTGAAGGAGCTGGAAGCAGGAAGAGACATCATCTAACTGCTGACAAGGAAGGTTATTTGAGCTTCAGCACAGGCATTTAAAGAGGAAAGAGCACAAAGAGGGTCCTGAAAGACAAGTGACAGCTCAAGGAACACACCCTGGTTCTCCAATCATTTCTGTGACCGGGGTAATGTTTGTGACCACAGCACTCCAGGGGGAATTAGATGATCCATTTAGTAGCAGGTTTGCCTCAGCAGCAGGTTTGAAGTCTGGGGACTACAAACACATCAGCAAGACTGCAGGACTCGAGAAGTGTCTCTGCAGGCCTGGTGTTCCCCAACAAGCTTCACAGAAAACCAGAACTCAAAGAGGAAGAGCAGGTGGAATCTGACCTCAGGCAAGTCACACACTGTTGGTGCTGGCTGCTAAGCCCAGACCTGTTAGGACACCTCTGATTCCCCTGCAGTGCTCGATTCTGCATGTGCTGCTGACTCCAACTCCAGGCTCTTCATGCCAGATCAGGATTTTGGGAGCAGGCAGAGTGTGAGGAACCAGCATGATGGCAGGGCACCTAGTGCTGCCAGACAGAACACCAGCATCTTTGGCAGAGGCAGACACAACTAGGTGCATCAGCTCAGCTGGATCAGCACCAGCATTCCCAAAGCATTTGTGCAGAGCATGGCCCTTCATATCCAAATAACAGCAGCATTTGTGCAAAGCATGGCCCTAAATACCCCAAGAATTGCAGCATTTGTGCAAAGCACCTTTAAGTAGCACCCACAGCTGCATTTCCATGAGCCTTCCAAGAAACTCTCGGCAAAGCCTGGGGAATTTTGGCATCGGTCAATGTCTAAGTTTAGAGAACTTAGAAAAAATTATAACTAAAACAGAGAGACAAATCTCCTTTAATTTCAAAACAAATTTTAATTAAGATACGATAAATTGAAGGATAGCAGTTCCTAGCTATAATATATATATATGTATTCAAGATAAACAAAAACAACCAGGACTAAATGAGTAAAAAAAAAGAAAACCCTGAGCAAAAAAGAACCCTTCCCCTCCCAGTCCCTGTCCCTGGTGGGCACAGAGGTATTTTACAGACCGCAGGTGATGAGATGAGTAGCGGATGCTGGGTTGCCCCCGGGGGGTTTGGTGGATGGGAAGAAAAAAAATAAACCTTGGCGTGTCCCTCCGAAGAGCAGTGTAAATCCTCTGCTGGTGAAAGTGATAGTTGCAGTCTGGTGGCAGTTGCAGCCTAGTGGCAGTCGCAGTCTGCTGGTCCTCTTCTGGATCTGAAGAGAGCCCCCTAGGCCCAAAAATCCTCTGCTTATATTCACTTAGGCTCCGCCCAGTCCCTCCCCCAGGGCAGAGACTTAAACAATGGGTGATTTACTCTGTGAGATAAACAATGGCCTATTTTTGACATCCCTGATGGGCCATTAGCAGACATGACCCCTCAGGTGGGTGTGGAGGCAGAAGAATTTCCTTATCTCATAGAAGTTCCAAAACACCCAGCCTGCAGCCTGAGGGGTGTGCTGTGCCTTAGACAATAGCTGCTAATGTGCCATTGTGAGCAGTTCATGGGAAAAAGTGGCATAGAGGCTTTAGAATACACACCCACACAGTGACAAACTGACCCTGGATACTAAAAACCAGGACAGTCAATGTTTGCAATGACACTTCACAATCAGGAGGAGGGCAGGGAGGCACCTGAAGCAGGAACACACTCAAGCCAAGAGGATATTTAAGTCTGCCTGGATGTCTGGTTCACACACACATGATGTGAGCAGTTGGGACAGCCACACAGGACTCCGGGGCTATAAAAATCCTCAGCATTTTGATCACCAAATATTCTATCCACCCTTGGCTGCATACTTATCACTTCAGAGCAAAATACGTTAAATATAACATTTTGTCTTCCTGAGTAGTACAAAGAACTCTTTCAAACAGTTGTTGACAGCCTTTCAACTATTCCTTTGGAACAGGAACAGCAGAGGAAGGGGAACACAGGCGAGGAAAAAAACCTCTTTGATTTCATGCATCCTGAACACACAGGAAAACGCTTAAGGAGTGAACTGCAACAAAGTACCTTGTGCAAGAATCCAAATAACTGTATTACCTGCTGAAGAATGAAACTGGGAGAGCATGCAGTCATTTCAAACAGTTGCATGTGTCATTGAAACAATGAACCCCTGAGTCAGTGCCTGTCTGGTAAGAGAGCTGTCTAATGGCATCCCAGGATGGTTTGGGTGGGAAGGGACCTGAAAGATCATTCCACCCCCTGCCATGGACAGGGACACCTTCCACCAGCCCAGGTTGCTCCAGTCCAGTCCAACCTGCTCTTGGACACTTCCAGGGATGGGGCAGCCACAGCTTCTCTGCCCAACCTGTGCCAGGGCCTGCCCACCCTTACAACCAGGAATTCCTTCCCAATATCCCACCTATCCCACCCTCTGGCAGTGGGAAGCCATTCCCCCTTGTCCTGTCACTCCAGACTCCTGAAAACAGTCTCTCTATGTTTCTTGCAGCCCCTTCAGGCACTGCAAGGACACAGCTGGGTCACCTCAAAGCTTCTCTTCTCCAGGCTGGACAACCCCAGCTCTGCCAGCCTTTGCTCCCAGCAGAGCTGCTCCATCCTCTGACCATCCTGGTGCCTCCTGCACTCTCTCCAGCAGCTCCGTGTCCTTGCTGTGCTGTTCCCCAGGGCTGGGGGCAGTTCTGCAGGTGGGGTCTCATCAGATCAGGGAGGGGGGGGGGCAGGCAGAAGGTCTAATTCAACTTGTTGAATCCACGATCGAAGTTGGGACAAAACTACCTAATAATGCAGCTTCCCCAGAGGCACAAACCCCCAGAGTGCTGCCATCAGGGGGTGTGGCAGCCCCAGAGGATGCCCAGGCACCCCAAAAGCCCCAGCACTGACTAAGCACAGCTCTGCTGATTGCAAAGAAACCAGAGAGCAAAACAAGATTAGAGCTCAGCGAGATTGTGAATCCAAATAAACAAGACATTTTGAACTGTTTCCAGCATGACTTCAGCACAAAACAACATTTGCACGGCAGTGTAATAGCTTATGTTTTAACTGCATGCGAAGAAAACAGTCACGCAGAGCAGAGTTCAACTGCTCAGCCTTCAAAGGGAGCAACAAGAGCTGCAAGAGAGCCCTGCTGTAGTTCAAAGCCTTCCAGATCAAGGTTAAATGTATTTACATTCACTCCTCAAGCACTTGAGCCCAAGCAGAACACCGCCTCTCCCATCCCCAAACTTCTTGGGTAGGTAATGTGACACTTGAAAGGAGCCAGGATGGCATTACCCATCAAATCCCAGCAGAGATTTCACATCTACAAGACTCACAGAGCAAAAACGAAGCCAAAAGCCCTAAGGAGCACAAGGCAAGAGGATGCAGAGCAATTTTTCCCCTGTGAAGCCCGGTGAGCACACCCTTACGGGAAATCCTATTACTGGGGCCCCTAAGCCATGAATCAATCCCAGAGCGAGCCAGAGCAGCTTCAGGACAAAGGAACAGTCACCAGCTAATTCAGATGACAAACCTGGAAAAGGAAGGATCCCTCTTTAGACTAAGGATTAATCATCAGCAGGTAGGGCCTGTTTTCATTAACTGCAGCCATTTCCTGCCAGCACTTTGCTTGCCTTTTCCAGGAAACAGGGGAGCAGCTCCGTGTCTGGAGGCAAATGGATGAGCAGACAGGACAGAAATTATGAACAGCAACAGAACAAGCCAACCTATTCAATCAGCAGTAGGAAATGCACTGAATCCGGGATGATGGAGCCAACAAACTGAACACAGGGAATATACAACCCTTGTTCCAAAATCCCATTATACCTTTCAGATTTAGATAGGGCCCAAGATGATGCAGCCTGGAGAGGCTCTAGCTCCCCAGTCCCTGGAAGTGTCCAAGGCTGGATGGGGTTTGGAGCAGCCTGGACTGGTGGAAGGTGTCCCTGCCAGTGGCAGGGGGTGGAATGGGATGGGCTTTAAGGTCCCTCCCAACCCAAAGCATTCCAAGACTCCAAACTGTATCATCATTTCCCTGCTTGGACTCCTCTCCCAGCACACTGTCCCTCTGTTACTAAAGGAGGGGGCAGCAGCAGCAGAACATCAGTCTGGCTTCAGGCACTCCCAGGGGATTGCACAGATCCTCCTTGCTTTTAAAACACAACCTGTAGACCTGAGGTTTGCACCAAACCCATCCAGGCAGATTCTGCAGCATCCACTTGCCATTCCTGCTTCCCTGGGATAGGTCCCATGCACGCACCTGGAAGAGCTCGGGGTGGGGGGGATCATGGAATGCCACCTTGTCCCCCAGCCCAGAGCACTGAGTGCTACAGCCAGTCCTGCCTTGGACACCTCCAGGTGTGGACACTCCAAACCTCCCTGGGCAGCCCCTTCCAAGGCCTGACCACCCTTTCCAGGCAGAAATCCCTCCACATGTTCAACCTGAAGGTTGCCAGAGGAGTCAAACAGGAGCTGAGGAGGATGCCCATGGTTTCTCAGAGGATCAACCCAGCAGCAGGCTGGCCTAGTGATGCTGGAGAAGGTGATCCCTGCTGTGTGCAGAGTGGGAACAAAGCAGTGCTTCCACTGGGATAATGGACTTACAGCCTGTCCCCTCGAGAGACCTCCTCCATCAGCAGCAGCTCCAGGGCCAGGCTTCAAGCAAAGCAAAGGTATCACTTAAAAAGTCCATGTCACAAACTTGTGGCCTCCAGAGAGTACAGGAACACTGAAGTCACACTCAGTTCTGTGTATGAGTCATAAATTCTCCCAAAGGCGTTTTTACATGCACAAGACAATATCCAGAAACCAGTCACCACTTTTAACAGATTATTTGACATTTCCCAGGGTGGTGGTTTTTTGTTGGGAGTAGGTAGTGAGGTTTATTTTTTTTGGTGGTGATTTCTTGTTCACCTTCTTTTCAAACATCTGCTCTAGCCAACTGCTGCCCACTTAACTGGGAACTCTGACTACTGAGTAGTCTGCACTGGAATTGACTTTTAACCATTCCAAGCCCTTGCTGTATCCACACACATTTCTAGTTCTGAACAAGCAGCTCAAGCACAAATGTCTTGAAGAGGCAGCACATACACTGAGGCTCTGTTCCCATGGAGCTAAATTTGGGAGGGAGAAGCACACCTGACTGCCACAGGCTTAAACAAAAACCACTGGGGCACAGAAACCCAGCTCCAGGCACAAATCCCTGCTTTGCACTCCCTGTCTGCTTTCCACAGGCACTGTCACACTGATCACACAGCAGCCACAGCTTGCCTTGCTCTCTGAGCCTGGGGTTTCTCCTTCACAGTCACTGAAACTGAAGTCCAAAAGAGAGTTCAGCACACAGCCCCATCAGGCACATTCTGTGCTGAGGATGAGTGTATTTATATAACAAAAGGCTTCCTGGATTATTTTAAGGCTCATGTTCTGCAAAGCGAACAATTGAGGAAAGGGATGTTTTTCCTTTGTTTAAAAAATACTCATATTGAGAAGAAAAAAGAGCCATTGAAAAGACACAGTGTCTTGGGATTCCACTCTGAGAGATCCTGGACCTCAGCAAACAGCCATCCATGTGCCCTGTGTGGCCAGAACATACACTGAGATAAATCCACAAAACACACAGACCCCAGACACCAAGGCACCTGTGAGTGTATCTGCACAGAAATGACAAGCTATGCCACACAATTACAGAATCCCAAAATCCCTGAGGCTGGAAAAGCCCTCTCAGCCCACAGAGCCCACCTTGTGCCCAATGCCCACCTTGTCCCCCAGCCCAGAGCACTGAGTGCCACGGCCAGTCCTGCCTTGGACACCTCCAGGGATGGGCACTCCAAACCTCCCTGGGCAGCCCCTTCCAAGGCCTGACCACCCTTTCCAGGCAGAAATCCCTCCCCATGTCCCACCTGAACATCTCCTGGTCATTCCCTCTGCTCCTGTCCCTGCTCCCTGCAGCAGGGCCCGACCTCTCCCAGCTCCCCACTCCTGGCAAGGACTTGCAGAGCCAGAAGGTGCCCCCTGAGCCTCTTTTTCTCCAGGCTGAGCCCCCCAGCTCCCTCAGCCCCTCCTGCTGCTCCAGCCCCTTCCCTGCACAAGCTCCAGCCGCTCTGTGTCTCTTCCAGGAGTGCCCAGAACTGGGCACAGCCCTCCAGAGGTCCCAGCAGTGCCAGCACTGGGGACAATCCCTGCCCTGGGCAGAGGGAACAACCCAGCAACACAAGCCCCACAGCATTTGGTGTGAATCCTTCCCAGAGCAGCCTCTTGCACTGCACCTGTTGGTGTTCACCTCTGTTCAACCTGCATTAAACTTTAATTAATGGGTTACTGCATTATTCACAGTGCTGCATGCACAGCAAACAGAAGCTGAATCAATGCAGAGGCAGGAGCTCCTGGGGTCTGCTAAGTGTCTTCCGCTCTTAATAGGGATGAAGTTAAAGGAGGGTGGGGAAAAGAGGGATTTCTCATGACTGACTGAAACAAGCCTAGATACTACAATTTGTCCTGATCAGCTGTGGCATAGGTGCAGCTTTCAGGAAGGAACAATCTGCTCAGACCAAATCCCTGACCTGCAAAATGCAAGCAAGAAAAAATAAAAAAGAATCTGTTCCCTCAATTTCAGCAGCTGTGATGTTTAGTCACAGCATTTTCCTCATTGTTTGTGGCGCAATTTCTTAGAGTTTCGGTGGAAAAGCCACTAAACGTGTTAGTTATTCAACTCTGGAGATCCAGATAGAGGCAGTAATGGGACAGACCCACGAGAGGGGCTAAACCCAGCTTTTCCAAAACCAGATTTGCTCAGGACATCCCAGGAATTAAAACTGCATCAGGAGGAGTCACTGCTAAGAGCTGCTACTCTGCCCTCTCAGAATCAGCCACTTCAGGCTCACTGATATTCCACAACATTTGTGGGAAAAGGCAACAGCTTTCACAGCCAGGAATGGGAGGCACAGGGGGCTTGGTTCACTCAATGTGCTGGACACTGAGGCTACATGTAAACAAACAGCAGCTTTTAAAACAATTATCAAAATCTGTGCCCAGTAGCTCCACTTTTATTTCTGATTTTTACTACACCTTCAGCTCTTCAATCAGTCACTGAGCTTTCCAGCAAGGATCAAACTAAACAAAGCCACAATAAATCTTACAAGATGCCTTTGAGAAAATTCTCACACAGCTTCAAAGAATCATTAAAAGACAAAAATAAAACTCCAAGCAGCAAGAAAGGGTATATACCTAGCTTATTTTCATTTTGCAGGTCATTCATCTACGTCAAAGGCAGAACTGGGAATGGAAAAACAGGTGTTCCAGCCACCAGTCAGGTTCTCTACCCAATATATCCCTCCAGTTTAAACAGCCAGAAGGGCAAAGATTTCCTTACAAGTAGGGTTTGGGGAGCATTTATCCACAGCCTACATCTTGTCAAGTCTTACTCTTAGTTATCTTTACCTGGAGGCAGGAAAAAGGAACTGAACTAAGTTATCTTTCAGTTGCCTTTCCCTAAGATTTTACCATTTAGTACTGGAGTGTGACAGTTTGGGTAATACCCAAAGGAAAATGTACATTTGTCCATCCAAATCCAAACCCAAACCAAGAACCTGCCCAAGTGCAGGCCACAGCAAACAGAGTACTGAATAAATACACCAAAAACAAATGCAAAGTTCATCTCCTTACCTGAAATTGCTTTTCCACCCAGAGCACTCGATGCATCAGGTTAGAAGCTCACGATGGACGGGAGAGTCAAAGCACAGAAGACCTGCTGCTGGCTGCTTCTCACAGTCATGAGAGTCACTGTTAAAAAAACCACCAAATAAATAATGACACAGCTGCCAGCATCAGGAGTGATTAGAGCATGAAAATGACCTCAAGGTCTACTGATAGCTGGGACATACAGGAATGACCATGTTAACAAGGAAACAGAGGTGGTTTGGGGTAAAAGAGACCTTGAAGATCACCCAGTTCCACCCCTGCAGCAGGCACACCTTCCACTAGCCCAGGTTGCTTCAAGCCCCATCCAACCTGGCTCTGAACACTTTCAGGGATGGACAGCTGCATTTTAAAAAATTATTTCCAAAAGGACTGATCAGAAAGAGAGCAGAACCTTATGGCCCAGAGGCACTACTGTACCCAGAGCACATCCTCCTGCACTGAGCAAGCAATCCAGCAGAACTCCTGGGACACACATTGCCTCGTGGAGCACAGTCTGAGGGAATAAACCCCAGCATTAGCTTTGAGGGGACCTGGTGAAGCCACTCTGGCTCTGAACCCACCATCACACCAGATGTTTTGTTGACAAGTAAGATGAGGCAGAGGGAGTGCAGAAGGAAGGCCAATAAAGCCTTTCCTGATAGTCTTCAAGATAACAGAGATCATTTACAAGGGAAGGGAAGAACTTGCAGTGAAGCAAACTGAAAAGCAAAATACAGTGTGGCCAAAATCCTCAGGTGGCATCAGCCAGGGAAGAGGTGTCCTTCCACCCCTGTTACCTCCTGAATAGCTGAACAGAGCCAGCAGCTTCCCACAGGCCATGCCATCCTGACACTGGGAAGCAAATCCACTCTGTATCCAACCCCTCCAGCTCCCAAGGGAGCCAAAACCAGGGCAGGGGGCTAGAACAGAACCAACCAGCCCCCTGTACTCTGTCAGGCTCTTCCAATTTAACTTTCAGAGAAGGGAAAACCAGAAGGGTCTCCCTTCTCCATATGCATCAGACAAAGGAGTGCAGTTCATACACTGCCATTCAGGTACCACCTGGGGAGGAGGGGAGATAACTAACTCATGCTGTGCTTGCTGCAGCAGAACCTCCTCCAAGGAACAGACTGCCAGGAGCACAGCAGTCCTCCTCTCCTGGACCCCTTCTTAGCTGTGTTTGGGACTACTTGGAGACTTGCTTTGGGGGTTTACCCTGCAATCTGGCCTCACCTTGGAGGAGATTAACCCACCCAAGGGCCTGGGGAGGGTGACACCCTCCAAGCACCCATGAGACACAAGACCCCTCTGGGTGACAGGTGGAAGTCACAGCTTTATTCCTGGGGGATGGAGCCACACAGGGAAAGCCTTGCCGGCCTCCTGCAGGAGTTAAGTGCTGACAAAACCCAAGCGGAGTCATCCATCCCATGCCTTCAGGACAGAGGGAGGCTCTGTTGCCAGGAGTAACCAGATGTTATCTCCTAAGAGCAGCTGCCCTCCCGAACACATCACATCTGCTCACTTCCCAAGCTTCCTGAACCCCCAAAACCCACCTGCCTGCCCAAGACCCGAGGCAAAGCCAGCCTGCTGCAGCCCTCCCTGCAGCCAAGGGACAGCCCCAAAGCCTGCACACCCTCCCGCTCTGGTGGGAAGGGCAGTTCCCCATGGCGCGAGGCACCAAGCGCCGCTCGGATGTCAACACGCGCTTCGGGTGAGCTCCACCAGCTGCAGCCTCTTCCTCTCTGCTGGAGAGCCACCCAGAGCCTGGGAGGACACGTCTCCTGCCACATCCAACGACTATCCCTGCCCAGTTGGAAGCCAGCAGAAGGAATTCACGCTGACAGCCTGCTTTGGGCACTACCAGTTGGGCTGACAGCGGGGCAGCGGGGCGAGATTAGTGCTCACCCCCGTCTCTCCCATGGCATGCACAGCACTGCCTCGTGTCATCTGACAGACCCTGACATTTCTCGGGTCCTTCTCAGAGAACAAAAGGTCTGCCTCACCCCAATCGATGAGCCCCCACGTTTGCACAGCAGGGGCTGCTGCTCTGCTGAGGTAGGAGCTGCCAGAAGTGTTAACATTCCTGAGGGAACAGCTCGGTTCTGGAGTTGCTAAGAGATAGGGGAGCTGGAGCCTCACGAGAGAAACCCGTATCTATTTTAGCATCTAAGGTGACAACGCCCAGCCCTGCCTGTGCCACCGCTCGCTCTCGCAGCCACAGGATTCCTTCCACGCAGAAGCACCAGTCGAGAAGAAATCTGAAGGTTTTTGATGCTACCCAGATCGATGCCTGAAGTTACTTGCCTGCCTTGTTCTCCACGTCACAACACAGCCAAGGACTCTCAGTGAACAGGACCCCAAAGAGCCCCCAGAGCATCGCTGGCTCACTCACACATTCACCACCTCCCAACACCTGATCTCACAGAGGAGAGCAAGCTCAGGGCTGAAGCTGCACCTCTGACTAATGCATTTGAAGAGATCACAGCCAGTGGGAACCTGTAGGATTGCCAAAAAACACGTGATTCCTTTAGCCATCATTCAATTTTTTTTTTCTGGTGGATGCTACCCTTATCATCCACGTGGAATTCCAAGCAAACCAACCATCCACATGGTTCAGGAGAGTTCAGTGGCCACATCTGAGTGCCAAGGGCCACTTTGGGTGGCTTGCCAGAAGTGAAGCTGTCCCGCTGTGCTGCCCATCAGCCCAGACATCTCTCCCTACCCACACGCTCTCCAGCACCACCACTGCAGCAGTAGCAAGAGCAGCAAGTATCAGGAATGTCTCTGGATTAACCAGCTAAGGATTGTTTCCTGGAAAAGGCACCCTGCTGATTAGAGGGGCATTTTCATTTCACACCCCAGCACATGGTAATTCCACATTTCACCAGCCTTTCCCACACCCACCACCTTTGATTTTCCTTGGCCAGACTGAGGTACTTCCTAAAGTGCTCTGCAGAAATTCAGCCTGTATAGATCACAGCTCACCAACCCAGTTCGCTTGTGGATTAATGAAATCAAATTAATTGATTTAGAGACAACGTAAGGGATCTCAAGAGAATGTTTAGCTCATTTCTAAGATGTCATTTTAATCCTCTTCACAGTTAATTCTTTGAGCACAGGAAGCCAGTAGAATTGGGGATGCAGCTCTTACACAGAAAAACATCTCCAAGGGCAGGGCTAATCTCTGAACTACCTTGCAAATGGATCCTAATCTACAGTTGCTATCTCTGCACTCTTCTTGTGGAGACAATAAAAACAAGGTGAAAGGGTCTGCAAGGAAACAGTGACCCTCATTTGGTTGATGTAGATCTGCAGGAGGGAACCACTAACGACCACCCTCCCCTCCAGCTTTTGCCATTATATTTAAGGGTTACTTCCATTTGACATTTTTGTCTTTAGTTGTAAAAAGCAGAATATTCTTAGCTCCCATTCCCAGTTTGGGAAGATTCAGAGGCACACTGTTTTTAAGCGGTGCCTGGTGACCCTGCTCAGAGACATCCCTTCCATCTTTCCCACATTGTAAGCTGAGGCAAACTTGCAAACTCATTCCTACCATCCCAAACTGTAATAAAACTTACCACCACGATCTCCAGCAATATAATGACATGAATTAGCAAGGTTTGTCACTTTTTTTTAGTTCCTGCAGTATCTCGGTGACCTGACAAAACCTGAACCCTCCAGAAGGAGGCTGAGTCCCCCCCCCCCGTTTCCAAAATAATCATTCTTCTTCTCAGACCTCCTTCCCACTTTCTTGTTCATCCTTCCAAAAAAACACCTTGCAGGACACACTTGTCTCCCAAAATCTGGTCCCAGCATGACACAGTTGGACCCTGAGGGGTAACACACTGATATTTTCAACTGCCCCCAAAGGGTGAGAGGCTCACAATTTTCCAGATCAACCTGAAAATACTTTGAAAAGAAAAAGTTTAGTTAACTCTAAAAAAGCAAGTTATGACTGGACTAGAAAACATAACATGAAGCACACTGCAGCTACTCACAGTAAGGTCCTTGTTGGGGTATTCCCAGTTGGACCTATCTAGATAAAAACCCGAAGTGTGATCATTTGGGCACATTCATGATAAGGAGTGCAGGGAATGACCAGAGTTACAACCTCTGCGTGCTCCTGGAACAGGCAAGGACACCAGTGAAGTTTCCTGTCACCCACTACCAACAGAAACTGGTTCAATTTGGTTATTACACTGCTTAATGTTCCAAACTAGACTGGTGTTTGGCATCTCATGGATCATTTTCCATTGACTGGTGCCTATTCTGGCTTTACAGGAGCTGGAAGGGAAAGGGATGGGATGAAGGCGAAGGGCCCCATGACAAGCACAGTCTACAGGCTTCTGCTAAGGGGATGGAGGCAGAAGTGGTTCACCTTGACCTGTAGCACCACTACATATCAGAATTCCCATTGTATTTAAACACATGACTTACTCCCAAAAGCCTCCCTGTCACGTCATCCACTGATATAGAAACAAACCACAACAGCTTAAAAACGTAGTTCTTCCCATTCTGGAAGTGCCTTGAAACAACAGGACTTCAGACACATCCCACCTCTGCGAGAGGGAACAGCTGAGACTAAGCCATTGCAGAGACAGACAACACAGGAAGTGCTTTGGGAAAAGGTCTTCACAGACCAGAGAGTTCATCTCTGGTGAACTAAAAAATGGCAGATTTTTTAGTTTTTAACATGAAAATCATTACAAGTATGAGATTTCTCTGGGTGGAACATGATTCCTGCAGAGCAATGGTGTGATGACCTGGGAGAAAGTGGAGAGCAGGACAGATGCTGGTGCGTTTCCATGTAGCTTTCAAAGGAAGGATGGCAAGAACAGAACTACAGAGCCACTGTGCAGTCTGGGGAGATCCCAGGAAACCAGGAGAGCACCATCCCAGACCTGCTGGGTGCCTTTCTAGCCCCAGCAGGGTTAGGAGCTTTAGTCTGGACTAGCCTCTGGCATGGGATCCTGCGCTGGTGCCTGAACTTTGCGAGCCCCGTTGCATCACCAGCACGCTTCTCCAGGGACACTGAGCTGCATTCCACAAGTACCACTGGAGGCAGGAGGCTCCACTGGGCAGGGAGGTCAGGGCATACTCTGCAAGACAGCTGGCAAGTTCTATGCTCCTCACTCAAGCCTCGCAAGCAAGATAAAAGCCAGGGGAAAATCCAAAACAAACCCAACTAAACATGTTCTGCTCGAGTGGCAAACACCTCCAAAGGTGCCCAAGCAGTTTTTCCTAAGTTACTGCAGCAGTTAAGTATAAAAAAAACATGCAATGAAATTTATAAAAGAGGTTTCCTTGAGCCCTTTCAATACTTTATATGTGGGTCACTTCTAAACAGGAGATCTGCAAGATAATTACGCTGATACCAGCCCAGCAAACTCCCCAGGCACGCAATGCATGGGCAGCTGTCACACTTGAACCTTTTCAGTTCATCTCCCTGCCCAGGCAAATGCCAAACACAGGCTGCAGACTGGGAAAAGGGAAGGTACTGCTCCTGCAGCACCTCTGGGCCACAGGCAGCACACCCAAGGGCAGGGACTGCTTTTCACAGACCCCCTTCAGCACTGCCATCACTCAAGGAAAAGTCTGGCATTTGCCTCCACTAGTACAGCCCTCAAAGTCAGCCACCCCAAGCTGCAGGGCTTGTATTTTTATTATAGCCACATTTTTAAAAATATTAAAAGATTAAAGAAAATAAAACAAGCAAAAGAGGCACTACCCAAACCCCTCAAAGCTGCTCTGCTGCATCAGTTAAAGACATGTAAGAGCAGCTAAACTCCCCTATCAAGGCTCTGTCTGAGATTTTGCCTACTTTCAGCTCCAGGAGGTTCCTGAGCCTGGATTTAGTAGCTCTCTGGGTATAACTCACCCAAATAGATGCTTGGCTTTCCCTCCACCCCTCCTATTTAAAGTCTTTATATCCTCAATATCACCTGGCAAGGAGTGCCACTGTAGGGAGAGGGCAACCCACGTGCCACTGCCCACTCCTTGGGACTCCAGGGGCTACTGCATCCTGTCCTTCTCAGCCAGGTAGGAGGGAAGGCAACCCTGTTTCTGGCTCCCAGGCCGTGCACAGCCTCAAGCAGGGACGTCTGCACTCCTGCCTAACTTCTGGAGCCATCACAAGCTGTGGAGTTTCCTCCCTCAGCTCTCACTCACAAACACCAGGTTACGATGAACAGGTTGGGAACACTCTCCCCTCTGTAATAACACATGGGGGCATTTAGCATTTAGAAATGCTTTACTATAAAATAACATATACCACAAATGTGCTCCTTCCTCTGGAAGCAAGTTGTACAGAAAGACACTATCACTAGGTTCCTCCATGATTCATAAGGGGCCATGTTAATATTTTTAAGCACATTTCTAGGGGTCCCTACTTACAGCCCAGCAACATTCAATGGAAATTAAGGGGAGGGAAAACCACCACAAACTGTTCCATAAATAAAAAAATACTCTGGTTATGGATGCCAGTAATTTTTCCGCCAGTAAATGTCTTGGAATGTGATACGCCAATCAAAATTTGCATTTAGATATGACATGCTGCCCCACTACATCCCACTGCTGATCCTCAGCTCTGTTAGAGGTCCTTGTTCCCACTAGCACGTTCCTGATGGCTGCATTCCACTCCGAGGGGAAAGGCTGCCTGTAAGCAGTTTATACAGATGCTTTGTTTATCCAAAAATATTTAAGCTCCAAGAAACATTAGAGCAAGACATAGATTTCAGCATTTGCACAGGAAAGAACTGCAACTCCTACAGACACCGCCAGCAGCTTTCTTCCTTCAGCCTTTCCAACCATAAAAGAGCATTTTGCTAAAGCAAAGCTGCAAACAAAAAGCAAAGTGTATTCTCTTAGTAGAGCTACAAAGGGCTGTTACAGCAGGGCAGGGAACAAGCAGGGGACAAAGCAATGGTGCCATTTCACTTCTGCTCATTTGTTCAGAGCAGATCATTGATTAATCAGTGGAGAAAACCCAATGGCGCAGCAGAGAAACCAAAAACTTAGGGGGGGTCTTCCCCAGTAAGCAGGCTCTCGAAAAATACTCTAACAGGCAATTTCCATGCAGGTTGGCCCACAACTTCCCTTGCAGAAGTGAAATCCATCCAGCAGATCACCTGCTTGCCTCAAGTCTTGCAACAGTCACACCCACTTTCAAACACACCTGTGCCCCAAGCACACCAGTGAGGCTGTTAAGACAATAGGAATTACCCACAGTGGCCACCAGAGACACAAAGCATGACAGTCAAACAGCAATCACAATTCCACACTTCCCAACCACCCCAGCAGTGCAGAACTGGAAGACAGGAATACTAAAAATGTTACTGCTTAAAAGCAGCAGCTCATTGTCCAGCTCAAAGCTCTTCCCATTTGAAGACAAGCTGTGGACACAATCCCTGTTTTAGGAGAGTAAATAACATGCTGGACCCTCTTGCTAAGGCCAGGATGTTGAGCTTGGGGAATTTTTTTGGAGGGAGTGGAGGACAAGTATCTATTTATCTCCCACTCCACTGGTTCTGTAGAAGTTATCAATTAGTGCATTTTCCTGTGCTGCCTCCTTATCTGTCTCTGCAGGCTTGACATCCCAGAGCTCCAGCTTCCTGCTTTTCCTGGGATATGGTTTCATTCTTATCACCCTGCCAGGAAATCCCCAACCACAGGCTGGTTCTGTACCAGTTCCTCACTTCCACAAACTGCCTATGAAATCAAGGGACTTATCTCAAACTACAAAAAAACAAACAAACAAAAAAAAACAAACAAAAAAAAACCAACAAAAAAAAAAACAAAAAAACCCAAACAAACAAACAAAAAAAAACAAACAAAAAAAAACCAACAAAAAAAAAAACAAAAAAACCCAAACAAACAAACAAAAAAAAACAAACAAAAAAAACCCTACAAGACTATTTTTCAAGCCCAGTCTTGTGCTGTTAACCCCTATAAACATAAGATTACTAGGTGAGGCTCAAGAGTTTAAACAAAAATGAGTAGTTATCTCAAGTCCCTGATGAGACCCATGAAGTAATGAAAAATAATCCCAGCTTGGATGTGAGAACACAGATAATTTCAGTCTTGTTTTACAAAGCCAAGAAGTACATTAGTGCTCAGTACTGGACAAGTGGTAAGACCAAGATGGGATTGTTTGGGTGTCCCATACAGGGCCTAGAGCTGCACTGATGATCCTTGTGGGCCCCTTCAACCGGGAATATTCCAAGAGTTTAAACCAAACAGGTTTCAATTTCCAGTTTTTCCTTACACTAGGGAGGAAAGAAGTTACACCAGGCATATTAAGTGCCAAAACCCACTGTTTTGCCTAAATGCAACCCACAGACCCACCTGCAGCACTTCTGAGGTACAACCTACGAAAGCAGCAGGTCGTGCAAGATTTTCCAGTTTTAAAGGAAATTTAAAAAAAAAAGGCAAAGAACTGTAGTGCACCCTGACAGCACAGGAGGGGCAGCCTTGTCACAGACCAGAAGGATCACACAGCACCTCCAGCTTTCACAAGGCCCCTGCAAGCTCTGCAAGTGAGATGTCTCTTCCTTTCTCCTAAGACACTTTCCAAATTGCAGGGAGAGGATGCCAAGCTCGGAAACACCCCAAGCACTCAGCACTGGAGCAGCAGCCCCAAGGCCACAGGGGTCTCAGGCTCTGCTGCCAGTCACGGGCAGTGCTGCCTGTACCACTGAATTTACCTGTCAACACTAAAGCAAAAAGACTTTTGGGAGACAGAAGTGACTTTCAGCCTCCCTGTGTGCTCCCATCCTCTGGGAACCCCAGTAAGGGGACACAGCCATCCCAGTTAGCTCAATGGTCATGGTTCCAGCACGCACAGAACCAGCCACTACTGCCAGTGCACTCTGAATGGTTTCAACTGGTGACAGAACAATCCATGGCCACCTCACCAGAGACTTTTTCAAGCCAGAAGACAGTAGCATAGAAAATAAACCTACCCCCTTCACTTTCAGGGACTTCCAAGGGTTTTCCTCACCTCAGGGACATTATAACACTTTTGCCTGCTTCAGCTCCCATTTGTTTTGTAATTTGGGGTCTGATTTAACAGGCTAGAGAGCACGGGAGCATTAACTCAGTCCCACCTTGGTGATAACAGCCTGCACCACTCCGCACAGATGGGTTTTGGTGAATAGTAGAAGTCCTCTCAGCACAGGGCAGTAGTGAAATATGAAATGAGTTGTGCTGCCTCATTTCCCACTCCTCTACATAACACAGTTTATTTTTAACTATAACTTCTGATGCAGGAGGGATGGACCGGCACAACAGCTGCAAGCAAGCTTGGAAACACCAAGAGGGAGACAGTTCCACTCCCTGTTTTGTTACAGTAACCGCACTTTTACCTCACATTCAGTATTTCTGGAGTCACCTGGATGTCATCTTCACAGGTGGCTTCCTCACAGTCACAGGCTGCTCACAAAGGGCCTGTCACAACCCCAAAAACTGCCTCCCAAAAGGGAGATTCAGGTTGGACAGCAGGAGGAATTTCTTCATGGAAAGGATGATCAAACACTGGAAGGGGCTGCCCAGGGAGGTGGCAGAGTCACTGTCCCTGGAGGTGTTTAAGGAAGGACTGGACATGGCACTCACTGCTCTGGCCTAGCTGACAAGGTGGGGATTGGGCACAGATTGGTCTCAATGCTCTCTGAGGTCTTTTCCAACCTAAATGATTCTGTGATCCTTGTGAACTAAAGCAAACACTGGGGATTTTTCCCTCTTGCTTCATAGGATTGAACGAGCTGGACCAGGTATGGAGGAGGAATACTGAGCAGGTGACTCCCGAGTGGTATGAGAACCTGTAAGTTAGTAAAGCTCTTGCCTAAGTTCCTTCCTCTCTTTCACAGGCAGGATTTCTAGTGTATCAGGCACAACTCAGAGATCTCTCACAGTCCCTTACAGCCAGGGACTAAGCCCAGCTTAAGTGAGGCAGCTTTCTGCCACGACACTGAACTTGTCTTACTTGCTTTAGCCCAGTGCTGGGGTGCCACAGCCAGTAGTGGGAAGCAGGAGGAAGGCAGAGCAGCACACACAAGCAGTCACTCAATCCATACCCACTCTCTGGGAGTATTCATTTCCACAGCTGGGTCCACAGAGAAGCTGCTGAGGTGCAGCCTGCTCCCACATTCCACACACCAGGCCTGTTCCTTGGAAATCCAGGGGCCAAGTGTGCTGGAAGGGCTTTATTCCCTCGTGGCTGTGAAACAACAGCAGCAAACCTCCTATCAGCAGTGCTCAGAAGGGACACAGACCCCAAAGTCCCCGCTGTCACCTGTCCTATGCCCCAAACTCAGCAGGAACATCCTCCTCCTCCTGACTCGGGAAAAGGATTCATCCATTCACCGCAAGGAAAGAA
Organism: Formicarius rufipectus; assembly: GCA_013399695.1. Taxonomy (NCBI): domain Eukaryota; kingdom Metazoa; phylum Chordata; class Aves; order Passeriformes; family Formicariidae; genus Formicarius; species Formicarius rufipectus. The sequence continues at coordinate 794,419 of VXAU01001552.1, read as the reverse complement.
TAAGCGGGACACCTGCACGGAGGGCAAGGAATTAAAGCTGGACTGGCGCTTGACCGATCTCTGCTGCAAGTAAAAGTCAAGTTACAAGGTGGCACCTGGATCACCTGTGTTTAACTGGTACAGAAAGCAACGCGTGAGAGGCTGATAGGCAGCAATTGTCCTGTGTTAAACATCAGAACATGCCCGGTGTGTGATGCAAATTATCTTTACATCTCAGGACGGGGTTTTAAATGGGCTTAACACACCCGCACTAACAAATGGCAAATGACTCGCTAAGTGCAAGGGGGAGGGTCATCCCTGCTGGAAAGCAGCACAACATGTCCATAAATAAACTAAGTTCAGCTGTAACAAAACAAGTACATCTGAGCCCTAAGGAAGCAAAATAAGTAAGATAAATTGCAACTTCCAGCTACAAAAGTTGTTTCAACTTTCAGAGGTTCCCACAGTCCGCAGACGAAATTTCCTTCATGTACTTAAAGTTCTCTACCCTCTGTCTTGCCCTAAAAATCAACTTGGAAAAGCAATTAAACTCATAAAAGGAATTTTCTACACCACACAACCCTGCCAGGCTGCAGTAATCGCTTTTCAGTCTTGTTCCTGCTGGGCATTGCTGCAACAACTTCCCTGTGCAGTTCAATAAACAGTACGGGACAGTCACCTCCCCAGGTTTCAGGGGAACGACAACTGGTGTTCCGGCAGAAACTCCAGATGAAAAAAGAAATCCTTTCAGCAGTTACACACTGAGAATTGCCACCAAGCCAGGTAAGGAACACACAAGGATTCTGACCCAGCTCTGAGCACACAAGAGATCCACCAGTTGAGCATTCGATGCTGGCAAAGGATCCAGACTCTCCGGGATGAAGGAGCTGCCACATCCCAATCTCACCATCACCATTCCTTGAAAGCCTCTCAGACCCCAAAACCACAAGTGTGACCAACCTGCTTTGGAGCTGCAGCAACCCCGCTGTCCCACCCAGGAGCCCTCATTTTGGTATTTCAGCATCAGCCTTTTCCTTCCGATGGTTTCTGGGGTAAACTTTAACACCACACCCAGTTACCAAACAGCGGGCTTGGAGAGATAAGTAAGTTTCCTCGAGAACCCAAGGCCACTGTATTGGAGGGGGAAAGGGAAATTGCTTGCTCCTGTGAGAAACACTAAGATGGAAGTGTGAAAACTGCACCTGGACAGATGTGGGGGATTAGTANCCCCCCCGGCTTTTGCACTGCTTCCCTTTCTGGAAGGCCATCTCCTGTAAAACATCCATTACCCAAGTTTGTCATTTGCTTTCTAACACCAAACAACCTCTTCAAATGATTTATGAGCAGTGCAAAAACACTGCACTGGCAGGAGAAAAAAACTGGGCTCCACCAGTGTATTTGCAGGTCTGACCTGAACAAAGCAACATATTTCCACTAAAAAGCAACAGAAAATAAGGAAGAAAGTTGAGCTGTATCTTCCATAAAAAGCAAAAGTGCTGCTAGGGCTGAAGAGAAGTCCTGTGCTCAGGATCAAGGGCTCACTGTCAGCGGAAAGGACCTTCTCTCCAAGGCACAGAAGAGCCCAAGACACCTTGTTCAGAAGGGATAACAGGAACATAACACTAAAAGGAGCAGTGGCACCATGTAAACATCCAAACTGTGACAACAAACCAACCCAGTTGAACATGGTTGTTTGTGCCTGTTTCTCCTGAACAGCCCAACACAACACTAACCCAGCAGCCCTGCTTTACAGGATTTGGGGCTGGAGCCACCCACTCTCAGTTTCCACTGTGAGCATGGAATCTGAGCCCCCAAGGTTGCTAGAAACATCAGCAGTAGCACATAATCCAGTTCTCAGCAAAAGAAAGGTTGGACACAACCACACAGCAGGTTGGACAAACCTGTTGGCTTTAGACGTTGCAAAAATGTGGTTTCAGGATGCACCTCCCCACAAACACAGGGTCAGGAACCTGCTCCATCTCTCCCAAAGCCCCCTGCAAAGTCTTGGGACTCACCAAGCCACTGCTGAATCCCTTTAATTGCTGGGAGGGATGGAGGGAGAGGCTGCAGGAATTGCAGGCAGCTGTGCCTCCCCTACCTGGCCCTGCCCTGGGGGGAGCCTTATCCCTCCCTCCAGGCTCAGGCTTGTGTTTGCTGGGAAAAGCAGGTCTGGAAGCTGCTGGATGTCAATAAGTGGGCTGGTCCCCTGCAGAGCAAGTAGGGCACGGTGACACAGCACAGTGACAGGGCACAGTGCCACGTGTGACCTGGCTAGGAGCAGGGGTGGCACGCCTTCACTTTTATTTTTGTCCTGGCTCAGTGGCAGAGAGCTGGGGAGAACCCAGGCACTGGCAGCGAGCAGCATGAGGGTCCTCCATCCCCTCCCCTCCCCTGCACCTCTGCAAACGGCGTTTTGGGTCCAAAGAAAGCGGCAGGAAATGTGGCAAAGCATCTTCCCAGTCCACACAACCCCATCCTTGGTATCCCAGTTCCTTACACCTCGACCTTGGAGAGGTGTCCCAGTCCCCACATGCCTACACCTGGAGAGGTGTCCCAATGCCCATAATTCTGAACTTGGATGGGTGTCCCAGCCCCAAAACCCCACACCTGGAGGGATGTCCCAGCCCCCACAACCCCACACTTTTAGGGAATGGACATGAGGAGGTGGAAGACACAGAGGAATGGGAAGACCAATTCGGGAAGCCATGGAGAGGTGATCTGAGAGTGTCTGATTTGAGCTGCAGTTCTGAGTCTTGCACAAAGCCCTCCTCACTCTGAAGAACTACCACCAGAGGTGACAAGTTGAATTTGGGAATATTTGCCAAGCCATGCTGGGAATACTTCTATTAATTGGGCTTAAAAACACGTGGCTTTGCTGCACATCAGCACTTCCACCGGAGGAATAAGTTAAGTACACAGCTTTGGAAGCACCTAAGAAAGTCTCCAGATAAGGGAATAGCTCTGCTCCTCCTTCTCCTCTTCCCACTTGCCTGAGGCACTGCAGGAACGGTGCTGCCCTCACTCTGCCAATGTAAATCACAGCAATAAAAACACCAGTTAAGGCCAGAAAGGTACTTTGCTCCAGACAATCGTGCAGGACAATCTGTCTTCCAAGAGGCTGGCTAGAACACTCAATTTCTAAGAAGTTCAGCCCAAATAAAATATGTAGGTTATTAAGCACCCAGGAAGTCACTTCACATAAATGTCCATGGAGTAATTCACTTCTGCTTTATGAAAAATGAAATGTTTTTAAAGCAGTCCTGGAAAGGAAACAAACCCTCCAATTCAGGAGAGGATAATACTCCACCCAGAGAAGCCATTAAAGAAACCATACTTTTTTTTTTATTTATCTTAATCCCTCACCTATTTTCGAGGCTCTAAACACAGCAAGATCAGCTCCCCAAACACGGCACGTTTCACTCTGCAGAATCAGTGGAAACAAATGGACTTTTCCTCCCTTCCAGCCGAAGTTTGTGCTGCCTCTTTCAGTGACTATCAGCAACACAAAGAGCAAAACCAAAGAGATGCAAGAGCTGCACACAACCATGCTGCACTCAGGCACAGCTCCAGCAGCCCAAAATCCAGCAGCCCCAGGCAAAGGGACTCAGAGGCACCCGAGCACTTCTCTGTGACAGCAGTGACTTGCTCCAACTGAACATGGAATAGCACAAGTGGAATACACTGGAATACACCCCCCAAGCATTTGAGGCTGCACAGGGCTCTGTCCCAGCTGTCCCAGTTCAGGAAAGTACTGGGGAACAAGGAAGTCTGAGCATTCCCAGCTGTCTGCACACATCCTGTCACTGCACTGGGTATTCACCACAAGCAAGTCCTTTAGTTGCTCCCCAAAACAACCCCCACAACTGCCTCTCACAGGGTGCTTTTAGATCAAAATCAGAATCAAGATCAGGACACATCAGTCACAAGAGAAGGTTGTTGACACAGCTGACACAGTCACTGCAGGAGTTATTCCACTCCAGGAGTGCAGAGACTGCCATGAGTATTTTTCAGGACACAGACCTGGAAGAAGCTGGTTACTGCATTGCTGTTTCCCTCCTGAGAAGGTTCTACCCTGCCAGGTAAACCACAGTGCATCTCTCCAAAACTTCATGGAAAACCCTCAAAAAGTGGAAAGAGAGAAGGTGGGGGGAGAAAAACCAGCTCTGTGACAGCCATGAGTTAGACCAGTCCAGACAGCTCCCTTTCAGCAGGTGCACCCCAACCTTTGGTTTCTCTGGGAATGCAATCTGCATTGAACCTAAAAGCAGGGATTCAGTGATAGGCATCAGAGCTCTGAGTGCTCACACCTCCGTTGGGCCCCAGGGTGGGAAGGCTTCGCCAGCCACAAGCCACTCTGCCACCACATCCACCAGTGAAAACCAGTCTCCCTCACTCCAGGAAATCGAGGAGTTCATCTCCAGTGAACATGGAATCAGGGAATGGCTTGGCTTGGAAGGAACCTTTAAAACCACGTAGTTGCAATCCCCTGCCATGGGCAGGGACACCTTCCACCAGCCCAGGCTACTCCAAGCCCTGTCCAACTTGGCCTTGGACACTCCCAGGGATGGAGTGTCACAAACTTCATAATGTCCCACTATGCCCAGCACAGCCAGAGCACATGGCAGTGACAAGTGACCTCACCTAGGAAAGATGTAAAGGCTGTGACACAAGTCATAGGAGAAACGAGTCCTTCTCACACAGTGCAAAACTGGACTTTCCAAACCTACTTGTGCTTTAAAGTGTTCAGATATAGTTTATTATTATAATTATGTTTATTAACAGTCTAGACAAACTACATATTATTTTTTCTTGAAATCAGGTAAACACGCTCAAAATACAAATTGGATTTTTAAAATGAACAAGCTGTGTTTGGGGTTTTAATTTGCTATAATGACTTTTGCACAGGCAGTGAGACCAGACTTTGGAACCTCCACCTTGAAAAGTTTGGAAGCTTTGTCCCCTCATCTGTGTGTAACGGGGACACACGTACAAACCCACCCTCAGTGGTGCCAGCATATCCCTGCACAAAAACGAAGCTCACATCCCTCGACACACCTGCTGAAAAGCACGGGCAAAGCATTATCCACTTCACAATTTTTGGGGAAGGTTTGAGCAGAAGGGCCTTGGCTTGTTATCCAATGCCTGGATTATTATTCCATCTGCAAATAAGCACAGGTCATTAATTTAGTAGCATGACATCACATCCTGCAGGCTAGATTTCAACACCCATGGTGGAACCACGTGAAGAAATGCAGCAATTCCCTGGGATTTCTAACTTGTAGTCTGATTTCAGACCACAACCATGGAAAGACCTCCTGAACGTGGAAACAAGATTATCAGACTGTAAAGAGACAAAAGACAATAATCCATGAAGCCAACAAACATTTCTGTAGAGTGGGCAGTTATTTTACAATATTTTCTCATATTCAACTCTGAATGGACAGCATTAGAGCACTGTTACAGTGTGAAGGGGATTACAACGTTAATGCAAACAATCTGCTTTAACCTCTTAAGTACACTGTGTGGTATTAGCAAAGGAGAAGTAACAGGAAGAATCATGAAAGGATTTTAAAGACTGGCAGCCACTCGGTAAAATGGTCAAGGAAAAATCCACTGTAGGCAGTGATAAATGATGCTGGTCAATTCTCTTGTGCCCTCATGGACCATGACTTAAGCAGCACCCATCAGAAGTTAAGATATTTAAGGAGTAGCTTATTAAAACATCAGCTCAGCTGGACAGGCACACAGAAGAAAACAACTAACAGCCTTCTAATCCATAAATCTGGTGCACCAAATCTTAGCTGTAGCTCAGGTTCTTCCCTCTCTTCCACTCATCTCACCCTGGCACTGACTAAAGCTTGCAGGATGGACTGTCTCCCCAAAACCCACTGGAGATTCTTCCAGCAACAGATTTGCTTCCTTGGAGATTTTCAAAAACCAAGAGAACCGTGAAAAACCTGATGTCCCTCTGAGCTTTGTTTTGCTCTGAGCAGGAGGTAACATCAAGTTGCCTGTGACTGTTGTCTCCACAAGTATTCTCAGAGCCTTATTGAGCTTGCGGTTGAACTCTCTAAAAAACATTGTAGTGCTTGGATACAGGACATGTGGCCAATGGGTCTCAGCGAGTGTTCCCCGAAAAAATCCTGAACAACCCCTCAGAACTCAAATAGTCCTCTTCTGATACACGTTCTTTGGGCCACTGCTCTTGTTTTTAAAATGTCCTTGGATAACCCATCTATTTACGTTTTGGAAGGGAGGAAAACTGAGAGAGGAAATCGCACGTGCCCAAAACCAAGGGCAGGATCTGACAAGGAGGTTGTTGATGTGTGGGTAATTGCTCATTACTGCGGAAAAAAGGCTTTTGCAGTGCCTCATGCAGAGCAGATGAGAAGCCCCAGCCCACCACTGAGTACTTTGGCAAACACCAGCTTCTCCTGGCGCAGAGTCTTCATAAAACCATCATTCCATTAAATCCTGCCCTCCCGACAGCACAGGGAGAAAGAGAACAACGTGTTCTGTCAGGTCATTTAGGAGGGATCTTAACATGGTTGTGTTCAGCCTTTTCTCTCCATCCTCTCCTTGCTCACAGTGCTGCTCTGAACAACCCCTACCCCCCCGCCTCTGCCCAGCACCCCCTGAACTCCCAACTCCAGCATCTTCCTCTGGGTCTTGCTCACTTAATTATTCCACCAAAAATGTATTCCCTGGACACCCACCATCTACAGACCACTGGCACTTCGCACCCTTCACAGCTCACCCCGAGCTCCCCAGCAACCCACTGGTGCTGGATTTTCACTCCCAGCTAAAGCAAGTGGGTCTTAAGTCCCGAGACATCACAAAATCCCAGAATGGTTTGGGTTGGAAGGAACAAAAAGCCCATCCAGTTCCACCCCCTACCATCCACCAGCCCAGGTTGCTCCAAGCCCGGTCCAACCTGACCTTGGACACTTCCAGACATGGGGCAGGGAAAGGTTCTGTGGCTCAGAGCAGGGAAGGGTCTCGGAATGGTTCTGGGATCCCTCTGCTGCTCGCATGGCCAAGCAGGGAGGTCTGCAGCCTCCAAGGTATTTTTCATCATCATAACAGCAGGAGCCATTTTTAAGCCTTTCAAATATTTTAAAATTAACTTTCCCAACCGAGTTTTCCAGAGCAATAGAACCTGACTATGGAAAATTCCCCGCAGGGGCACAAAAGGGAGATGAAGCCCGGACCTGAGGGCTCCAGCTCGAGTCAGAAGGAGCTGTTCCATTAGCACACAGACTCAAAGCCAGTCCTGCACGGCCACTGAAATGCTGCCCCAGCCCTCCCTGCGAGCAGAGATCCAATCTGGGTACTGACAGGGCTTTTACAGCTTGGCACAGTGCTCCACTGCAGAGTCAAACTCTTCAGTGCCTGCTACATTTTGACTTGAAAGTGGCAGGAGAGCTCATGCCAGAAGCCCATGTGAAATGCCAGCTCGGTGGCAGGAGGTCAAAGAGTGGTTATCAAGAGATTTAATAGAAGTGTTTCAAGACAAGCTCCTTAAAAGCACTGTGCTGTCTAGGGAGGCACAGATTTCCACTGCTTGGAAAGCCCAGGAACAATCCTGACGACCCTTTTCTCAATGAAGGGTAATTTCTTTAGCATTCCACCTCTCAAAAAGCACAGCAGTAGGGTATCCTGTTTCCCTGTCTATTCAATCCTTGGGTATTTGGCTGAAGTTAAGAATAAAGAAGTGTTAAATGCCAGAGGTTTTGTGCACTGTCCTCCATAAAAAAACCCCATGCTGAACAAACCTCCCAAGACAACAAACTCTCAGGTGCAAAAGGTGTTAATGTATGGAAAAAACCCTCCAAAGTCAGACCCACAGACAATTAAGACCAACAGCCCAAACAATTAACCTTCCTCTTAAAATTGTGGCTGGAGAGGAAGATATTTAAATTGAACCGAAAGGCTCGATAATCTACCATTTTTAGAAGTATTTAAGGTTAAGTTGGTGCCAACAATGACCCCGAGCAGACGTCAAGCACTAAGGCTTTCAACATAAAGGATTTTGCCAGCTGCCACCACATTGCAACACAAAAAAGGACAGTAAAACCCCATGAAGCCCTGCAGTGTCTGCTCAGGGTCTCCCCTTGCACCTACACAAATGCACTGCTGGATTCACTTACACGAGCAGATTTGCAACAGCTCATACTCTCTCCCATTAAAGCATTCCAATTGTCTGAATCTGCCGTTTTAACAAATTCAAGTATAAGACGTTAAATTCAATTAGCACAAATCTCAGTGCTCTCGACATTAAATTTGCAAGTGACATTTAGTGGCATTCAAAGCTAATACACTAATGGACCAGCAAGGGAAATTGTAAGACACTCCAAACTGGGATGCTCTTTTTCAGTCAGGGAAACTAAAGGAGGAGGCTGCGGTGGACAGGAGGAGATGACAGCTATTAAAAATCCTTTTTAAATCAAGGCTGCAAAAGCTTTCCTCTCCAGATCCACCACACAGCAAACAAATGTGGTTGTCTCACCCAGCTCGGGAAGAAAGCTGCCAGTTTTCCTGCGTTAGGAAAACCAAAAACGACTGGACTTCAAGGGTTCTTTGAGGTGTTTTGTTTTTTTTTTTTTTTGTTTGTTTGTTTGTTTGTTTGTTTGTTTTTGTGGGGTTTTTTTTGTTTGTTTTTTTTTTGTTTTGTTTTTTGGGTTTTTTTTCCCCAAGTGGCAGTAAGCTTCAGCTTAATTTAATTTACATAAAGAAAGCTACCTTCAAAATGCCTCAAAATCAGGGAGACAGAAAGCAGATCATGCTGGGAAGTCAGAGGAAAAAAGCTTTAGAGTTCTGGTAAAGCACAGGGAGATTTTCTTGTTGTTGTTCATTTAAATCTGCGTGAATTAGCAGAAGCAAAACCTATGGAAGAGGCTTTCCCAAGAAAGATTTATTGGTGCTCTCCTTTGATTACAGATATGTGATTGGATGCCAGGGCAGCACTGCACGAGCACATGAAGGAAGCATCAACAGGACGTGTTCTGCTCCTCTGATTTGGATGAGTGAAGTGCAAAGATCAGCAACAGCAGTAACTGCATTTTAAAAGCTGCATTTCTTTAAGGGACACGTTACAGTCTCCAAAATTAGACTTTCTCTTATCGGCTCCTGACCAAACACACTCAGAATGAAGTTCGTGTGTTACTTTCAAGGATTCAACTTCATTAACATGTTTGATAAAGCCAAAAACAATACAGACAAACATTTTAAGGATGTTTAAATCACAGAATCCCAGAATGGTTTGGACTGGAAGGGACCTTAAGGAGCATCCCATTCCAAACCCCCCCAGGGACACCTTCCCACTAGCCCAGGTTGCTCCAAGTCCCACTACACAGTCACACTCAGTAGCTTATAAAGATGGGTGTTCTTCTGATCCATGAAAACCAAGCCCAAGTAACCTGCACCAAACACTGCCTTTCATAAGCAGATTTTCAAAATAATAAAAAAATATTTGGGGTGAAAGCATCCTAGAAAGCCAGCAGAGGTTTCACACCTCCCTCAGTTTTCTGCATTTCCTTCCCCTAGCATTTTGGGGAAGGGGGAGGACAGGACTTAATTATCAACTTAACGATGTCACACACTTGGGGAATTCAAGTTTCCAACCCACATCACAGCAGTCATGCAGAACACCAGCCCTCCAAAGGGCTGTCTGTGTGTGCTGCTGTCCTGGGAGCAAAAAAGCCCCCAGCAACCTTGGAAAACACTGACAGCAGGTGCAGCTCAGTTCATGACCACAAGATTCCAAGAAAACCTCTCCAAACTCGGGTTTCTGAGCTCATTTTCAGCTCACCTCTGCTTCAAGGCACTGCAGTTAGGTTTGATGGGTTGCACTTAAATTACGACTGAAACCACGTTGGGATGCTCTGCTCTACTTCAGCTAAGAGTTTGGACCTCCCTTGCTGGGCTGACTCAAATATCCTTCCTGCCCTACATATGTCCTTGCAAACCACACTGAGAGAGAGGGGCCTCATGTCCAACAAAACCGGCCTCAGTCTCCCGGTCTGGTTTTTGATGCTGCTATATGGATTTATTTTTTTCACTCAGGCCCTTCCTGAACAAGGGTCTGGATTTTTTCTGAGCACATTTTTTTACAGGATATCCTGCTGCCCCAATTAAAGAGCCTTTAATTCCACCACCCTTCCTTAAGGCCAGGCTGAAATTGCTATTGAACCTCAGTAAGTCCCAGGCCACCCATATTTATGCACCAATTACCCAACGTTGAGCGATGCAGGGCGGCATCGACCACAAGACAGGGAGGAAATTTTAAGTTGCCATCACCCACAGTTCATGTGTTCTCCCTCCACACCTTCAGTTCAGCACAACTCAATAGCTATTTAATTAAAAGCAGCACCTATTCAAGTTTGATGGGTGTTTAGAGACACAAGGAGAACAGGTATATAACAAACCACTGCCTTTTAATTCCGTTAACTCCGAGTAGTCCAAATAATATCCATCAATACCTTCAAGTCCGGAAAACAATCCAGCTGCTTGGATTTATTGCATGTGCAAGTGTCACAATAGAAGCTAATTAACACGTGGAGACATGTTGTCTGCAGACTGATACTGTGCACGGTGAAGGAAGCATTGAAAATGATTTGGGAGTCACAGGTGCACAGATCACAAACACAGTTTAAGGGTGTCTCAGATCAGTTTAGTTTTGCTCCACATACCCAGACTCACAAAGTCAAGGCAATCTCTCTGGATTCAAAGAGGTTTATCACCCATCCTGTAAAAGTGGCCTTCATTTGTTGCTTGCCGTCAACCAGGGAGAATTCCACTCTGTCCAAACTCTAAGCAACATCACAAAGCTGCAGCAATTCCAATCCTCACAAAACACTATATTAAATAAAACAGAACGTGACTCCAGCGCAACATCCACTCCCCAAAAACACAGCCAAGCCCAACCCCACCAAGGACCCCAGCCGTGCTTCCACTGACCAGCTGTCAGGCACCTCATCTGCACTGCTTCTGTACTTCATACTGGCTCAGGCATCACATCTGTATCAGTTCTGTATTTCATACTGGCTCAGGCATCACATCTGCACTGCTTCTGTATATCACCATAGCTCACAGCTGGGCCTGCAGGCCAGCAGAGATCACTGTGCACCCCGTGGACCCGGAGCACGGAGCGCGAAGGAATCGCTGCCAGACGCGCTGTCACACCACGGCACAGCGATGGTGCCACCACCCCGAGGGACATCAGGACACTCACGCCGCTGTGTCCCGACGGGCTGGGGGTATCGGTGAGCCCCAGCAGCACCGTGGCAGCACGGCACAGCTCCTAGTTTTCACAAGCAACACTCTTCTCTCTCTTTCCATCCCAGCTTCGTGTATTTATGGCGCCTGAAGGCACCGAGGCACCCTTTAATGAGATTTTCACACGAGACAGAATAAATTAAAAACCTTGGTCGAAACAGGGCCTCCAGGAGGAACTCGGTGCAAAGACAGCCACATGTGTCATACACCCCGAAAACCCCGAATACCGCAGCCTGGAACCCCAGAAGCCATCCCCTGAGCCAACTGGGAGCACACCCGCCCGCCAGGGTGCCCCTGACGGCGAGCGAGCCCTTCTCCCAGAGCTCCCCAGGGCTGCAGCCACCTCAGCTGGGGGGGCACAGCCTGCCCACCCTCTGCCATCCTGGGCCACTCTGTGCCACCGACACCACCCTCTGCCATCCTGGCCCACCCTCTGCCACCCCTGCGACCCTCTGCCACCCTCCACCACCCCATAACACTCTCTGCCACCCCTGCCACCCTCTACCATCCTGTGCCACCCTCTGCCACCCTCTGTCGCCGCCGCCACCCGCGGGCCTGTGCCGGCCGCGCCGCGCTCAGCCTGAGGCCGCTGCTCACTCACCGTGCGGGGCGGCGCGGCCCGGAGGGAGGCTCCAGCGCCGTGTTCCGAATCCCTTTATCCTGTATCCCGTGTCCCGTATCCCGGTATTCCCTGTGCCGTATCCCGGTATTCCCTGCCCCGTATTCCCTGTCCCTGTCCGTGTCCGGAGCGGCGGCCGCGGGCGGGGCGGGGGCAGCGCGCTCCACGTGCCCGCCCTGTCAGCGCCGCCGCCATGTTGGGGCCCGCCCCGACCGCGATCCCGCTGTCCCGCTCGGAGTGTCCCGATTCCGCTGTCCCGATTGGATTGTCCCGGACGGAGTGTCCCGATCCCGCTGTCTCGATCCCGCTGTCCCGATCCCGCTGTCCCGATCCCTCTATCCCAATCCCCTTGTCCCACTCCCTCTGCCCCGATCCTTCTACCCTGATCCCACTGCCAAAGGGCACGGTTAGATGGGATATTGGGAAGGAATCCTTCCCGGTGAGAGTGGGCAGGCCCTGGCACAGGTTGGGCAGAGAAGCTGTGGCTTCCTGGATCCCTGGAAGTTTCCCAGGCCAGGTCGGATGGGGCTTGGAGCAACCTGGGCTGGTGGGAGGTGTCCCTACCCATGGCAGGGGGTGGGACTGGTTGGGCTCTGAGGTCCCTTCCCACCCAAACCATTTGATTTATTCCATGATTCTGTGCTAAGGAGGGGAGACATGCTCCATTGTGGCACAAGAACCAGCACATCCTGCCCTGAGATCCATGAGACCAGAGTCTACAGTACTGGAGGAAACTCTAATAGCTGCCTTTATTTTACTTTGCAGGGGCTTTTGTTCACCCTTTTCACCATTACATCCAGAGTTCTGGGGAGGTGAGAGGTCAGATGTTATTAATAAAATCTTCCTTAACATAAAATGACAGTTTAGTTTGGGAGCAACCTCTGGGTGTCACCATCTCCAGATTGGAAGAGGGTCAAAGTTTGTTGCACAAACACTAACACCTTACATCCTACTACAAGCCTTGCACTTCACAAATTATGACCTCTTATATGAAAAAAAAAAAACACAAAACCCAAAAAGGTGGATTTTTTTTTTCCATTCAAAAAGATCAAAATTATTTTGTGCCCACAGAAGGGTTCTTGAGTGTGCCAAGCCTGGTCTCCTGCAGGGCTGTTCCCCAGCATGGGAAGATATGCAAGGTCTGATTAAAAGTTTTCCCTTATTTCAGGCACTTGTTATCTCACCAAGGTGGTTGCTAACCAGCAGATCATGGAGATAACAAGCTCCACATCCAGCTACCCCTGTCCCAGGCGTGGGAGGATGAAAACACACATGGCAGGGACTGGATGTACCGGTGTGTTACGGTAACTTCGAGCAAGAGACAGGTTTTGCTGATCTTGGCATGTAAACATTAAAAAAAATCTGAAAAAACCCTCATGACTTTATCCTGATCAACAAATGATTGCAGACATTCCCCAGGCATGAATAAGTAGTAATTTATGGACTGGGACAGGTGAGACAGAACCGTGTCCTGGCTCTCTGTAAGGAGCTGTCAAATCCTGCACCTTCTTAACAGGCAGTTGAGCCATTCTTAGGGGAAGTGCTCTGTAATAAAACTCAAATTGAGAGCCAGTGTGAAAGTTATTTTGAGATCTGCCACGACCTGCAGCTCATCAGTTTTTCATCAGTGCTGATGAACAGAGGACAAGTTTAGTTTGACCTCATGATCCAGGCGACAGCTTTCACCCTGAGCAGACTGCATAGTAGTTGGGGAGGAAAACGCACATGGAAGAGGATGGCTTTAGAGATGGATGCTGGGGAAATCTGGTACAAGACTGCACTGGACTTTTCTTCTAGGCAAATAATTTTCAGTATGTTTTTTCACCTCATTGTCTGACTAAATATAAGTGTGTCTTTTCTTTCTGAATAGGAAACTAATCTGAGCATGGTATTGGCCGCTATTTTCCCACTCTTTGCTTAGTATCTCCTGGAAGTAAGTCATCATGGAAATGAGAGAGAAAAGCAGGTGCCCAGTTGGGTCACCCAACTTCGTGGCAGTGCTGAGCCAACTACACAGGCAGAGGCTTGGACTGGACCAGAGCCAGAACTCCATGATCTTCTCCTGCAGCACAAGAAAACACCCTGTGAACCCTCTGAGCTACCAAAGTACTGCCTAAACCAGGAGATTCCAGAGAGGCCAAAGGCCACATGTATCACCACCGCACCTTGCAAATGACTCATATCTCCCACTGCCATCCCCGCAGGGCCTTTCCTCCCCCTCGCTTTTGTTGCCACAGTGTTTTCAGTTCAGTCCCTTCATCTGGTTTTGGGTTTGTCACTGCAGATAATCCAGGCACCGATGGCTTTGGTTCTTTCATCCCTGAAGTGGGATTTATTTATTTCTGAGTAGATTTAATACCAGCTCAATTCTGTTTTTTTCCAAGTTGACTAGGTAGGCTTTCATGAGGCTAGTAGCACCAGGAAGGGTTTAGGAACAGGGCACTGGGACAGCTCATCTCCCCCTGCAGCTGCTGAGCACCCACCCAGCCACACAAGCAACAAAAGGGCTTCTGGGGGTGCTGGTGCATCTCCCTTGTTGGGGCAGTGTAGCCTTCAAGGCACCTGACAATCCCGATCACAATTTACCTTCCCATTTTCTCCCCCTGTTCAATGCCATCAAGACACTGATGTTCCTGGCAGGGGTTCCTGCTTTTCAGCAGGGCTCTGTTTTCTCTCTGACGATCATTTCCTGCCTTTCCATTTTGCTAATGCTCTAATAGGATTAATGTTGCTGACACTTCCCCCAGGGTAATGGTACAATAAATCCCCCCTTTCTGGGGTTGTTCCTCTACTATGGGCATTTTCCAGCAAATAATATGAACCTGAAGTCTGTGCAAATTGATTCCCAGGGATCCTGACCTTTCTGTTGGGAATGACAAAGGGCCATCCAAGAGGCTTAGAAATAGCTGTCCCAGGCTGCTGCCTGGGCTTAATCCTGCTGAGCCACTCCTCTTCCTGAAAACAACCCTTCCTGCCTGGCTACAACCAGTCCCCAGGTGCCAAGGACAGGGGAGACACCGAGAGTGTGCTGGCACCAAGGCCACATAGGACAGGGCTTGGAGCAGCCTGTGATAGTGGAAGGTGTCCCTACCTGTGGCAGGGGGTGCAACAGGATGAGATTTAATGCCCCTTTAATGTGCCTTCCAACCCAAACCATTCTATGATTCCATGGACATAATTTCAGGTGCCTTTGGGATGGGAGGGGATGACCCACACCACTCAGCTGGGGTTTTCTCCTGCTGGGGCTTTGATTAGATCAATAAATCACAATCAGGGTATGTGTGAATGGATCAACAGTAAAATGCTTATACATCACCATCATTAGGCATTGATCAATAATTCATAAATTAATGATATTCCACTTGAAGAGATATTTTTGTTTAGAAAGAATACATTGACTATTAGTAAACTAATGTTAAACTAACTTAAATAAAATTCCAGTAACCATCTTACCACACTTACCACAGGTACATCTTTCAGTGCAGCAACTTACTCTGTCATTTACATCATCACTTGATGACATTGTTTACTCACTGATGGTATTTATGACATCACATCAGGTAACATCATCACTGTGGGTTGCATAATTTTTTTAGTGCCTTTATCCCTGATACCATTTAACAGCAAATGGCATCATCAGCTCAGTGCCTTTGTGATGTCATTTTGCTATCATTTGGACCCCATGGGACATGATTTATTCCGTGATTTTACACCAACCCTGATGTTTGATGGGGTTGTACTGACCGTGACGGTTTTAAAAGCCTTAGAAATAGAAACAGCAATAAAGGTTGCTCCAAACTGGCACAGTCCCATGGGACTTTGTCCCTGTTCCCTGACAGTAACAAGTGGTGTTAAGAACATGGCAGCTGTGCGAAAAATAAGAATTAAATACATGCTGAGTGGAGTTGAGCAAAGAGCACATTGAATCCACGTGTCATGGTTTTAAGGAACTGCAGAACAGGGCTGTTAGCTCCTGGGTAATGGGAAAAGAGACCAAAATACCTGTTTATGAAGGATGAAGGAGATTCCAGTTCAGCTACTTTATTATTCAAGCGGTGCTTAATGGGGAGATGGCGTCATCCTCTCAGATTAGCAGTAAGAGCTGATCTGCTGCAGACAAATAGTATTATAAATGCAAGATTATAGAGTTTTCCTCCTGTTCATTTCAGATCATTAGGAAAATACGTAAATTCATTTCTTTAATTAATACGGTTTTAATGGCTGATTGCTCCTGATTAAAACAGCACATGTCTTCGGGGGCAAAATGCGTCAAAAGTGGAAGTAAAAGGAGAAACTCTTAACAGAGGAAGGGCAAAAACCATTCCCCTACTTAAACAGAACAAGAGATAAGAATGAAAAAGAGGTGTAGAAGATGATAAAAGATGGAAGAGAAGACAATTCCAAAGGGGAAACAAGCCAGCAGTTCTCAGTATAGGACCATTATATTTCCCAGAGCCTCGCCCAGGGCATCTCTCTCAGAACTGGAGTCTCCCGCTGCTAAGGGGGTTTGCTGTTTTCTTTCCAGACAGGGGTGTGCTTCCTGGCAGTGGTGGCTCCCAGGCTTTCCATATCCCTTCCCCCCTTTTCTCCACCACCTTTGGCGCCAGCACTCCGTGCTGCCTCCTCTTCCAAGGAGTGAGTGCCTGCTGCTCCCCCACCAGGCCTGCCGAAACTTGCCAGGCTTTCCCACACTGGCACCACTCCTCAAAGCAGTGCCCCGCACCCATTTCTGGGGTAAACTGATTTTAACAAAGGATTTTAACACCACTCCAAAAGTGCCCCCCCACCCCCTGACATGAACTGTGAATAAATAAACATAAAGGTGGATGTGGATCATTGCTGCATATCTCTGTGTGCCTGTTTCCTTTGAAAACCTGTGCTTATCCCCAAGAGGGTTTTCCAGACACACACAGAAGAAGGGCTCAAGTGATCCTGGACTGGAGCCGACCCACTCCAAGCTGGCATTGCCACATCCTCTTCCCTGCAGATGGTGCCTGCATGCTCGGGCAGGTCCAGCAGCCCAAGAGACATTAATTATGGAACTGTTAAAACCCAGTTACATCTCCAGGCAGGAGTTAGAAGAAGGAGAAAACCTTACTCTGGGAAATCATCAGCACCAAAGTGGGGGTTTGCCTGTGCCGTGTCTCTTCAATGACCTGACGAGCTCCTGGCTTTCAAAAGAGGAGGTTGCCTTGTATTCACTTTGCCAGCAGGTTTATTCTCCAAGCAGCATGCTGAAATCCTGGGAGAAAGGGAGGAAATGGCTTTGTAATTGCTCCAGGCTGAGTCTGCAGTGTGGCAAAGACTGGGAAGAGGGAGGTTTCTTGGAGCACAGTGTGGGAACTGGGTGCTTCACGGACGCAGCAGCAGTGAAGTCCCTGCTCCATCCTACCATAGTCATTCAGTAATTCCCTGAATCCAGCTGCTAGGACTAGTTCCCAACCAGCATGGGGCTCCCCACTCTCCAGCAAGTCCTGGAGATGGTCACCTCAACACTGATATCCCCAGATGTTCCACTGCAGGCTGGAGGTACCTTGGGGTGAGGGTCTCTGACCCATCCCCACTCTCTGATGCATCACATTTCTGGGAGCTGTGTCAGAGTGGGTTGGAACATCCCGGGGATGGGGATCTTCCACTTCTTGCATGGGGATGGGCAAGAAGTTTCCCTGGGGCCATCTGCAGTTTCCCATGTTGCATTTGTGCCAGAGCCTCAGGGGCTCCCGCTGTGCTCCTCCAAGGAGAGTCCATCCCTGATGTCTCTGACACATGTTTGGGCAGAAGTAGATGCCACTGGAACTCCCTTTGCCTCCTCCTCTCTTGGCTGAGGAAGCCCAGCTCCCACAGTCTCTGCTTGCTTGCTCTGGCTGGATTTTCTCAGTTTTCCCTGTAGGGGCAGCAGTTGCCTTTCAAGCCAGCCTGAAGGAAGAAAAAAATCTGTATTTTAAAAACAAATTCCTGATCCCAGTGACTGCAGCTTTGATAACGGGACTAATGTCAGTATGAGCCTCTGCTAAGTGGATTTAGTAGTTATCATTTTCAACTCACTGCCAAAAGCTGCTCAGTGATTTGTGCCCTGGGTCAGCCATGCTAGTTTTATTCCTCAGATTAGAATAAGGACTATAAATCAAGCTTCTTTTTATGATTATGATGATGATAATAGTAGTAGTAGTAATAATAATAATAATAATGGTACTATAGTTGTCCTGATCAAGTGCAGGCAGTAGTCTTGCTCTGGAGTGGAGGTCTCCAGAGCCCCCTTCCCAACACCATTGCTGTCATGCAGCAGTCCAGGGAAACGAAGGACCTGTTATTAGGAAAAGGTTCTATCCCCAGAAGGTGATGGGCACTGAACAGGCTCTCCAGGGCAGTGGGCACGGCCTCAAGGCTGCCTGAGCTCCAGGAATATTTGGACAACAGGACAGGGTGGGATTGTTGGGGTGTCTGTACAGGGCCAGGGCTTGGACTGGATGGTCCTGATGGGTCCCTTCCAGCTCAGGGTATTCTGTGACTCTGTCTTTAAAACAGAAAAAAAATCTCTGTTCGGATCCCCTTGTGCCTTTCAGGGAAACACTAGATGGTCTCATAAACAGATGGAAATCCTCTTACCACTGTGATAAATAAAAGAAATCAGAGAAATCTATAGGGCATCAGGTTCTCCATGCAAGGACAAGCATCAAACACTATTCCAGCTTCAGTGCTTCTACAGTTTTCCCTGTAACAGCCTCTAGCTACAATGATCCGAGGCTGCCTTTAGAAAGAAAGGAAACAAGAGGAGAAGCTGATGCTAAGGTTCTCATTTTGATAGCCAGTTTTGGTGATGTGAAGATATAACACCTAAATCCAACTGGAGCTCAAATACATTACTTGAGAAGGACTGCAGAATAGTATAAACCATATAAAACTAGGAATGGTACAGCCTCCTCAATCCTGCCAAGCGTGGACCCTTTCAGGGTGACTGCACAATTTATCAACGTAAAAAAATGTCATTTACACCTTTGCTAAAGACAACAAAAGACACCTCAGAGCACCTTGGTCCTGTGGGTCGTTCAGGCATCCCTGGGGCTCAGGCTATGAGTGCCTTTCAGAGGAGGCGATGGCAGAGGCACGTGGAGCAGCCCCCGTCAAATCCCCCGGGGTTTTGTGCTGGTCATATGTGTCAATCCTATTAGCGGTGTTATTCACGGGTCACAGCACAAGGGCGGAGGGTTCAATGTGTTTGTTCTGCAAATTGAGCTAATACTGCGAGACCATAAAAGAGGATATGGAACATGTTTGGCCTCTTGCAGATATCTAAGATCACAGCATCGAATGTCTCCTTGAAATTGCATTATCCAATTTTAGGATACCTTACAGCTAAGAAAGACTTCAATGTCATTAATAATGACCACCATCTTTTTAACATTTACTACATCATAAATCACAGTAAAAAATTTTGCTCTGAATTTGGACTGAGAGAGCTGGAACAGAATTAAATGTGAAACTCCCAGAGTTGGCCAAGGGCTTCTGCTGGAGAGGCTGTGACACCAAGTAAGCTGGCAGGCTAAGCGGAGTGTTTTGGATGAAAGGTCAGATCATGGAGGTGGCATCACAAGAGGTCATCTAAAGCTCAGGTCAGCACAGCAGCCTCATGCTGAAACAAGCTGTAAGTGGCTGGATTGCCTCTGGTTAGATGGGCTGTGCTGGGATTCAGATTCAGAGCTGGGAATTGTCACCTGCCTGTACCAAATGCCATTGTCAGTGTAGTGGCATCGCTGTCAGACTTTCTAGCAGTAATTTTCTTTGCTGCCCTGGATTTTATGGTGACATTGCTGTTGTCTGTTGCCTCTGTCCTGGCTAGAAACACCAATTTGATTTCCATGCTGGGTGTGATGTCACTACTGTACATGTGGTGTACACACACTGGTGTGAGAAGGAGGATGTATTAGACATGATTAATAAAATAGCTCATCTGGTGTCACCCACTGTCCCACGTCCCTCAGAGCTCAGCCTTGTGCGCCAAGTGTTGCAAGCATCCTCCAACACCCACTTAAATACACAGCAGTAACAATACAGGGCTGATAATAATAGCCCTGAGCCGAGCTCTGGACCAGGGGAAAGCTGTTTCCAACTGCGTGTAGTGTGGTGTTTTTGGTGCAGGAAGGGTGTTTGATGTAAACGTTGGGGGAATAATTCATGTTGGCTATGTACATGAATGCAGATGTAATTTGGATGGCAGGCACAGGATGTTTAGAAATGGAAATCTCATTATCCTGACAGTAATTTGGGACTATTGCAGGGAAGCTTAGGGTCTTTAATCAGCAACATTGTATTCTCATAACAGAGTTAATTACCATAAAGTAAAAGATGCTGATTAAAAAACATTTTTCTCCACCTAAGACCTGCTACCTACTATATCCAAACATATCAGTGGGCCAAATCCTGCTTCTGATTTGCTGAACCCTTCTCCTTCTCCCTGAGCCAAGGAGAGCACAGGTGGGTTTGCCTCCTGTAAGGCAGGGCCCAGCTAAGTGTCACAGAATCACAGAACATTCTGATTGGGAGGGACCCACAAGAACCATTGAGTCCAGTTCTTAAGTGAATGGCCTGTGCGGGGAATCTTTGGCTCAGTCTCACAACAGAAGAACAGGGGGAGAGACTGTATTAACACCTGCACATCATCTTCTCCTGAGCTGCAGAAATAGGGATATCTCATAGGGGCAAGGCAGGGAACAGCCCTGGGGCTGTAAAGGAAAGCAGGGACACTGCTGCCCTGGGTTTGTTCCCTTCTCAAGGCCCTTCCCTGGGTTATTTTAAACCCCACTAATCCTGAGGTGACAATAGCTTTCTTTGTGCCCTGGGGGCTGTTTTGCCAGAATTGTGGCTGGGCAGAGCAAAGTGCTGTCACTCAAGAGAGCCAAGTTCATCATTACAAAAATTTCCATACAAACTAGGTGGAAATAAAACTCCCTCTGCCTTGCCCTGGATAGGAAGCCTGCCTGGGAGCTTGACCTGTCATTTCTTTCCTGTTGGTGCCACTTGAAGCCTTTCTCGGATGTTCCCTGACAAGGTCCCTGTATCCTTCTCTGTCTCATGCTCAGGCCACAGATACGCTCCAAGGATGCAGCTCTGATCACACTGGTTTCACTCCACTTTTTACCACTGAAGAGATCAGAGACACTTTGAGATAAATGCCCTTTTAACTGTAATTTGTCCTGGAATTGCTGGTTTGGGAAGATGGTTGGGTTCATGTCTGGCTGGGCACTCCTGTGAGGTCTCCTAGTTACAACATTCCCATTCAGCCATCTCACCCAGGTCAGTCTCCTTAGAAAATGTGGCCCATAACTCAATCTTTGTCCTGGCAATGACTACCCAGTTTACAGGGCTGGTCTGCTGTGCCATTGGGCTGAGTACAAGGACTCCAGTTCCAGCTCTGTCATCATGGGTCCAGCTGCCCTCAGCTCTTTCAGGTCTCTCGCACTAACCTCCTATATACCATTTAGAAAACAGCTTAGCATTATTCCCTTCTAGATCCTTTCCTCCTCTCTTTGGAGACCAAGCTGTATATGGACACCACTGCCATCTCCATGGAGAGCACAGAGCAAACTGAAGCAATTTTGCTGACTCCTTTCTGTCTCAAGAGATACCCCCTTTTGTTTGTTTGTCCCTAAATCCTCTGAAAAGGGGCATTTAGAAAGGACTATCCATCTGCCCTGGGTGGCACAAGTAAGTCCAGTTCATACATAGAGTCAGATGTGAAGGCCCATATGGCTCTGCCGGTGGGTACGGAGCATAGAGCTGCTGCAGCAAGACTTTCTCACAGGTTCCCTTGGTGTTTAACAGCCAGTGATTATTGTCAGCTAAAAATAACATGCTCTAAGGTCTTGGAAGAATTATCTGGCCTCCCTATGCCAGAAGAAGCGCTGACTTTCCATGTCAGTTAGAAGTTATTCCCAGTGATGAATTAGCCCTTGTCCTGACCACACACTGTAATGGGCTCCCTGGCTCTGCCTGTCTCGGGACCCAAATGCCAATGTGCGCTCAGGAGTCAGACACACAGTGCTTTGATCTGGGGAGAGAAAACCTCCATGGGGACTTCTCTGCTCCTGGCTGGCATAATCAAAGCTTTTTTTCTTTGTGCAAAATATGTAGGGTCTTAAAATTGTGATGATGCGATAGTTTCAGATGCAACCAGCATCGTTCCTTATTAAATAAACAGCTCCTAAGAAAGGGCTTGTTTGTTAGCAGGAAGATTTATAATGGCTGCAGAAGCTACAAAAGGGTATTCAGGCTGCCAACAGCAGCTTTGGTAGGACCAAAAAAGCCCAGGGAGGATCTTTAAACACACAGACCATTAAACACACAGACCCCAAGTGTTTTGTTCTGTGTCTATTTAAATCAGAGTAAAAATACACTGACAACAGAAGGAACAGATTGACTTTTAAAATATTCCATGAGGTAAACAACAGCTTTGACTAAGTCCAACAGAGGGAATTTTACCTTAGAAAAAGTTAAAACAGTCCTGGAGTCCAGGGAGGTTGGTAAGGGTGGCACGACCCACTGTTTCAAATGAGCTGTTTTGTAAATTTGGTCTGTGAAAAGAGGCATCTGTTTCATAAAGTGATAGAGTCACACAAGGGTTTGGGTTGGCAGGGACCTCAAAGCCCGTCCAGTGCCACCCCTTGCTATGGGCAGGGACACCTCCCACCAGCCCAGGTTGCTCCAAGCTACATCCAACCTGGCCTTGGACACTTCCAGGGATCCAGAGGCAGCCACAGCTTCTCTGCCCAACCTGTGCCAGGGCCTGCCCACCCTCACAGGGAAGGTTTCCTTACCAATATCCCATCTAAACTTACTCTTCTTTAGTTTGAGTCCATTCTACCGTGTCCTGTCATTACATTGTTTGTAGTGAGATGATCTGCTTCAACCTCAGAGTTTAGCTGGAATTTCTCAGGCTGAAATTACAGGGAAGATAAACCAGAGGTTTTATGAAAAGAACAAGCTGCAGCCTCTGCATGGAAGAGAGAATATTTTACAGTTAGCAAGAAGAGCCAAGTGTCATCTCTTTTATTTTAATGTTATTCCAACCCCATGATTTCCCAAAAATAGACTCACTCACCAGGAACTTCACGTTCACCTTGATTCAGCTAATGATATTTATACTTTTATATTGGATAGGATTAATTTTCCTATCCTGTTAATGCAGTATGTGATTATTAAATACCTTTACCGCATGCACAGACATGTATTTTCCGTGTCAGAAAGGAAAGCAAGTGGCATTTTAAATTACTGAGTGATAATTGTGGGTGGCTGTTTTCCATAATGGTTAAGGAATTCCTTTCAAGCTGATAAATGGTTATAAGACTCCCTTTTACACAGAATGAGTTCGCAAGTGAATTCATTTGACAGTCATGGGTTGTGGGTCTACTGGAGAACATTTTACACCCCTCAAAGGCATATATGTTATGAAAACTTCCCAAATGATGGGTTTGGGTACTAACACCTTGTACATCTAATGCTGCAGTTCAGATCTGGTCAAATTTCAATGAGGCTTATTTCACATCCACAGCTAAAGAAGTGCAGTCAGTGCCTGAGCAAAAGAGGATCCAATGACAAGCAAAGTAAATTATTATCCTGGCATTTTAAGTAAAAGACTTTACAAAATCAATACACAGCCATGCACCACTGACGTATCAACTGCAAAAGTGAATTCCAGTGAGGGAAATCTGCCAAAAAGAAAAGATTTTATCCTGAGAGGAGCGAAAGAAACACAGACATTTAATCAGGGTAAATGTCAGGAAAACTAAGAGAAATAAGAACGCTGTTCTGCACACCACTGTTTCCACAGTCATAAAAGCAGTGACTAAAAAAGAGACTCTGGTGCTTATGGCACTCTAAAGTCTGATTTCAAGTCTCCTGAACAGACTAGCCCACTGCCTTCAACAAAACCCTCACAGCCCTTGTAACATCCTCAGAAAGCAAGAAGCAAAATGCTGGAGTTTGATCACATTATCAAGCAGCACCTCCCAGTACAGCGTGTTTCTGTCCACAGTGATTCATTTCCTCAACCACAACAATACAGAAAACTTGCCTGGATCTCTGTTTTTCATGCCATGCACAAGACGCAAAGGTATTCCCAGAGCAGGACATGGTAGCCCCATTTTTCCACTCTCCCTCTCTCCAGGCCCATGCCCCAAGCACTGTTGTACTGCGCAGTATTTTTCAACCCTGTATAAAGAAGAGCAAGTGAATTTACCTTAATGAATGGTAAACTCAGCCTACAACTCCCTTTTCCTTTATGCAAGCTCAAAGTGTTACTGACACACACTGATTCAGAGGAGCAAGCTGACAAAAGTTTTTAATTTGTTACTCCAGGCTTCAATGGGGAAGTTAAAGATTTTCCAGACAAAGGACTAAGACTCAGCTAACCCCAGCTGAATGCCTCTTTCTGTTCATTTGCCTTTTGTGCTGTAACTGCTAACAGTGCTAAAAGAAAGAGCCCAATGACTGGCATGCCCCTTCATTCCCGTTACTGAAATCTGTGCTCTGAAATGCAGGCAGGATCAGCTGAGCCCTGGGCAAAGCTGCAGAGCAAAACAATATCTTTCCTCTGCAAAGCTCTGTTTGCCACCAGTCTCAAGCTGGCTTTGCGTGGAGGAAAACCTTTACAAAAGCATGCATGGATTAAATGATTTGTTTACAACCCACACTGCCTGGGACACATAAAACCAGCTCAATATGTAAGAGCTGAATCTAAACAGACTGTGAGCAGAGACCAGATTTCAGTCAGTTTAAGGGTGAGATTTATCCACTGCACCCTCAGTAAGTTCACAGGCAATACCAAGTTGGGTGGGAGTGTTGATCTGCTGGAGGGCAGGAAGGCTCTGCAGAGGGACCTGCACAGGCTGGATCCATGGCCTGAGGGTCAGCAAGACCCAGTGTGGGTTCTGCCCTTGGGTCACACCAATCCCCTGCAGCTCCAGGCTGGGGCAGCAAGAAATCCTTCCTTATGTCAAATTTGAATCTTCCCTGGTGCAGCTTGAAGCCATTTGCTCTTATCCCGTACAGTTCTTTTATGATTCGCTATTCTGACTAGTCCTTTGTATTGAGCATGTTAGAAATCTTTGAGTTTCTTTCTGTCTCTTATTTGATGAAAATACAACCCAGAAATTTCCCTTTTCCATATATAGAGCACATGTCCACATTGTGTGGTTTCTGTCCTCCTCTTACTTACATGGAAAAAGAAACTCTTATTATTTATTTTTACTTTTGGAAAACCCAGTTTGGCTGGATTTTGAGGTTTTCTGAATTTATCTCTACATTTTTGAAACTCCAGGCCATTCCACAGCCTGACTGTTTGGCTGTGTGGTGTCACACTGCTTAAGAACTGGAAGGGCCTGACCTGCTCCAGAGAGACAACCACATAATTATGGGGTGGCCATGCTGACGGAGTTGCCCACACAGGGTGAAGCCACACTGCAATACCAGAAACTCTGCTTGCAAAGAGGCCAAACCACTTAGGATCCCCAAAGGTTTCTGTGTTTTCTGGGAGAGCAAGGCATGTGACACATAGCCTCCTTAGGACATGGCTGCACTGCTCCAGCCATTCCTGACAGCAATCAGGCAGTGCCCCATTAGTGCCCTAATTACAGCACATTAAATGAACAAGCCAGATGGAAAAGCAGGCCTGGGAAACTTGTGGAATTACTTTGACCACATCCTCAAGGGGATCACACTGAGCAGCTCTAAAGCAACCACCCTTCACAGTGGGAAGAAGGGACCAGCAAGGTGATCTCCACACTAAATAGCTATCATAGACCTCCCAGTGACAACTGTTGGTGAGTCACAGTGTTCCCAGTCCCCAACTGGAATGACATGTATGTCAGATAGAAACCAAAAGTATTAAGAGATGATCCCTCTCTCTCCACTAGGACAGAATGGATGAGATCTGAATTCAACCCTTTTTGCAGGAAGCAGCAATTATCAGTGCATGTGTTGTTCCTTTTCCAGTTCTCTCATTACTAACCAAAATATGGCATCAGCTAAGGAAGAGCCTGTTGCTGTCCTTGTGAGCAGTGAATGTGTTCCAGCTCCCTGCTCCCATGCACAGAAAACAAAGGACTCCCCAGAAGAGTAGAAAGTGCCTCTGAAGAGCCCACACTTCCAACGGAGCAGCAGGCACCTGGCAATGTCCCTACATCAAAGCAGTTTTACACCCAGGAGACAAAAACACACATTCAAAGAGAGCACCACTCTGCTGATGTGGCTTTGCACTGGAGAGATGAGATGTGATGCCAACTGACAGAGGATCAACAGCCTGGGTTGCTGGATGCCACCACCTCACCCACCACCAGCAGCAACTCTGCTCTGCTTGCTGAGCACAAACACAAAGCTGCTGCATGTGAGCTAGGGAAGTTCATGGGGAAAAGGGTCACCCTCCTCGTGGGAGAACTAAAAGCAGCTCAGTTATTGATGCTACAAAATGCACAAGAAGCTCCCAAAACTGGTGTGCTGGTGCATCATCTCCAAGTGTGAAAGTGTGATCTAAAGGCAGGCTGAGTTGCTCCAAACCTGCACCTGCCACCCCCTCTGAGTCTCCACCACACCCCTTCATCTTTCTGCCCCTCTTTATGCCAGATCAGACTCCCATCAGCTCATCCCTACGGTGCCCCACCCCTCCTGCCCAGGCTCAGAGCCAGACCAGTAACACATTCCTGGGGATCTCCACACCTGGGCTGCTGGCTGTGCCTTGGCTGGGCTGAGCCAGTGCCAGGGTGTCTGCAAGATGCATTTGGATCTTGTTGGTTTTACTGTCTGCCTTTAAAAGTTGGAATTCAATTACTTAAGGAGTATAACTAAACACCAGATGAGTTTGGGACAGCTTTCTGCTCCAAGCCAACTGGGGCAATGCCTTGGCCTGAGGATGACACTCCATGTGAGGCCAGGGCGTCCCAGCAGCACCACTCCCATGTCTTCTCCCCTGTCACTCTGGACTGTGAAGCTCAAAGGATGGCAACAACTAACAGGGCCAAGGGCTGGTGCTGCTCCTGGGTCAGGGCAACCCCCAGGATTAGTCAAAGCTAGGGATGAGCAGATGGAGCAGCCCTGGGAGAAGGACCTGGGGGTCCTGGTGGGGCAGAGGCTGGACATGGCCCAGCTCAGAAACCCCTCGTGCCCTGGGCTGGTCCCACAGCATGGGCAGCAGCACAGGGGGTGGATTCTGCTCCTCTGCCCCCCTGATCAGGTGAAACCCCACCTGCAGAGCTGCCTCCAGCCCTGGGGAACAGCACAGCAAGGACATGGAGCTGCTGGAGAGAGTGCAGAGGAGGCACCAGGATGGTCAGAGGATGGAGCAGCTCTGCTGGGAGCAAAGGCTGGCAGAGCTGGGATTGTCCAGCCTGGAGAAGAGAAGCTTTGGGGGGACCAAAGTGTGGCCTTGCAGTGCCTGAAGGGGCTGCAAGAAACATGGGGAGACTGTTTTCAGGAGTCTGGAGTGACAGGACAAGGGGGAATGGCTTCCCACTGCCAGAGGGCAGGGATACATGGGATACTGGGAAGGAATTCCTGGCTGTGAGGGTGGGCAGGCCCTGGCAGAGGTTGCCCAGAGAAGCTGTGGCTGCCCCATCCCTGGAAGTGACCAAGGTCATGTTGGTGGAAGGTGTCCCTGCCCATGGCAGGGGGTGGGACTGGATCGGCTTTAGGGTCCTTTCCAACCCAAACCACTCTGTGATTCTATAATTAATTCTTCTCCTAAAACCATGGCCATCAGATAACAAGGAATGGCTGCCAGCCAGCAAGAAGAGATCCTTGCTTGGAGATCTGTTCCTTGAAAGTAAAGGAATAAGGTTGCATGGGAAAGAAAGCAGAACACAAATTAGAGTGTGACACCTTTTCCTCCCTGGGCCATGTAATTAATATCACTGGGTTTAAAAGCATTATACAGGGAGCTGAAACTGAAAATTATTCTTCACTTCTACAGCTGCAGGCAGGGAGTTCTGTATGATGGGAATTATCCTAATGCTCACACTAGCAATGGGAGCAGTTTCTTCACTCCTGACAAGACCAGCCAATAGCATACACTCAGCTGGGGATACAATATGCTTGCCCTTTGATTGCTAAAGAAATGTATCATCATTTATTGCAATTACAGACCACCAAATCACTGAGGAGCAGGAAGGATTTATAAGAAAAATGGTGTTTTTATAAGAGGTTGGTGCATTACCTTTCTCAGCCATTTGGAATCTAGCTTGGTTTGGAAATTTTGTGCACCTCTATGGGAAATCCATAGAAGAAGAAATAAATAAATTATTCAGGACAGGACAAATCTGACTGCACTATAAGAGAAAAAAAAAGGCTGCAGAATGGAAATGTGAGTCATGAACTAGCCACCCTCAACATCATCATACTTGAAAATGGAAATACAAAAGGTAAAGGAGAACAGAAGAGAGCACAAACTGATAACGTCTATTTGGAGCAGGCATGTTTGTAAATGGTTTTGTAGCTTCTGGTTTAAACACAAAGCATGCACAAGATGGACCAAAAGAAGAACAATACTTGTGGAGGGTGAAAATAGCAATGTGGCTGTTGTGGTAAATGCTTTGTGCAGAGTTTTGGGATATGAACTGGAGCTATTGTGACTCCTCTTAGAATGAAATCTTATTAATAAGATTATCCATATTTTAACAGATACATAGAAAAAAATCCTGTGAAATCATTCAAAATACATCATTGAACAATTTAATGGTCAAACCATACGGCTTAAGACAGTATTTTCTGAAAATTGCACTGTAGATAGTTTCATGCTGGTTTTGTTGTATGTGATATGTTAGAAGTGATTTGTAGTAGATGTGCCTAATGTAAAATACAGAATATCTGATGAAATTATGTTGGAGTATCTGCATTTTTTCCCTTCTGGACCTCTTTTTAACCTGAAATCCAAATTCCTTGCCTGTGTTGGTCTTAAAATGCTTTCTTAAAAATTTATCCAGCCTTGTAAAATTATAAAGGAATCACATCAAAAGAACTGTACTACACAAAAGATAAAACCAGTTTTGCTTGTCTCACTGATTCTGAATTTTCCCTGTTTTATAGTAGTGTCCTCTTTTTTATAAACAATAGCCAGTTTTTAGCCTCACCTTTGAGCACAAAGTTGTGTTTCACCTGAGCTCTTCCCGGCACAGCTCCATGACCAGTGAAATGCACATGCAGTCATTAAGAGTTTGTTTACCTGCTCAGTGTGCTGGCAATTAAAATGAGGTGCAGTGGGGTTTCCACCTCTCCACTGGGGAGATTGTTCTCTGAATCATCATGGAATCATCTTCCTTCACATCCTTCAGGGTCTTGGTGACACAGGCAGTGATAGAAGGCCCTACAGAACAACCAAGTACATTACCTATCATGTGAGATTAGTTTGATGCCACCTGATAGTATGCAGAGATCACAAATCCAGCCCTATATTAGCTGTATCTTTATGAAGCAAACAGCACAAAATCCCCAGTGTGCCTAATTTTTGCTCCATACCCTGAAAGCTGCCATGCTGCTTGGCAAGATGTAACCTTTCACACACTTCACAGGGTCAAGGCAAAGCCTCCAACAAGATCATCTAGTCTGCACACTGTACTTTTCCTTTCCCAAAGACACCGGGAAATGTACCAGGTAGCCCTGCACAGTGTCACTGAGAGACAGCTAAGTCTATTTTAACACAGAGAGCCCAGAACTTTGCCTAGAAGCTTTAAAACACTCATTCCCTTATTTTTGATTACAAAAATTTATTTGTTCAACAGAAATTCTCCATGGTACAAGCAATAACCTGACAGGGTGTAAAATCTGAAACTCTATAAAACACAGATCCTCCCCAGGACATCCTGTGGGCCAAAAGCTAAGCCTTTCTCATGAGACTGGAGATGTTTTTATTAACCACATGCCTTGCTTCTGCTATGGAAAACTCTGTTTCCATAGCTACAACTGATACCTATTTAGTAGTGAAGGTTTACTTGAAAATGGCTATAATCAGCACTGGGGATGTTTTGCTTATGCCTTTGCCCAAATGGTTTTATAACCTGATGTGTCACCAATGTGCTCAGGCTTTTCCACAGGATGACTCTTTTTATTCTTTGCTTTTCTAAGCCTTTCTAAGCCTTTCTGGATGGATTATTACAATGCCATCATTCCATGCTGCCAGCAATGCCAGCAGGATGTGACCGAGTCTCTGAAGGGAGGGTGCCAAGAGGACAGACCAGATTCTGCTGAGTGGTTCCCAGCCATGGCACAGGAGGGATGGGCAGGAACTGATGCCCAGCAAGTTCCACCTGCACAGGAGGGAGAACTTCTTGGCTGGGCAGTGACCCAACCCTGAGCAGAGACCAGAGAGGGGGGAATCTCCTCCCTGGGGATATTCCAGAGCTGTGTGGACACAATGCTGTGCCCTGTGCTCTGGGATGGCCCAGAGGAGCAGGAGGTGGGACCAGATGCCCCACTGTGGTGCCTTCCTGTCTGACCCAGTCTGTGACCCTGTGATTATAACCAATACTGGGGGATGCCTGGATACCTCTCCCAGCTGGAAGCATCCCCAGCTATAAACTTCATGCTCCCACTGCTTCATATTTCCACCTGCTGGGAACACAAAAAACATGTTAAAAAGAGTTGGACTCCTTTGAGGAGGCTCAGGGGTGACCTTATCACTCTTTAAAATTACCTGAAAGGAGGTTGTAGTCAGGAGGGAGGCGGGCTTTACTCCCAGGAATCAAGGGACAGGGCAAGAGGAAACAGCCTCAAGCTGTGCCAGAGGAGGGGCAGGTTGGACAACAGGAGGAATTTCTGCCTGGAAAGGGTGGTCAGGCCTTGGAAGGGGCTGCCCAGGGAGGTTTGGAGTGCCCATCCCTGGAGGTGACCAAGGCAAGACTAGCCGTGGCACTCAGTGCTCTGGGCTGGGGGACAAGGTGGGCATTGGGCACAGGGTGGGCTCCATGGGCTGGGAGGGCTTTTCCAACCTCAATGATTCTGTGATTTAATGATCCGTGTGGATCCCTTCCAACTCCCAATGATTCTACTTAAAAAGCCACACACCCCACACTGCTCCTGCAGCAGTGACCCACAGTCCCCTCACAGCATCACTACCTTTATTTTGAGTGAAATGCAATTACTTTTTGGCAAAAAAGGGGCCAAAATCACCCTCAAAAGCCCCTTCTTGAGTTAGCTTACCCCGCTGGAGGACAAAGTGGGATCTGAGGGGAGCTGTGGCCTCCAGTGGCACTCCTGGTTTGGGATGTCTTTCTGTCATGAAGAAGAACAAAGAGAGTGTACTTATTAAAAAAGCCAAAGCTTTGACAATGCTGGAAATAGACATATCATATCTGAAGTTTTCACAGAGCTCTGAGAGACAGAGACAGCTTTAAAGTTTACTTCCACATCCCAAGCTTGCCTGATCTCCAGATCTCCGTCCAGAGTTTTGACTGAAGCTTATATCTTAACATTTAGCCATTTAAAATGCTAATTAGACTAATGGTAGGGACTCATTAACTAGTTTCTGCTGCAGCTTTACATCTACAGAGAGATTTTTTATAACAGGACTCCAAGGATAGCACCACATGTTACCAGTCAAAAAGCTGGACTTTTTGTAACATAAACCTCAGAGTTGGTAATATATTGCAGAACGCCAGGGAAGACGGAGGAGCTGCGGTCGGTCTAGTTGTTCTGCCCGGCGCTACTAGCGGCCGTACCAGAGAAATCAAACCATTCCCCCCTTACCTGTGATGCTAGGGGCAAACTCCCGTGGGTTTACCGAGCTCCCTGCAAGTCAGTGAGACCCGGCAGAGGCAAAGCAGAGACAAGAAAAAGGCCCGACGGCTCCTGGGTCCCCTCAGGGCTCCCGACACCCACTCCCCGGGCACCGGGGCTGAGGAGGGTGAAGCCCTGAGGGAGAGGGTGAAACCCCAAGGGAGCGGCTTTGCCCGAGACCCCTGAGCTGAGGGGCGGCTCCTGGGGAGGGTGAACCCGTGACGGGGCAAGTCAAGCCGTGACGGAGAGGGTGAAGCCGTGAGGGAACGGCTCTGCCCAAGACCGCCGCGCTGAGGGGCGGCTCCTGAGCGGGCCGCTAAAGCCGTGAGGAAGGGACTCCGCTCCGCCTCGAATCCGCGACCCTGCGGCTGAGGCGGCTGAAATTGGGCGGGGCTGGTTCCTTTCCCCCAATACTGCCGTCCCGGGTCGGGGCGGTGCCCGGGGCCGTCCTTGAGGCGGTCCCAGCCGTGCGGGGGTGCCTCCGCTCCGCCTCTTCCTGCGGCAGCCGCGCAGTTCCCGCCATGGCGCCGCGCAGTGCAGTCGCGCTGCTCCTCCTGGTTCTCGCCGTGCCACCGGCCAGCGCGGGACTCAGCGGCTACTTCGGCACCAAGTCCCGCTACGAGGAGGTGAACCCGCACCTGGTGCGCGACCCGCTGTCGCTGGGGCCCGGCGCGGGCGCGGCGCTGCCCGCCAGCTGCACCCCGCTGCAGCTCCGCGCCGTNCCGCCGCCGCGCTGGCCGCCTGGCCCATGTGGTACGAGGAGAGCCTGGACGGGCGGCTGGCGCCGCAGGGCCGGCGCGACATGGAGCTGCTGGCCCGCCGCCTGGCCGCCCGCTTCCCCGCGCTCTTCGCCGCCCGCCGCCGCCTGGCGCTGGCCAGCAGCTCCAAGCACCGCTGCCTGCAGAGCGGGGCCGCCTTCCGCCGCGGGCTCGGACCCGACCTCAGCCTCGGCGGAGACGGTGAGTCTGACGGGGAGCCCCAGTGGCTGCGCCGAAGGGGTTGCGGGGGTCCCGCGCCCTTCCCGAGGCATTCCCAGCTCTCCCGAGGGGGCTGGAGGAGTCCCGTGCCCTCCCCGAGGAAGCCCCCAGCACCTTCTGAGTAGCTGAGAGAGAGTCACGCCCTCACTGGGGCATTTCCGACTGCCTCAAAGGTGCTGGGAGAGTCCCACACCCTTCCTGAGGGGCTGCAGGGGTCCCCCGCTCTCCCTGAGGAGCTCCCCTGCCCTGTGGCTGAGGGAAGCCACGAGAGCAGTCCCACATCCCCCGTGCTCAGGCTCTGCGTCCCCTCCATGGGCACACTGCAGTGGGCGAGGTGGTGCTTCTCCTGATGGCCACGTTTTCTTTCAGAGGTGGAGGTTAATGATTCCTTGATGCGCTTTTTTGATCACTGTGCCAAGTTTGTGGCCTTGGTGGAGGAGAATGACGCAGCCATGTGCCAGGTGAGCGCCTTCAAAGAGGGGCCGGAGATGAAGCAGGTCTTGGAGAAGGTCGCGAGAGCCTTGTGTTTGCCACTGGAGGAGCTAAATGCAGGTAAGGAATTCCTGTTACAGGTGGTCTTGTCCCTGAGTCTGGCCAAGAACAACTTCTAAGACTTGTAGTTATGCACAGTAGGTAATTTGAAGTGTACTGTAAATTGGAGACACGGTCTTTAATTAAATGCATGAAGGCTGTGTATGTTGGTGTCACAGTAAGGATTGTTAGTCACTAGTCAGAAGAAAAATATGTTTGAAAACATCTTTCCTATAGACTAAGTCAACTTTATCTTTGTTGGGATTTGAGTGTTCTTTTAATTCTGCTTTCTGGAGCTGGCAAGTTGAGGGAAGGTTGCTACTTGTCTAGCAATGGTTTATCTTTTGCTTATTTGTTGGATTTATTGCAGATCTTGTTCAAGTGGCTTTTCTCACCTGCTCCTATGAGTTGGCTATAAAAAATGTGACCTCCCCATGGTGTTCACTCTTCACTGAAGAAGATGCCAAGGTATGTGGGGCTTGGAGCAACCTGGTTTAGTGGAAGTTTTCCCTGCCCATGGCAGGGTGTTGGAATTAGATCATCTTTAAGGTCCCTTCCAACTCAAACCATTCCATAAGGTGCTAAAAGGGAGAAATATTTGAGAAGCCTTTGAAAGATGCTGTAGTGTTCAAATTTAACTCTTTGCACAGTCAGAATTTGTTGGTTTTGTATCTCTTAACAAGGCACTTTGCTCTCCAAAGACCTCTGGACTAATCAAGCTGCAAGACTGAAATATCCTTCTTGATTCAAACTTAAAATATAACCTTGATTGATATAAATTGTCTTTTCTTATTCTGCTTAATTTATATGATGCTTTTATTTCTGTAACATCAGAAATGTTCTGGACAGCTTTCATATGATAGAATTATATGATAAAATTCATTCCAAAGGACATCAAATGAGGCCTTCTAGGCTAGGGCCTCTAAGACTCTTTTTACATGGTTTTGGGGACTATCAGATCTCTAAATCAATTCCCTGTTCATAAAACCCAGTAGAACCCAGATAAATGAGACAAATGTTTGTTCTTTCTCAAAAAGTGTTTGATGTACTCTTTGATGTCTGTAAGGCTCCTCTGAGGCTGTTAAGGAAACTTGCACCCCTAGGAAAGAGGGGAGACCTCTGCATAGGTAGGTGCTTGGCTAAAGGGTAAGCAGTGGGGTTAGGATCAGGATCACCATGGGCTTCTGCAGAGATCTGCCTTTTTAAATGTATTTATAAATAACTCAACAATGAGGTGGGAAATAGCCTTGATGACAGGAATTGTAAGAAAAGAAGGAGAACACTGTGTGCTCTTGCATAAATCCCAGGCACAGTTCTGTCTGTTTGAGATGTGTGCACATCTCTAGAATGTAAAATCAGACAAGCTGAGTTGAAGGTGTGGGATGGCTTCCATGTGAAGGATGATGAGCTAAAGGCAAAAGCAGAAATACTAACAAAGCAGTGGGTAGTGGTTGTCTTGTGATGTGCAGCACCTCACCTGACCATGTGTGGTCAGATGCTGGATGTGGTTGTTCTTTAGTCTGCTCCTTTGTGTCTGGTGTTATGCTGAAGTGGTTTCGACTGGAGCCTGGATGTTTGAGTCTGATTTTTGTGTCAGATTTGTCCACTTCATGCAGCATGTGGCAGCATACATCATTGCTTCAGGCTGGGAGGGGTTGTTTTCCCTCCAAGCTTATGGGGTTTTTTTATTGCACTACTTTTAGGTGCTGGAATACCTGAATGACCTGAAGCAATACTGGAAGAGAGGATATGGCTATGACATCAATAGTCGCTCCAGCTGCATTTTATTCCAGGATATCTTCCAGCATTTGGACAAAGCAGTAGAAGAGAGCAAAAGGTAAATCAAAATGCTTCAGTGCTTTGGGTGGGAGTTTTCTGTGGTCAGTCTGGGCTGGATTTCATGTGAGTACAAGCTTAGTATTGTACTTCCAAACATGACAATATTAGGAGAGTTTGAGCTAGGAGAATTTTAACAGAGAATGCAATTTTTAATGGAACCGTGTTACTTGAAAGAGTATATTTTTATCTTCCACTGATGCTCTTTTGCCCAGCTCATGTAATTCCATCTTTTAACTTGCGGATCCACGTGAACCTTCAGGGGACAGACAGCTGCTGTCTGATAGTGGTGTTATCTTCATGCACAGCTTGAGAAGAGACCCTTGAGTTAAAGCAATGAGGTGGTTTTTTTTGTGGGTTTGTTTGTTTTGTTTGTTTGTTTGTTTTTTGTGTTTTTGTTTGTTTTTGTTTTATTTGTTGTTGTTTTTGTTTTTTGTTTTTGTTTGTTCCCACTCAAGATGTTGAAGTGTACTTGCAGAAAATAATTATTACAGATCAATCCCACAGTGATTTTTAGACCAGAACAGGCTGTTGCAGGATCCAGGAGGCTGGAGAGGTAACAGCAGACTAGCCTTGTAACAAACTTGCTTTGCTTGAACTAGGGAAGATAAGACTGCAGGAGATATGCTCGATGCTCTGTAAGAACAGGGAAAACACAGTTCTTCTGAAACTGTTGTCTTGATTTGTTACATGAACCCAAGGTCTGGAGTTCAGCCCATGATTCTGAGACCTCTGTCTAGGATATTTAGTTTCCCATTCTTTCACAGCAGGACCATAATTTGGGAGCACCTCTGTTGCTGTAGGTAGATATTAGGCCTTACCAGTAGCTGTTGGTAGATTGGAAGATAAAATGACTGACTGCCTTCAAAGGATGGTGTCCTGATAAAGTAATTTGTCTTGGGTTATTCCCGGGATTTGACAACAGTCACTTTGTGTCGGTGGAGAAACAGTAGCAGTGGCACTCCCAAGTACTGGCAGTCTACTACAGTACAAGGCAGTCCTCCGAACTGCCTTTGTAGTGTCATGGATATAAACCATCCCCGTACTTCCTCAAGAATGAGGGGATGTGCCTGTGCTGGGTTTGGGTAATGTTCAACCCTATGGGCCTGTAGCAGTTGGGATTTGGGAGCTGTTTGGTGTTGCTCTTGTCTCATGTGAATTGTTTTGACAGGGAGAAGTAAAACAGGGACAAAACTGGGATCTATCATGGTGTGCAGAAAACAAAGGCTTCAGTTCCAGGTTGGGATGTTTGTGTCACAGAATTATATGCCTTTGCTTTCATGTGCTGATAATTTTTTTTTGAGGCAGAGAGCTGTTTGAAATGATAATGTACACTATGTGCATGTTCCTCATGCAAACTAAATTTTAAATTCATAGTTCAGTGATCAGTCACATGAATTAATACCTCAGCAGATTAGTATGGAAATATTTTTCAAAGTACACACTATCAAGGATATGACCATAAGATTGTGTGAATACTGTGCTATTGAATACTTGCTAGAAATCAATGGATAAGTAACTCTAAGTTGCAATCAACAAATTCGGCTTTGGTTTTGATATGTAAGCATTGGACCCCTCTATAGCCAAGCTGTTTAAGAAACTGCTGTCAGAGGATCTCTGTGGTGTCTGGAAGTGGAAGGCTGGTGCGGCGGGAGTAGGTGAAGCCTCTCTTTTTGGTAGGGGTGGAGTTAAAGCAGTGATTGTGCTACATCACAGTTTATTTGAACTTCATCCTTTCTTCAGCCTCCTAGAGAGCTGAAGGGAAAATCCGTTAGTGCAAGGGTCATTGACAGCCTCCTGGGAGCAGACGATTGCATCTGTCATAGCTGTGTTTGTCTCAGAGATGATCAGGAAGAAGTGTAGGTTAACAGATAAACAGACGAGAAAGGCTCTTAGAGTGTTCTGCCCTTCTGAAATCTGAAGGGGAAAAAAAAAAAACAAAACAAAAACAAAAAACAAAACAAACCCCTGAATCATAGACTAGATAAGGATAGAAAGGCCCTTAAGACCAGGGAGTGTGACCATGGCACTGCTGAAACCAGTCCCCAAGTGCCACATCACAGCTTGGCTCATATAAGGGGAGTGATCAATTTTGTTTTCTTTCAGTATAACTTACTGTTTAAACAGTGACAGCCTTTCCATCCTTACATGTGCTGGTCACAGATGGGTGTCTTGGCTGTGTGTAAGGCATCTGAGTTAAATAATATTAAACACACAAAAAAGCTAGTTAAAAAAAACCCAAACCTCTATCTGTTCTTCTGATTTATTGAGATCAGCAGTAGGTAAATTAGGAGATGGGAAGAGCAGGTGTCCGAGATGTTCAAAGGATGAAGTTACAACTTTCCTGTCTTCCAGCCTTGGCTGTGGAAGTTCAGTTGCAGTCCCTGGGACTCCCGTGGTGTTTTGCCCCCACAGAGGGAGAAAGGCAGTGAGTGTAAAAGCTCAGGACCCTAAATCTTGCAGCTTGCAAAGCCGAGTGAGCGGGCTGTGGGATGAACAGCACCGTAGGCAGGGGCTCAGGTCGAGCGAAGCCGGGTGCTGGCGGAGCGTGTGCCTCCGTTCCACAACGGAAGGTGGCAGTGGTGAAGCGCCGGAGGCTCGGGAATAGCCTGCTTTGGGCAGGATCCTCCGCAGCCCAGGTCTGGGGACAGCTTGTCTCTCTTGGGGTCTAAAGGAGCAGAACTGCAGCTGCGCTCCTTTGTCATCTGGGGAGAGAGACTTAGCCCGGATCCTGTGCAGAGTGATAGTACAAGTGGAAACAAAAAACCCATACTGTTAATAACAACACAAAATGTTTGATTGTGTATGAATGTCTCTTCTTTCTCGTTATGGTGGTGTTCAACTTCAAGGCAACAGGTTAAATAGTTTTGCAGCAATTCCTTACCCAGAAAATGAACTTTTGTGATACAAAAAGTTTTTTTAGTGGAATGTTGTTCTAATTTAACAATATTTAACATTGATTTGTATCTGCCTGTTTGCTCTGAAAACTAACAAATTCACTTCCAGAGCATTATCTTTGCTCCAAGATCTCTTTTCTTTCTGGTAAGCTTAGATGGGGCTATCCAGAAGTAAGAGGGAGAAGCATTTCTCTTCCAGCAAGAAGCTGAGGGATCTAGATTATCTGTTCTGCTACAGGCTTGGCAGAGAAGGACCGTGTTGACAATGTTATATTTTTTGTAGACTACTTTATGTATTTCTGTTCAAAGGCTTTGTCCTGTTTTCATTCACAGTTACAGCAGAATGCAAAAGAGAAACCTTGTTTTTATTGTAACCTTGTTTCTTCCGTGAAGATTTTTGACCTTGCAACCCACTCACCAAACACAGTTGCCTTATCAAAACCTGCTTTTATTTCCTCTGGGGAAAGCACCTTTTTCTCGTTAGTGTGTCCTTAAGAAAATTATGGTGGTAGTATCAAATACGTATTGCCAAATAGTCCCACCTTTGATTTTCAGTGCAAATTTTTAGGCTATTTCATCAAGTGAATTCCGTGATAATTCTTGAGTTTCAAATACCAAAAGTCACTTCTGTGTAGGTCTTGCTGAACAGCAAGATGATATTGAAGGCTTTAAAACAGGATTTTCACTCTGATTGCTTTTGTCAGCTTTCCCCATCCAGACAGCCACTGGAAAGGTGTTGGAATATATATTCAGGAACTTAAGTCCTATGTTGAATTTATCAGTAGTTGTATTAATGACCATCTACTGTGGGCCCAGTGCATGGACTCTATTCTTCTGCACTCTCAGGAACTATGAAGTATAAAAGTCTAATAAAAGTTAACTTTTCAGCAGAAAGAATATATTCCTGGAGACCTTACCACAGTCTCAGTGGACCATTCAGGGCCACATTCCTCCATACCTTCTTACCACTCTGTAAGGAAGTGTCATGATCACATTTTTAGGGAGAGGTTGGGGAGCAGGACTCTCTCGCGTAGAAGTTTTCTTGAAGACAAAATAAAAAATCATCTATCACAAGAAATGAAACCAAGTGATTTGCTGTACTGAGATGGCATTCTTGGGTGATTGTCTTAGTCCATAAAGCACTTTATTTCAGTGAAGGCAAAAGAATTGTGGTTTTCCCAGGTCTTTCTGCTAGGGATGGAAAACAGGCAATGCAACTGGTGGCCAAGAAGCTAATGGAGAATTCCTCTTCACTGCTGGTTTTCCCAGCTATTTAGTGAAGCGTGTTCTGCCAACAGTGTGTGTTGATGAAAAATCTGTGTATTTTGGTAGTTAATAAGAAGCTGCTAAAGGGATTTAAAAAACCATTACAGCTCCACACTTGGGCAGGGGTGGATTTGGAATTTGGTTGTGGCACATTTTTAAGCATGTCAGCTGTTCATGAAAAATGTTTTTCACTTTTGTTTTCCTTTTACCTTCAAACATTTAACAAGTTTGCCTTTGTTGTTTGTGAAAGAGCATGTGAAATACCAGTTATTACTTGTATTGTCTGAATGGGTTGCTGTAAGGCTCTGGAAACTGGGAGGCATGCTTTGAGCAGCCTTCTCAGTATTTACAGTATGCATGGAAAAGAGCATCCAGGCTGCACCTATGCATTGCAGAATATTTGGTGGTTTCCTCTGAGAGATAGCAAGTTCAAGGTATTTTAAAAAAAAAAAAAAAAAAAAAAAAAAAAAAAAAAAAAAAAAAAAAAAACCAACAACCAAAATCTTATTGAATGCCGTTCAAGATTAAGTGCAGGTGATCTTTGTGAGTTACACCAAATGAAGCTGTAAGGTTAACAGGTTAATTTGGCAGTTTATTGATAGTTTTTATTGTTCCATATAATTTGCCTTCCTTTTTGCAGGTCACTTCCCAATGCAATTGGTAACCTTTCAGTAGTCATTTACTACTGTGCCCTCACTTCTCCTTCCAGACCTGCGACTCAGTACAAAAGAATGCAATGTATGATCTAAAACCACTTAATTATTCAAAACTTTTTATAGCATGTACAAAGGGAACAGAACAAAAAGTTTCTAAACATGCAGTAGAAATGAAATAATTAGATTTAAAAAAAAAAACTCTTTTGCACAGTCATTTCTTTTATTGATACCCCTTTGTTGCTCCTGGGATCCCACGTTTGCCCAGTGCAGGGCTGTATCTCTAGGTGCATCAGCACGTGCAGGATGTCCTGTAGGACTTGGGGGGTGTTGTAAGTCAATATGTTTGGTTACCCACCCTGTGCAAGAGCAGCTCCAAAGGACAGCCAGGACTGTGATATACAGACATATAACTTACATTATTTGTAGTGCAGCGCAGTTTGTAGCCAGGTACTTAATTCAAGGTGGGAAGTGGCTCTTGCAGAGCCAGGACAGAGTTGTTGTCTCTGTCTTCCCAAGGGGGTCCCTTTGTCAGGGGACATGGAGGTGTGGCTCTGGGGCCACTGCAGGGGTGTCTCCTGGCTCTTTGGGGTGCTGGCAGAGCCTGTGATGACAGCTTCTGGACTAGGTGCTTGTCATCTCATCTGCTAATTACATGGTGATGTATAACCTGGAAAAAGTAAAAACTGCTAGACCTCAGTGTATCTGCTCAGAGAGGAGATCAGCGGTGTGTGTGATGAGTAAACTGATCCTGGTGATAAGGTGTTCCTGCAACCACAAGCCAATGTGCCAGCTGAGCAGGGCAGTAGGACCACACAGCACACCTGAGAAACAGGTGGGTTTTAAATTCTCTTCCAGAAAACCAGAGAAATGGGATGACGTTCACTAATAAATTGTCACTGTCTCAATCAGCAGCTTTGTTTCATAGTGTGTGGTTAGCTTTGGTAGCTCCACCTTTCAAAGATGGTACTTCTGACATGATTTAAAGGGTGCTTGTGGGGAGGCCCAGAATTCTCCATAGGTCCTGGTGGCATGTTCACCAGCATCCCTGTGTCCATGTTTGCTGGCTTTTGCTGGAGCTGGGCAACCCAGAGCATCTCCCTTGGGAATGTGGCTGTTCATCTGTCTGCCTAGAACTAGATATTTAAAGTGTTTCTCGTGCCTGTCAGACTCCCCAGGACGTACTTAATCTCACATTAATTACCTAATACGTGCTTACCCAGGATTACTCCAAAGAAGCATCTCAGCAACTATTGTAGAGTCCTATTGTTTTCTGTAAGCAATTAAAATCCCAACAGAAGCAGTACCTTGGCAACTAACACACCAATGAACTGATCTAGGCAGTGTTCACCCTGGTCAGGAAGGGTTGGACCAGTGGTGTGAGCCTCTTGATTTAGTTTTGGCTCCTTGTAATGAATCAACATTCATCATCACTGTGGTGCTGGTGCACTAATGCATTTGATCTCTGAGGTGTGAAAGAACAAAGAGATGGGATCAGCCAAAAAAGAGCCTTGGAAGCACAGAAGTTCTGAAGTGAAATGCAGTAAAGCCTAATTAGCTCTGAGTGATTAACTCTTTCAGAACTAAGAGCAGTTGCCTTTTGATTGGCATTTTTAATGAGTTCTTTGTAGTCCCTTCAGCTTTTCAAGTTTGTCTTTGTCATGAGTGAGCTCAGGTGTGTCCTTTTTGGAAAAGAAGAAAATTTTTGCCTTCTCAGTATCTGTAGTGGCATTTTGTTGTGTTGATGCTGATTCTGGGAATGAGTGAGCACAGCTG
The DNA here is from genome assembly GCA_013399695.1 of Formicarius rufipectus. Taxonomy (NCBI): domain Eukaryota; kingdom Metazoa; phylum Chordata; class Aves; order Passeriformes; family Formicariidae; genus Formicarius; species Formicarius rufipectus. The sequence goes on along the minus strand of VXAU01001552.1, from coordinate 752,856 downwards.
TTTTCTGTTTTACTAAGGTGGAAGTTTTGACATAGTAGGACTTAATACTATTTCATTTTTTTTTAATTTTGATTTTTTTTTTTAATTTCCTCCCACTGGTGATAATGCCCTGAGTCCCCTGAGACTGCATTCCCTGCTGTTTTCTTGTAAGTTTAAGGTTCCTTCAGCTGTGTTTTCCCAGAAATAAATGACAGTTGGAGGTGGGAAGGATGAAGAATTCATCCTATAGCTGAAAAAAGATTCTGGAGCCCTTTGTCCTGGCTTTTTTAGTAGGGAGAAAAAGGACAAAATAGAGTCTAAACTTACTTGTTAAACAGGTTTTAAAACTTACCTTCTTGAAGTTGTTGGAGGGATATTTGCATGAGTTTGAAGGTTTTGCTGGAGGAAATGTTTCTTCTTATCCCACTTTTTCCTGGAATTTGGGTTATCTCTATCTGCAAGTCAGGTCAGTGCTTAGGAAATAAACTTTGATCTAAAGAAAGTTCACTTGTTCTATATTCCAAGTCATATATCAGGGGTCCTCGGAAGGATAGGAATGATCTACTGTTGAGTATGGGTGAGCTGGTGCAGAAGATTCAGGGTTAAACCTGAATCTGCTGAGATTTAGGAGAACCAGAATTTACCTGGATGATAAATCCCATATCTGCGCTTCTCCACAATTGCCTTATTTTTCCCCGTGATGGGACTTTGCTTGTGTGATTGTGCTGATGAATTTTTCAGCACCTTTGTGTTCAGCTGTGGTCAGATTTACTTAGAAGGTAAAAAACCATATGAAAAGCCAGTGTGGGTGATTCAGTAGCTGGAGCTGCCTCATTTCTCCAGTGAACCTTGCTGTGTTCTGCTCACTGACAGCAGCTGCTGCTCTTTTGGACGTGTCCTGTGAAATGAGTACAAAACCAGTCACCAGCAATCACTGTCACATGAACTCTTAATATTTTATGGAGGAGTTTTATGCACAGTCTCTTCATCTCCTTGCAGAGGTGGAAATAAGATTTATGGAGTGGGCTTTCCTAACTCACCTACCCCCTAAGTAAAAGGGAGGGAAAAGTGAATTGAAATACCAGTAGCAGTAGTTGAGAACTTTGATGCTTCCAACACGACGCTGAGTCATTAGTTGATTGTTAAGTGGATTGAGTGTGGAAACATCAAGCCTACTATTTAATATTTTATTACCCTCTGCTACTGTTTGGAGTTTATCAGTGTCTTGTTGCTTGTCCTCCCTTTATCAGAAATGTAGGGACAGTGGTAACCTTTGCCTGTGTGCATGCTCTGAAGAGGCAATCTGTCATCATTTTCCCCATAATTAAAAATATTGCTGTTTTAACCTTGAGGGCCATTTTTATTGTTGTCGTCAGATGATACGAAGCCACATCTGAATTGGAGTCACGACCCTGGAGACTGAACGGGGGTTGCTTGAGGAATCTGGAAAATGAGCTGCCCAGTGCTGCTGAGACACCAAGCACACTGTGTTGGAGGCTGTTAAAGGCTCGGGATTGTGTCGTAGCAGGAAACAGTTCTAATCCTCATTAAAATAATCCAGTGGGATAGCTGTGAGTGGGAGAGGTTTGTTTTGCCTCCCAGGGTAGTTTGGCATGTCAGCATGAGCATTACATGAGACTAAAACAGGTGCAGTAAAAACTCAAGTTGCAACAAGAATAGGCACCTTACTTAGTCCTTTTGTCTTCAACTTTTCTTTCCTTGTTCTTAAAAACTTCCCTGGGTGTATATGCTGTAATTTGTTTCCTACTTTGGAAACATATGTCTTGCTGTTTCTTTAACAAAGATGTTCACCATATTTTTGGTGATTTACCTCCCTTTCAACATTCCTGCTAGCTGGAAAGTAGAACTAAACCTTGCTTCATTTTTGAAACATTTTTTGGAGGGATGGGATGTGAAATCCACTCCCTGTGGAGTGAATAATACCTATGTTATGCTCGCTTTGGGGACTTCTGCAGCATATTTACATTACTGACTTCCTTGCTTAGTAAACTATAAAACACAGACCATCATGCAGCTGAGATGACTTGAAAATGTGCCAAGTTGCTAAAGCTGGGTGATATTCCCCCAAGAGTGCTAAAAGAGCTTGAAGAAAATAGCTGAAATAGCAGCCAAGAAGCTTCTGGGAGCTGGCAGGTGTGACGATTTAAATACAAGTAATTAAATAAAGGAAAATGAAAAAAGCAGCTCCTGGAGAGAATCAGAATTACAGGCCAATCTTGTAGAAATAAAGCCCAAACTGGTATTGGTGAGCACCTTGATGAATGTGGGTAGTGTCAGGATGGCTCTTTGAAAGAAAAACAGCACTACTTGGGAAGGATCAACAGACGTAAAATAGGATGATCTGTGAGCCACAGTCATGGGTCCAAACATCTTTCAGCAAGTTTCCTTATCTAAAGAAATCAAACAAGTGGAGTTAAAGGGAAAAGGTGCTTACCTGGGTAAAAATGAACAAAGTTACAAGAAGTCAAGTACAGCTGATTGATTTTTTTTTTTCCTAGCAGAGATGTATCTGAAGAATTTGCATGTTGTAAATGACCCAGAAAAAAAGAGGTGAGAAGTTCAGTGGCACTGCAAATGCGGCAGTTTTATTGAAGATAAATAAGATGAATTGTTTCTACTGAAAGGGTTGTAAAAGCTTCTGGTAAGAGTAAGTGGCCTGGAAAACTGCAGAGTTGTCAACTAATCCACACAGGAAAAATTATCTTATCCCCTATCAGGTACAATCTGGGTTAAGCTACTGTGCAAGAGTTGAGTTTTGTGGTGATTGTGGTTGTCTGGAGGTATCTGAATCTTCTGTAAGCTGGTGGGGCGTGAAACAACCACATCTATGAAAGGTACCCCTGCCCATGGCAGGGGGTTGGAACAAAATGATCTTTAAGGCCCCTTTTGACCTAAACCATTCCATGATTCCCTGTTAGATATCAGGAATTAAGCAAATGGAGGGCTCATGGGTGTAGCTTGGGTTTATGATGTAGCTTACTGTCTCGAATATTGTGCATTCTAATGTTCTGATCTAAAGGGATATAGGTCATTTGGGAAAACTTTGGAAGGACTAAAGTAGGAATTTTCAACTTGGAAAGAATATTACTGCAAAGCTGTAACTGGAAAGAATTAAATGGACCATTTGTAGAGGCTGTGTCTAAAGCTGTGCACCTTCTTGCCACGGGATGTTGTGGGTGCTAGGAATGCATGTGGCTTTAAAGAGAGATTTGGCAAAGGAAGGATTTGTTATATGGAAGACCCAGGAAACCTCTGAGCTGGAAACTGCATGAGATGGCAGGAGCAGCCTTCTGTCTACTTCCATAGGCATCTGTTTTGTTGACTGACAGGAGGGGTGCAAATGTGTCCTAAAACCTAACAATACTTCCCTTCAGATGTGTGTGGAAGGGCAGGATGTACAGGAACTAGTGAAATGAGTAAGAGGGGCAAATAAAGAATGGAGGGGGAAGGGAAGAGAAAGGCATTGAAGGATCCAAAAGATTTTCAATTTTAATATGAGTGAAGGGGTCATAAATACCAAGGGGGGAATGTAGGGAGAAATACTAATTTTGAAGAAGCTGTCAGAGGGGCTGTGGTGAATGTACAGCTCTTGGTGCACCAAAGACACAGGTAGAAAAAAATATAATGCCCTCCATACCGAACCCCTCTGTGTTTTGAATGCTGCTTCTTTTCAAGGGGAAGCAGGCAGAGTTGGAATCTTTTTCTGAGGGATGCCTTGCCTGAAGGGAGAGTCTGTGCATGTATGTGCACACATGTCTGAGGAGTGGAGTCGGAAGGGCCCAGGCTCCCTGGCAGCAGCACAGTACAGGGTGTGTATCATACTGCAAGGCTGTATTGAGCTGCTAGGACCCATCCTGTCACAGCACTGAATTCCTGCTCAGCTGATCAATGCCCCAACGCACAGGCAGATCCCCCAGTTAACCATTCTTCCGTTGTTTTAGGTTGGAGCAGAGGAAATGCTTCCTTTGCAGGCCAATCAAGATGTGTCTGCTGAAAGCTAAACGTGCTCATTCCCTCTCCTCCTGTCCCTGTTCCCTGCAGCAGAGCCCTACCCCACCGACTCCTCCCTCCTGGCAGGGACTTGCAGAGCGAGAAGGTCCCCCCTGAGCCTCCTTTTCTCCAAGCTGAGCCCCACCTCAGCCCCTTCCCAGCCCCGTTCCCTTTCCTGCACACACTCCAATCCCTCTGTGTCTCTGCCTGGAGTGCCCAGAACTGGGCACAGCCCTCCAGGGGTCCCAGCAGTGCCAGCACAGGGACAGGCACTGCCCTGGGGCTGTGACAGCCCAAGTGCCCTTGGCCTCCCTGCTCACCTGGACTTGTGTCCAGCTGCTGTCACAGCACCCCGAGGACCTTTCCCAGCTTTCCAGTCCCTCTTCCCCAGCCTGGAACTGCAGGGGGTTGGTGTGACTCAAGGGCAGGACCCGGCAATGCACCTTGCTGACCCTCAGGCCGTGGATCCAGCCTGTGCAGATCCCTCTGCAGAGCCTTCCTGCCCTCCTGTGGATCAACACTCCCACCCAACTTGGTATTGCCTGTGAACTTACTGAGGGTGCACTTCTTACAATTTCTATAAGAACTAATGCCTTAAACTGTGACAAAATTTAGGAAGCTGTTTTTAAAAGTCTGTAATATACTGAAATTCCCAGATAGGTTTCTGTCAGGACTAAAACAAGATCAAGGTTTACCTTGGCCTTGGTTGCTGCAGCTGTGCAATACGTTATGTTTGTTTTAAGGCACAAGCCCTTGCTCATCCCTTGTGCTTTTCTCCCTTTGTAGCTCAAAACCCATTTCTTCACCTCTGATTGTCCAAGTTGGGCACGCGGAGACACTTCAGCCCCTTCTTGCCCTGATGGGTTTCTTCAAAGACAAGGAGCCTCTGCTGGCCAACAACTACGGCCGGCAGGCGCAGCGGCAGTTTCGCAGCGGCCGCATCGTGCCCTACGCAGCCAACCTGGTGTTTGTGCTCTACCACTGCGACCACACCAACGCCTCCCGCGACGAGTATCGGGTGCAGCTGCTGCTCAACGAACGCCCCATGCTCTTCCACCACTGCAACGAAACCCTCTCGACCTACGCCGACCTCAAGGACTACTACAGGGACATCCTGGAAAACTGCCACTTCAAGGAGGAGTGTGAATTGCCCCAAGTTAATGTCACTGCTGTTGATGAGCTGTGAAGGAGTTTCAGTGTTGATCCCTGTTCTGATCGACAGGCCTTGTAAAGAAGCACTTTGGAAGATTTGCTGCTACTATGATGACTTTCTAAACTTGCAGATTTGGTGGGTTGTCTCAGCTCCATGTGCTGATTCTCTGTTGCATAAGCAGAAATACAAAAACAAATGCTGTAACAGGGAAGTTGGTGAGCATTTGTAACAAATACGTGATGCAAGACACAAGTACTTGTGTGTTTATATGTATACGAATAAGCCGAGTTCATTGGTCAGTCCCCTTATGAATGTGCCACAGATGGATTTAAGAGCTGGAGCAGCTTCTATTTTATCAGAACTGAAGGTGGTTAGACTGATTCAGTATTGCTTTGCACTGCCTGTGTTGCTTGCTGCTGTTTTCCTGTGCCAGGCTTCAAATATTTCAAACCTATGAGCTGTTTTTGCTCCTTTTCTTGAGCTTCTAGAAGGGAGAGGGTACACAGTCCTCCTTCACAGCTGCACACCTTCTGCCTGGACAGCACCATGTCTTTTTTTGGCATTTTAAAGCAGGAGGAATTGCAGTGTTCCTGCATGTGTTACCTGCCTGGAAAGGGGCAAGGAGTTAGAAGTCTTAAAGCCCTTGCCGACCCATCCCACATATCAAGTTAGCCTCCAGGGTAAGTAAATTATCTCTAAAAAGAAGTAGTAAAAGTAGACAGAAAGAAGTAAGGGAGGGTTAAGTAGCCACTCTTCCTTGAAGGTGCTCTGGGAGGTGGAGCATTTGTTCTGTAAATAATCTGGGGTGCCCTTCCCCTAACACCCTCCATTTCTGGTGTTAAAGGTTTGGGCTGGGACATTCAGGTAAGGCTGTGCTATGGCTCTGAACATCTTGCTCCTGTCCAGGTGCTGACAGTTTTCCTGGCAGCTCTGGTTGGAAGGGATCTCTGGATTACTCCAACCTCCTGCTTGAAATGGGATTGTTGCTAACCCTAAATCCAGCAGCTTTTGGACTGTAAAAAGTATCTGGGTGAGACTTGACTTCTGCTTGCTTTAGGGCACCAAATGTGATGCCCTTTACATAGGCCTTATATTTTTGGTGTGCCACCTTAGTTTTTAAATGCAGCTGATGAATTGCATAGAAGGACTGATGACCCTTTAAAACAACTGCACCTTACATAGGTTCACTCACAGTACTGAAAGCTGGGAAGGATTTTAGAGCTCTGGAGTGTGGCAGAAAAAGGAAAACTGAAGATACCTGACAAGAAATGTCTAAAATGCAGGGAATCAGATAAAATTCCTTTACCCCCTGGAAGGGAATGGCTGTGTGAGCAAGCTGCCCCAAAGCAAATGAGGGCCTGGATTTATGGTGCAGATAGCTCTTCAAGTGTGTGCTCTCACCCCACAATGGGTGTTCCAGAGCTTACCTTCTAAAGTGAAGTGTATTTTGCTGTGTTTCCTGGCAAGGAGGTGAAAGGTTGGAATAAGAGACACAATGTATCAGGGGCACTGTTTATATCCCACTTTACTGTGGGCTACTTTGTAAGCTCACCTTCAGGACTGGGAACTTAACTGCTGCAAAAACAAAAAATAAATACAAATTGGCTCAAAGTTGAGTTAAACATAGTGTATGATATTTTTTTAAATCATTCTGGAGGATTCAGGCCTCTGTCGCATTTTTAATATGGCTTGTGAAAAAGCACTTCAAATTTACTTGTGTCTCAAGGAGCCATTGAACACTTGTTTTATACTGTTGTTCTGAGTTAAGGGCTTTTCCCTACCTGTGGAGATAGGGCCCTGTTTCATTAGTCCTCCAGGTGCTGCAGAGACCAAGAGATCACTGAAGAGACTGATTAAATGTGTGTATTCCAGCATTAACATTCCAGGGAAACACTTGCCTGTGTTAGCTCTGCTGCTCTGTCTGAAACTGGTGAAGTGGCTGGGGAGGAGTCCAGTACTGCAGTGAACACAGGAATATGGGTCAGGATAATTGTCAGCCCTGCACCTGACTTCACTGCTCTATAAGCCTTGCATGTCTCCTTTTTCACATGATCCTGCCTGGAGACTAAATCAACTGATGGTGATTGCTGTGAGGGGTGCCAGTTAGGAACACTGTTGCAACATTTGAGGCAAGCTACGAGGAAGTGAACCTTTGTTTAAAGGCGGTTAAGTTTGGAAATAGCAGATACCAGAGTGAGAAAAGCCACCTCTGAACAAATATTTTTTTCTGTGAGTGAGTCACCCTGTGATGATTCATGGACAGGAGGGCTGAAAGAAAACCTCTCTATGGAAGATGAATGCAAGGTTCTGTTGGCAGTTCAGCAAGACTGAGTTTAAGACATCGTATTTGTTAAAAGATACATCCTTCTTCCTTATGGAGGGAGGAATGTGTTGCACTTGACTGATATTTTATTTTTTTTTCCCCTCTGTTTTTTGGGGGTGTTTGTTTTGTTTTGGTGGGGGTTTTTTTGGTTTTTTTTTTTTTGATCATGTGCCAGATGAGGTGCAGGAATCAAAAAATGCCTTGTACATATGCCTCAATTCCATGCAAAAGGCTCCAGGGATTATTCCTCAGGGACTATTCCCTGTTTTACCTTCGAGACGGATCTGTGACACCTCCTGAGGAGCAGATCTATCTTTGGTGGCTGTCAGCAACGAAGTGGAAAGGGAAGTGTGCTGCCTTGGCTCTGCTCTGTGCTTAGAGGATGCTCTGACTCACCCCTGTGGCACAATTAGTGGTTCGATGGGGAAACTGCACCACTGTATCACTGGAAATGTTGGGACATGTAAAGACTTCTGGCTCTTAATTTGATTCTCACCACTGGGGAGGTGACTTCACTCTGACCCTTTTATCAGTAAACACGGACATTTGTTCAGATACTGAAACGAATCCAAATAGTTCTGTCATGGTGGTACTCGCCCAGAGCGGTGTTTGAAGGGCACACCTCTGACACTGCACATTCCCACAACCTGCAAGAGAAACGATGCTCTCTCCTCCTCCAGGTGGCTCTGATTGCCTCATCTCACTCATCTATCCAAGACTCTTTGCAACCTTTCTCACACTGGAGTCTGTCACTGATGGAAAACACTGACAGTGTTGTTGGTTGCTGACCTTAAATACGTGTGGAATGCATTTTAATTTGGTATAAATGTCTAATCTTTTTGCCAAATCATTTTTTTGCTTCTAAAGTACTGCTGTGGTTCTTGTTAAGCTGGCCACTGCCAATTTGTAATAATATTGCACTAACTGGATGAATTTTGAGAGTTTACAGTGGATTTGTAGTGCTGTGAAATAAAACTGCACACTTCTTTCATCTCTGTTTGATGAGGAACAATAATGACACTATCTTCAGTATCATGGCTGTGCTCTGCTTCAAAATACATTTGGTAGGTTGCTATTACTTGTGTGGGTGTTTCTATTTTAAGTTTTCAAATGGCTTGGTGGTTAATAGAAAATGCCTTAATTAGGTATTTGCTCTCATATTTTGAGGGGAGTAAAGATTTACTCGTTTCCAGGAGCCCTGGTTTGAAAAACAGCAACAGTTTCCTGACAAGGTTTTTGCAGAGACAAAAAGGGTGCAGTGACTGAACAGCATCGTCTTTGATCAAGGGCTGTTTCTGCATTTTCTATGAAGGTGTATTAGTCTGTAAGGCAGCTGGAAATAGAAGGTAATTGAGGCTATTTTGTCTAAAACAAAGAAACACTCCCCTAGTACTGTATAGGTGTAGGAAAAGGAGTGAAGTGTCTCAAAAACTAAGACATCAAAACTACATAGAATCTTCAGGGGGAGGAACATGATCCCCACCATCCATCTCCCCTGCTCTGTTTTTTAGGTGTATAATATATTAAATAGTCACTTTGTAATTTGCCTAACTCTTCAAAAGGAAGTTGGTATTGTCAGCTGTTACTTGCAGTTGTTGGTGTGACTAGACTAATGGTTTATCCTTAAATTGTTCAATTCTTGGTTTTGTGGGCTTTAAATTATAGACTATTTCTTCTGACCTTGCTGGACTGGAGTGAAGATCTCTTGTCCTCCAGAGTCTCTGCAGAGTGGTCAGGTAGGACCACGAGGAGAAGAATCCTACCCAAATGCCAAGACCTTGGTGTGCCCACCAAAGCCCTGTGAGCCAGGGAATGCTCAGCACATTTAGATTTCTGGGAAGATTTATTCATCCCACCGTTCTTCCTCCTATGGATTTGCTGTCTTGAGGCCACCTGCTCTTTCATGACCTATGTCCCCATGTGATGGTGAGGCCATACTTGCCTTTGTGTGTAATGGGTTTCTTTGGTTTAAAGACCTGCCTGTGTTTTGTGCTGCTCTGATTGATGGGGGTGTGGGAGCGTTTTGGCTTTGACACGCTGCCACCTTCAAATTCATCTTCATGAAGACTCAGCAACTCCTTTGTATCCAGTTCAGCTGCTGAGTGCTGTTTTTCTGGCTGATTTCTCGGGATTTGTGGTCAAGTAAGTAGAAAACTATTTCTAAATTGCTTTGTTTCTGATGTTGATAATGTTTTTGAAGACGGTTTTCGTTGGCTGTGGAACTCATGCCAGGCTGGGTTCTGCTTCCAGATCTGATACAGGGAGGTGTTTGTAAAAGCTGTGTGACTTTATTCCCCTCCCTTGTTTGCTTCCAGAAGTGGAACATGAAGACTATATATAGATTATTATGTTTACAGTGATTTTTTTCCCCCCAACTTATTTCAATAACTTAAAGAGGTATTTTTACATAAAATCAAGCCAGAGGAGGTTCAGGCTGACTCTCTGTGGCGTTTATGGTGGTGGATTAATTTATTTACTATTGTAACAGTTCCTTTGAGAAAGGGTTTAAAGGGAGCAATGTTTTTCTGATGTTCTGTTGAAAGGTTTGAGCTCACGTCTGTGTTCAGCTAACAGAAACAAATCCCTGGTCTTCAAGGAAAGGGTTGTTGTTGAAGGACTAGAATGGAAGGACCTGAACCTCTTGTTGTTTAAGGGTCAGAAAAGCTCTGCAGGTTTCTCTACACCAGTAACCCATAGCTCTCAAATGGCTGACTGGATGTGATAACAAATCCTGAACCTCTTACAGAAATGGAAGGTGCCCAATTGATCCCAGAAGGAACCAGGTTGGATCAGGCTGAAGGTCCTTTAGCCTGGTGACCTCTGGCTTTTGGAAGGATGTGATGTCTGAGCAAATGTGTAGGGATAGAGCAAATATTTCCCCATATGCTCCTGATTGTGGCTACAGGGTGTTTGTGAGTTAAGGAAGGTGAGTTTGTGTTTAGTTTTATCTATTTATCTTAAGGAATTTCTCTTTGTGGCCTTCCTGGGACTTTCCTAACCCAAAGCTGTGCTTCTGCCCTGTACACCTGACACACCCTGACTGCAGAGCTGCCCCCAGCCCTGGGGAACAGCACAGCAAGGACATGGAGCTGCTGGAGAGAGTCCAGAGGAGGCATCAGGATGGAGCTCAGAGGATGGAGCAGCTCTGCTGGGAGTAAAAGCTGGCAGAGCTGGGATTGTCCAGCCTGGAGAAGAGAATCTTTGGGTTGACCCAGTTGTGGCCTTGCAGTGCCTGAAGGGACTGCAAGAAACATGGAGAGAGACTGTTTCCAGGAGGCTGGAGTGTCAGGACAAGGGGGAATGGCTTCCCACTGCCAGAGGGTGGGATATTGGGAAGGAATCCTTCCCTGTGAGGATGGGTGGGCCCTGTCACAGGTTGGGCAGAGAAGCTGTGGCTGCCCCATCCCTGGGAGTGTCCCAGGCCAGGTTGGATGGGGCTTGGAGCAACTTGGGCTGGTGGAAGGTGTCCCTGCCCATGGCAGGGAGTGGCACTGGATGATCTTTAAGGTCCCTTCCAACCCAAACCATTCTGTGGTTCTCTGATCTGCTTTGCAGTGGGATGTGGTGGATGCTGGAGCTCAGCTGTAGCTTTGGAAAGGTCCAGCTCCTTTCATTTGAGCCTCCTGCTTGACTAAAATTTCAGCCACGTTTATATGAGCTGTGATTTCAGAATAGTAATAGTTTCCAACATACCCAAGTAGCAGTTAATTATCATATGCAAATGGTAAAACTAAAGCTTGACATGTGTTCTGGAGCAGCTCTTGTGATACAGATCTTGTTTCAGTGTTGTGTTTTCCTGAACACCAGCAGTTCATCTGACTCCTCGAAGCACCTCTATTGAGAGAGGAGTTAAACACCTAATCTCTTTGCATCCCACCTGTGCTACTTGTGTGTTCGTTTCCCCAGGTGGGAGTGGCTCATCTTGCTTATTTGTTCTTTGTGTTCTAATCATTCTGTTCTTCTCATTTTTATCATTGCTGTTTTGATTTTTGGCTCGATGTTACCCTGTGCCTATAAATACATTTTCTGGTTCAGAGTTGCACACTTTATTCAAGGTGAGGCTTCACTGTCAACTTGAAAAGGGATGAAATGCTAATTCTTCTCAAGTTTTCTAGATCTTTATTTTGCACTTGCCCCACACCAAATAGCACCCCAGGGAAAATGCTGTACTCCATGTATAATATATTCCTTCTTTTTGCTATTAGCAACTATTTACTGTTCTCTGAGAATTTTGGTTATGTAAAAATACCTGTACAAATTGGAACATCTTTTTATTCCAATGTTTATGAACTTATGATATCCTGTATTTTTTAATTATGGTATTTTGAAATGAATAACTGGTTCATTGGAGTAAACAGACAAGGAATGAGCAGTAGAGGGAATATTTTTCAAACCATCAGGTAGTTCTGACCAAGGCACAGGGAGATGGCTCTTAGTCCTCTCTGATCACTCTACTGTGCTTGATCAGCCCAGGACACAGTTGGCTTTCTGGGCTGCCAGCACACATGGCCTATTCATGTCCAGCCTCTCACCCACCTATCAATTTAAATCCTCAGCCCTCTGAGCTCTAGTTCCTGGTGTATGTGCCAAAAGAGACATTTGAAAACCTTTTTGTTTTGGTTTTTCACCTTGTAACGTTATGCTTGGCCTTTGTCTCCCAGTTCTGTGTTTGGACATACAGTCACTGACCTGCCTGATCCTTCTGGATCTGCCTTTCATTTCAGTCTTTGCTTTGCCAGATCTGATAAGCCAGTCCCTCTTCATCTCTCCTCCTCACCTAAATTAATTCTCCTGTGTACTGGCTCTTGTTTCACTTCAGTTCTTTTGAACTTAAATGACCACAATTGTACTTGGTCTTCCAGATGAGGTCTAATAAATGACTCTCTTCTGGCAGGGAGATTTCCCCACCTTCCCTCTTGGGAAGGTTAATCATTATGCAAGTGGGGCTTTTGTTTTTATTTGGTTGGCCAAGGTTTGCTTTCTGTGGCACTGTGAAGGTTTTGTGCTCTGGCTCCCATCTTCTGCCAAAGAACCTTTTTACCAGATGCCACAGGTCATTTCTTGCACACTGATCTACACAGAACAAAATTGTTTTCTTACAACGTAAAGAGTGTTACTAATTATACTCTGCATTTCTCTGTTTTCTTGCATGTCTGCTGCTCTTATGATCCTCTACCTGCTACCCTGAGGCCTTGTGCTTCCAGCCCTTTCAAGCATGAAGCATAAGCAAAGTCCTGCTGTGACTTGGCTTTGCAGGAAAGCCTTTGGGACTCAGATTTGATTTCACACTACCTAGAATTTATAGGGCTCTTCTTCAGCCCTCACAGGCCTTGATGTGACAAAGAAATAGCATGTCTTTCCTCTGTAGAGAATGCAGGTTCTGCCCTGAACCCACCAGCCTGGATGTTTGGATGTACAGGGAGTTATTACACATGGGGATAGTCAGCAGGTTCCTCCTTTGCTTTCCTCTCCTGGGTTTGAGGTCAGGTGAGATGGATTCTCCAGTGTTGCCCTGCAGCAGGTCTGCCCCATCTCCATCTCTTGAGCTTTTTGTGGAGAATTGGTCGCAAATGCCATTCCCAGTGTGCCATGTCCATGTGCCCTGTCAACCTGCTTAGGCAGGAAAGATTTGGTAAATCAAATGGGTTATTGATAAGTTTAAGTTCTTTTCTTTCTTTTATTTCTCTGAATTTCCTTTTCCCCCAGAAGGATCTGCTGCTCCAAAGAGCTTTCAGCACAAGGCTGGAGTTGGGTGTCAAAGCCAGATCTGGGGGTGGTGCTTTGAGCCTCAGGCTTCCATCTGGATGAGGCAACAGAAGTGGCTCATGTGGCCTACTTCTTAAAGCTCTCACAAGCAGCCTGCAGAGCAGACAACTGGAGGCAGCTCTCATGGTACATGAGGAATTGTTTCCATCCTGTATGGCAGTGGAGAGCTTTCAGGGGGGTTTTAGCTATCGTGGTTAATGGACTGCTTTGCCTGGAGAAGCTGGGGCTGCCCCATCCTGGGAAGTGTCCAAGGCCAGGTTGGATGGGGCTTGGAGCAGCCTGGGCTAGTGGAAGATGTCCATGCCCATAGCAAGGAGTTGGAATGAGGTGATCTTTAAGTTCCAAACAAAGCCATTCTGGGATTTTGTGAAAATCAGTGTTTGGATAAAGTACCCAGCAGGTGTTATGACTGGTAAATGACAACCTGTTTTTTACAGCTTATCACCTATAATTAAGGGTGGCTCTTCTAGGACAGTGGTAAAAAGTCTCCACTAGATGACTAAAAATTGCAAACCTGAGATAAAGTCACCAAACCTGGAAATGTTTCCCTTCATATGGTTTCCTGTATGAACAGACAGTAACTTGTGTGACAAATCCTGCTAGGAAATGGCCCAGTGAAAAAAGTGCTGAAGTCCAGTGGTTTATTGTAGATTCTAAATCTGCTCCTGCACAGGGGTGGCAATAGGTGGGGACTGTGGGGATGTTCAATTTGCTGACTGGAAATGTGCCCAGTGCTAGAGAGCTCCTGTTCCAAGTGCCTGGAGTCTGGAGACAGAGGAAGTGTTGGGTGAGAGTTGCTGTAACACACAGCTGGGTGCTCTGGAAAAAGGTTAGGGTGAAATCAAACTCCAGTATGTCAGAGGAGCTGACTTTGCTACCTGCCTGTGCTTTTCCAGCTCTAACACTGCCCAGCCCTGGATGGGCTGCGTTTCCCCTTGGCCCTTCCTTAGCTTCTATTCATTCTCCTTGGATTGTGACTACTCAGGCAGCAGTTTTATCTGCAAAGATCCCAACCTGGCTGTTTTATGACTTTTTCTCTCTGAATGTGCTTTTGGAAGGTAACATAGATGGCTTCTAAGCAGAGTTCCCAGATGAGAGCAACCTGTAGGGAAATGATTCTGGAAATTTCAGGAACTGGGACCTTTATTCCAGTATTGCAAAAGGAGCAAGGTTAGGATGTGGGTCAAAGTCTGTGATAGGGATAAGAAATCACAGAGGGCAAAGGCAATAGCACTGCAGTAGATAATTGCACTCAATAAATAAAGATCTTTACTGTTATATAATATACCACAAAATGATAAGAATTCTTGCTTTGCTTCAGGGGAAAAAAAAAAAAAAAAGAAAGGAATTTTTGAAGACAATGCTCCTTTCCTTGTAAAGTGCTGTCCAAGCCTTGGTAGGAGTATATTTTACATGTTTTATGTCTTGAAGCTGTGTTGTGCAAGGAGAGTGTGAGGTCTGTCTGCAAACAGGAGCTGGGATTGCTCCAACCTCTGCAGGGCTGACAGGGAAATCTTGGAGGCACTGTGGGTTTATAAAGACAGGCAAAGGAAAAAAGAGAAATAGGAAGGAAGAGGTGAGTGAGCAAAGTCAAGGAACCCTGTTAGAAGTCAGTTTACACATCTGTGGGCAGAAACTGATGCTCAGGAAGTTCCACCTGAACATGAGGGAGAACTTGTTTCCTGAGCAGTGATCAAGCACTGCAACAATTGCCCAGAGAGCGTGTGGAGTCTCCTCCCTGGGGATATTCCAGAGTTGTGTGGACACAGTCCTGTGCCAGGTGCTCTGGGATGGCCCTGCTGGAGCAGGAGGTGGCACCAGATGCCCCACTGTGGTCCCTTCCAGCCTGACCCAGTCTGGAATCCTGTGTTGAGTGGTGCTCAGAGGACAGGACGTGTTTGTGACGCCTCCAAAAAGCAGAGTTACAGAAGCAGCTGTGGGGTTGTGCATTTCCCTAATGATTATGGGGATTTGCTACGTTTGGGCTGCTTGGGTGGGATGCCATCCCAAGGGCTGGCCCAGCTGCACTGTGAATGTTCAGAACTGTCACAGGCCAGAGTGGGTGTAGGAAAGCAAGATGCTCATGCTGTGGTGAGCATTAGTGGTTGTGTCACTGGGTCACAGTCAGTAAAACCCCCCCTGGCAATCCCAGATCTGGGTTGTTTCGAGTGAGCTGTGCAGCAGTATGAGACCCATGTAGGTGCAAAGCTTGTTCCTGGCTTGGGCTCATTTCTCCCATTGTGAAATCTTGGCAAACTGGTTTAGAATTCAGTTTCTGGCTGGCTGTGGCAGAGCCCCAACAGCAGTGGGAGTTGCCAGTGCTGGAGGTTTCAGTGGCTGGCTTGTTGTCACTTCTGGAGCTCTTGTTTTTCTCTAACAACTTTCCAAAAGTTGGGGATGATCCCACATGCTGAAATTATGGAACAAAGAAAGGAAAAAAAATTTCATGCTCTCGTTAAAGTCCTAATTATGCCAGGAGATAATGCTTTACCAACCTGTGTCTCTGGTGCTTCCTCTAATCTGTGCTTTGTTTTTGTAGTTTAGTTATAATTTGATATCTCATGAGTGAGGCCTTAGGGCTGCAGAACCAGACTTAACTTACATAGAATTCAAAGCTCTTTGTGAAAGCCCTGGGTGAAAGGTGAGATAGATAAGCTGGAACTGCTTGTTGGGGCAGTTCAGTATCACTGATATCTCTGCAAACTCTTGCCAGAGGTACTACATGTCTTCATTTGTGGAATATTTATGTTTTAGAGGTACAGTTCTTAATGCATTTGGGATTGGATGAGCAGAATTAGGCTCCTGGTGACTGAAGGATGCTCCATTCACAGGGGTGACAGCCTCCCCTGGGACTTTTTTTATCTGCATACAGCCAAAAGCTGCCGAGCCTGGATCTGCCTTAGGTGTTTCTCCACTTGTTTCCCCATGGGCTCCCTCCTGAGAGCTGTCTTTAGGCTGTGTGTCCTCTAGCATCTCTTCTGTGCTGCTTGCCAAGTGGGAAGTGAACTCCTGGTGAAAGAGTTTGAAGCCATTCCCCCTTGTCCTGTCACTCCAGGCCCCTGGAAATAGTCTCTCTCTCTGTATTTTGCAGCCCCTTCAGGCACTGCAAGGCCACAGTTGGGTCCCCCCAAAGCTTCTCTTCTCCAGGCTGGACAATCCCAGCTCTGCCAGCCTTTGCTCCCAGCAGAGCTGCTCCATCCTCTGACCATCCTGGTGCCTCCTCTGCACTCTCTCCAGCAGCTCCATGTCCTTGCTGTGCTGTTCCCCAGGGCTGGGGGCAGCTCTGCAGGTGGGGTCTCACCTGATCAGGGGGACAGAGGAGCAAAATCCCCTCTGCCCTGCTGACTGTATGTAATAGGGCTGAAAGTTGCCAAATCATTCCTGAAGATGCCTTTGGTCAAGCAAAGAGGCCACTCAAGTGCCCTTTTTCTTCCATCTGGAGAGATTTTTGCATCTCTGCCTGCTTTGCTGGGGTGCTGCTCCTTTTCCCAACTTTGCTGGGCTGAAGCTCTTGGAGCTCGTTCAATAGCCCAAGAAGTTCTTCCATGAAAATTGAGTATCACTGATTTGTACATCTGCTGAGGTAAGCAACTGGATTTTCTTTGGGTTTTGCTTCATTTCTGATTGTTTCATCAATTATTTCCTTGAAAAGCCTACACAAATTAAATCTCGAGGCAATAGCCGCTTATATTTAGTTACTAGAGGTAAATGTCACAGAAGTTCGTACCATGTTCTGCATTATGCTTGGGTAAGATGGGGGAGAAGAAAGTCTTGATCCTTTTTACACAAGATGCTAATTGCTCCAATGCTGAGACTGGTTGTGAGCAGTCAATTTAATTCCTAGAAGGGAAATCACTTTGATGAAGTTAGAAATGAAGAATGATGCAACAAATGGAGGTAGTGTTGACTCGCTTTCTGCCTGATAGCTATCTAAGGGTAACATGGAGGTGTTACATGTTCCTGATGCTAATTTTCTTGCTACATAGTAGCACCACTTTTCTGTCTTTGCCCTGACCTCTCTGCTGCTCATTTTTAATGGCAAAGAAGTGTTTTTCCTTCAAAAATGCTCTCACTGGAACCAGTTGTGTGTTGGGCTGGAATGGTCTAGAGTGGTTTGTGGTTGCAGAAGCCCATCTTTCTGATTTTTCTTCAGACCTCTTCTTGCTGCTCCTCATTCTTCAGTAAATGTATTTCCCCCCTTTCTTTGCTCTGTTGGGCGCATTTTCAACCTTGTTTTTTACTGAAGGAACAAAGAGGCAAAGTAACACAGAAAGGGTGTAAAGACGTTAATTTAAAATTCATCCCACAGAAGCAGACTATTAAATGTTTTTCCCCAACCAAACCCCCCCCCCCATCTAAAAATGATATTTATAGAATTTAAAATGCATGATTGACTCAACAGAGGTGACTTTCAGTTATTTAATTTGTTTTCCTCCTGGTATCCTCCAGTAGATGAGATGTGTCCTGTTTAGGCTGTGAGAGGATTCCTTGTGCCAGGATGAGATTTCTCAATGAATATTGTGTTGGGGCTTGTCTCCCTGTTCTTCCAACTTTGCTGTATTGATTTTATGGCAGAAATTTAATCTGCCCTTATCTGGGAGGAAAAAAAAAAAAAAAAAAAACACCCACCAAAACAAAAACAAAAAAACCCCACACATAAGGAAAAGCATGAAATGAGTGATGCTAAAAAGCGGCCTTGGCATTATTTAGTTGAGTTAATCCTGACTGTAATGCCGTGGGTTTAACTGGAATTACACTGCGGATTAGTTCAGTTGATAGCTGGTCACACTCTAATAGCTGCCTGGCTTCAGGAGTTTCTTGAAGAGGTGCTGTTTGCCTCCTTCCAGCCCCATTCCTTCCCCCTGTGTTTACCCTGTTCTCCCTCCAATAGGACCTCATTTGAGGAACCCCATTTGTTCCACTGTATTTCCTTTCACCTTTCCCCCAGGCTTTCTCACTTACTGTTTTAAGGCTCCTTCAGGAGAATGAGCCTTACCTTGGTGAGCTTTGCAAAACCCCATCAACCTTTTCCCTTTTCTCTCAAGGGGCTTCACTCAGGTGTTGTTAGTTTAAATTGCTGGAATGAAGGACAGAGATGAAACCAGGAGTGTTTTTATGGAGAAGGACGTGCAAGGCTGGTGGTGGTGTGCTGAACAGATACCAGGAGCTGCCCGGTGTAGGATCGGCGTGTTGGACCTGAAGAGAGCACCTGCCCTTCTGGGCACGATGAGAAGTGAGTTACCTCCTCCTAGAGGAGAGGCAGCACAGTGTGCACAGCCATCCTCATAGCCCTGGGCTTGATCCCTAGGTGGGTGGGTATGGATCAGGAGGTAGTGGTCAGAGGACAAGAGCCATGCTGGATGAGGCTGTGCATCCCCAGGTGCAGAATTACACACCCCTGGGGAGTCATGTCTTTCTGTGTCGCTGGCTCACAGACCACACCAAGGGTGTTCCGTGGTTTCCCTCTACCAGCACATTTCCTGTCCCCTGGCTCAGCAGCATTCTGAGCTTTTCCAGCCGTGGAAAGTTGAGGATTTGGGGCAAAGCTGTCAGGCATGGTGTTTCTGTTCCCCTCACGCGCTGAGCTTTGCGTGCTGGCAGACTCCTCTGTTTCTTTGGAACGTTTTTGGCACTTTGGCCAAACAGTCTGGGACCAGCCTCCAGCTCTACTTGGTTTTACACATCCTTATTATTACGATCATCCCCCAGAGGTGATTCTTTCGGCTAGTTTCGCTCGGANGCCCAGGGCCGCGCTACGTGTCGCGGAGGAGCCCTTATAGCCCCGTCCCGCCCGGCCCCGCCGAGCCGAGCCGCCCGCCACCATGTCGAGCCGCGAACAGACGGTAGGGACGCGCCGGGGGCGGGCGGGACGAAGGGATACGGGATGCCCGCACTCCCCTGGGCATCCTGCCTTTGGCACGGCGTCCCGGCACGGCGCAGGAGGGACGCCAAGCCATCACCCGAGGATGGATGGATGGATGGATGGATGGATGGATGGATGGATGGATGGATGGATGGATGGGCGGGCGGGCGCTCTTGTCACCAGCCGGTCCGCGCTGGCGCAGGTGCGTGCCCGGCCGTCCCGCAGCTTGCCACGCACCCCTCCGCTGGCACTCGGCCGGGGAGATGTTCCGCACCTGTCCCGCTGTGCCGAAAGCTGCCGCCTTCCATCCATCCATTCCCGCGGGGCCGAAGCTTGAGGCAGCGAGAGGGCTGAGCCGCGCTCCTGTCTTTTTGGGTGTCCTCTGCCCCGGTCCCACCGGGGGAGAGAAGCTGGTGAGCCAGTGACCACCATCGGTGGGTTCCCAGCACGCTGCAGAAGCCAGCGCTTTAAAAATAACACACACGAAGCAAAGAAAAATAATCATAGTCAGAGCAGAGTTCAGTTAGAAATTAAAATTGCAAATCATAGTCGCAGCCAGAAATGGTTTTCCGCTTGCCAGCTGCCCTCCCTTACTTCTTGAATTTGGGATGCGAGCCCTGGGTCCCTCCGGCTGCACATGCGTTTTCCAGGTTTTAAATCAGAACCAGAAGAAATCTTGACGTAAGTCTTTCAGGCTGCTGTTGCTGGTTGATTTTTCTTTCTTTTTCACTTCATCATAAATTCTTCAGGACACACTGGTCATCTGTGCGGGTAGGAATGCAAGCAAAACCACGCGGAACAAAGCGCGCCTGTGCCGGCAGGGTGTTCTTGGGAACGCGAAAACCTGTGGTTTAGGGATTATTTCAGGCAGGGGAGGTGCAAGCCGTGAGCTCTGTATGGGAGTTTTGTTACTGCTGTGTGACAGGAGAGAGGCACCCTCTCCTTTGCCTCCACCCTGGGCTGGAAAAATGACCTTTATAAGCAAGTTTGTGGCTGACCTTTGTAACGTGACTGCCAAAACAGATCCTATCTGCTTGACAGCTGTAGGCGGATTTTGGTGTGCTTATCTGCCAGGTAACTGATGGACCGAGAAAAGGCGTGATTTCAGTAATTACAAGAGATTTGGGGAATGGTGATGAAATGGTGATGTCTCATTAGTGTTCTTCCTGTCAATCCCGGGAAGATGTGTTACTCAGAGGATGAGGGAAGTTCTCTCTCCTCACACAACTTCAGAGGCTTCTTGGTTTCAACCATCTCCAGCCGATATCAAAGGCACGGGATGAGGAATTTCACTTTGATTGGGATCCTTTGATCAGCACGATTATTTGCATGGGCACACGGATGGTTTCTTCTGACACCTTTTGTAGCTGCAACAGCCAAGGAAGTTCCATTAGAAAATAAAAATGAGATACATGATACTTTGTCCTCTTAAGTCGGGTACAGCAATAGGGATTGTCCTTCTGTTGCCCCGTTCTTAATCCCCATTCTTCATTCTCCGAGTAATGTGAATCCTTACTACTCTTAAAAATCCCAGATACTAATCAAATCTTAGTTTTACCATGTTTTCCCAACATGGGTAGTGTGTTAATCTTTCTCCCATGGACCAGGTTTTGTGAGCCTGGATATTACCAGTATTATTCACTGGCTGAGAGTGTGTCAGAGCTGAGTTTTGCAGATGATGTTCATCAGCTCTTAGCTTTTGAAAGGCACCTGTGGCAAGATGGACCGCTGTGTTATTTGACTGTGCTTCTCGTTTTGGAAATTGAATAATTAGAAACCTGGGATTTAAATCCTAAATTCAGCCTGAATGCTCTCTGGAGTTTGAGGCTGGTTTGGGGATGCTTTAATTGCACACTCATTTAGTAACAGAAGCTTCTGGTAGGGTGCTAAGAAAACTTGATTTTTAATTTTTTTTTCCACTTCTGCATGGACTGTCCTTAAAAATGAACATGGCTCCTTAATTCTGTCTGGTCTGAAGACCCAAAACTTGCTGTGTAGGAATCTTTCTCTGGCTGGTTAGTGTGGAAATGCTTTCTGCTCTCTTTGTTTCTGCTCATGCCGTTGCAAGAGGCATGAAGTCCTCTATGTGCTGGGCAGTGTCCTCCCGTTCCCAGACCTCACTGACAGAAAGCATTCATTACTGACCCGTCTCAGGACTGACATTTGGGCAAGAAGAACGTTCTTTAACAATGACCTTAAAGACTTAATGTTCCTCACACAGCCCTCCTGTGTGCCTCAGTGGCCAAATGCAGCTCTCAGGAGTAAGCACGCTGTAAAGGAATTGCAATGAGGAAGGTGGAGCTCTGGGACTGCCCTTGTTTATTGTGTGGGCTCCTGCACAGCGTGCCATTGAGGGCTGAGGGGTTCCTTTAGCTCTGTCCAAACAGCAGCTTGTTCTCCCCACACCTGCAGCGCCACTGGTATTTCCGCAGCCTGCACAGTCTCTGCGCCCAGAAGCCTTTCCAGGAGGATACAGACAGTGCAGTGTGTCTGGGGAAATTTGCCACGGAGCCCAGAGCCCCAGGCATGGCCCTGGAAGGGCTGGTCCTTCACTCGTATGACTGCCTGCATGGCTCTGTGTCCCTGTGGGTGCATGGGAAATGCAGCTCGATGTATCTCGCGGGAAGAAAGCAGTAGGAGTCCTGCCCCTGGCAGGGGAATGGCCTGAGTTTCTCTTACAGGTTCTATGGGCAGGATGAGAGCCCTGTACTGAAACTGCCTCCTGTAGGGTGTCACAGCTTGGTCCCCCCACTGCTCTTGTCACAGCCTGTCCAGGAAGCCAAATGGAGTGGCATGTGGCATCCCTCCCTTTCACCAGGATGCTGCTTCCGTAGCCCCATGGGTCACAAAGCTGTGACTTCTGCTAGGTCGGTGCTCTTTGTGTGGGGCTTACGTGCAAATGCTATGGGCTTATGTAACTTAAAGAGCAGGAAAACCCACCGACAAGATCAGATGAAGGCCCTGAAGAAAGAGGCTTAGTTTCTTTGCCTAAAAACTACTCTCATGTTGAAAAAAAGGTGGAGTTTCAGGGCAGAGTTCAGATGGACAGAGTGATATCTCAGGCTAAGCAGTAGCCTATGCACAGTGTCACCAATTTCATTGCTAAGCAATATAAAAGAAAAAGCTTATTAAAAAACCCAGACCATATATTCATCTCCTGTCACGCTTACTCATAACTATTATCCTGAACATAAAGGGCAAAACACCTTTAAAGATGTTTATTTTCAAGGCAGTTCTGAATAGCTCAGCACCGTGACACTTGCCCAGGTGATAGTGCACCCTGATTTCAGGGAGTTAACATGCTTTGACTCTGGGTTGAATTATTCAATAAAGTGTTTCTCATGTTTTATCCAGCAAGTCACAAGCCTTATTCTTAAAGCATGATTTATTTTGTGAAATACAGTGCCTAACCCATTGCACCATGGCAGTCAAAGGGGATTGTTTTCCACCAGCTCATCATATGCTTTGGATCTCTTGATTTATTTTCTATTACTCTTTTTGCTTTGTATCTCTTTTCTGTGAAGGTCATGGAAAGGTGAGGTGGTTAACTCTTATTTAGTTAACTGTAACTCTCCCGCCTGTTCTCTTTATTTCTTTTGAAGCCCTTTGCTGTTAGCAAGTTCCCTTTCCAGTCTGTTGCCCACGCCTTGTTGTTTCATTCACATGGCTGCTCCAAGACCCATGTTTAGTAACCATATTCTACTCTGTAAGAGCAGGCACGTTCAGTTTGGGGAATTTCAAGGAAGAAAATCCAGGAAAAGTTGAAGGCTCCTAAATGTGAATGCCTTTTTCCTTCCATGGTTGAGCCCTGCAGGTGCTGGGGAGTTAAACAACCATCTTGGTGTGGTTCAGCCCCAAAGCTGCAAGTTGGGTACCTTGGTGGGCCTGATCCCTGCAGGTGAGCTCAGAGCTTAATCTTTGGCTTTCCCAAAGGCAGTGGTGGCTCATTCAGGTATCTCCATCTCCTGGGGGTCCCCAGCTGATCAATGCTGCTGCTGGTTGGTGTAGCGGTGCCATCTAGGGTGGTGGCCAAGGCATCCAAACCCAGCTGTAACTCCTCCAGCTCTGAGCTGAAGTGCTTGGAGTCAGCATGTTCCTCCTGTCCTGCTCCTGGGCTGCTGGATAAACACAGGCTCCAGCCTCGTCCACTTTTCAGTATGCACAGATTAAGTCACAGCCAGTTACAAATCCATACCAAAACCTGTAACACAGGCATAGGTTTCCATCCATGCCCTCCTTGGGCAGCCCCTACAAGAGCTTTTAGGCAAGACAAATGATGTTGAAGACCCCCACACTACCCAGACATGTGCACTGCAGCTGCATCTTAGATTTAGGCTGTGGGGATTTTGTTTTTCTGGAGGGTTTTCAAGAGAAATACTNCTTGAAATAGAAATGAAAAACCTTGCCTATCAGAAACCAGGTGTTCCAGATAAACTCCCAGCTATATGTGCCCCCGAAAGATAAGTGGTGTGCAGGGCTTGTGTTAATGCTTGTAATGATCTGCCCTGCATTGAACTTGTACTTTGGTCACGCTGCTCGCGCACTTTGGTATCTTAAAAAGTCCATTAAGAGAAAGGCCGTGTAATTCAGGTTAGTAAATTCATAAATGCCATTATTGTGAGTGGGCCGACTAATGGTTATCTCTGCTCCAGCTCTGAATCACAGCTGGAGGAAGTGAGAAATAGTTCCTTAATGGTTTCACAGCTTAATAATTTCCAAGGGAAAATCTATACCGAGTGTATCATTAACAAAAGGAGGGATGCAAAAAGCCCAGTGGGGGCTCTGTGTTTGGTGTAGGTCATGGAATGGGACACAGGGAGTTGGGATTTGCCTGTGGGGCTGTGGTAGTTCCTTGCCAGCACTGCCTCCCATCCCTCCCAGAGCAGTTCTTGCTCCTTGACTTACAACTTGGTTGGGCTCCAATATGTGTCAAAAGCTTTATCTGCTGGCTGAGTGCCCAAATGTGTTGGCCTGTTTGGAGAGCAGAGCTTGAGAAAGGAACTGGTTTACATAGATTTGATTCGGTTTTGTTTTGTTGGGTTTCTTTTGTTTGGTTGGTATTTTTTTTTAGGGTTTTTTTTAGATGCAGCACTTTGTGGTTTGTGGAGATGTGCTTTTTTTTTTTGTGCATTTTGGGAACACAACCATCCATACCTGCATTTCCAAAACTTTCTGACCTTGAGGTTTTCGCGGCCTCTCTGGCAGAACAAAATGTTTGCTTCAATATCAAACCATTTTTTAGCTTCCCACTGTGGTGCAAAAAAGTATGTCGGGCAGGAGGTCATTTTTCAGGCCGGCCCAACCCTTCTGATGGGAAGGTCATTAGGTTGCATTGCTAGAGCTTGTGGGAGGAGGGGAAAAAACTCTCAGTTTAGAGGAGGGATTTTTAGAGGGTTGCTGTGTGGGGTCTGAGTTGTGCCTTTGCCTCTGGGAATGATGTGGGTGAGTGACCAGGGCAACTCATTGCATCTGCTCTCCTCTCTGCAAAGCTGCTCTGAAACTGTGGGGATGTGTGAGAGGAGTGTCAGGCTCCCAGAGGTGCAGCCTGAAGTGCAGGGGAGCTGCTCCTCGCATGTATGTCATTTTTATGTCCTAAATACTGTGTGGGATCTCAAGTCTTCATCTGCTGTTGGTCTTACTGTCCACTACTCTTCCATGGCTGTAAAATTGGGGATGATGCTGCTTTTAGAGAGAGACTGGAAGTCTGCATGAACTTCTGAGGGCCCAATTAGCAATCCACCTCTAAGGGAAATGTGTCACTGACCTTCAGCCAGCCTTTGAGTAGTGGGCAGTAAGACTTGTGTCTGCACCTGGGTTAGGGAGGGATGATGGAAATGCTGAATGGCCACTTGTGCAGGAGGAGTACAACATCGGTGGTGCTGACCTAGGCCAGGTTCTAGGGAACCCCTCGTGCACTCCCACAATTAAAAACCCATCTTTGCAGCTTGTTGGGGTCAGATGCACTGGGAGACGGGGCAAGAAACCTCCATCCTGCTGTCTGCAAACTTGAGTCCTCAGCTTGGGCTTGTCCTCCTGCAGCTGGTTGTGTAGGGTGGCACGTTCAGTGGTGTGACAGTGGAAACAACCCCGGGTTCATCCCGCAGAAATTCAAAGGGGAAAGAGGAGGCTCTGAGTGAGGGGGAGGTACTGGTGATGGGGAGGTTTGTTTGCCCCCATCTGTTGATTCCAGCAGCAGCCAAGAGTGGGATCCAGGGAAGAGCTGATGGCTGGGATACCACGGAGCATTGTTCCTGCTTCCACTGACTTGTGACCTGAGATACCAGAGGCCATGCCTTTCTTCCTGATACTTCTTGATGAACTTTCCTTCCATGAATTCATCTTAATGATTTTTTCCAGCCAAATGAACTTTTGGCCTGCCTAGCAGAGTTCCCCATTTAACTATGTTCTCTGTGGTGGCTCTGGCCATGTTTCCCGGTGGTCCTTTCTGCTGCTGCTTTTGCATTTTGCAAACCTTAAAAAAAAATTGCTGAGGTCCAATGTCTAATCACCCTTTCCGTGAAGAAACTCCTGCTGTCCCACCTGCCCCTCCCCTGTCCCAGCCTGAGGCTGTTCCCTCTCCTCCTGTCCCTGTTCCCTTGGAGCAGAGCCTGATCCCTGCCTCCAGGTCCCTCCTGCTGGCAGGGACTTGCAGAGCCAGAAGGTCCCCCCTGAGCCTCCTTTTCTCCAGGCTGAGCCCCCTCAACCCCTCCTCATCAGACACCTGCTCCAGACCCTTCTCCAACTCCAGTGCCCTTCTCTTGACTTAGTAATATATGTATTTTAAAACCTGAAGAAGCTGCCTGAAATCCAGGTCCTCTGCAGCTCCCACTGCTTATGAAACCACTGGAGCTTCTCCAAAGGTACAGGATTTCTTTGTGGAGAGATATGTTGGGCACGTTAAAAATGGGTATCTTATCCCCATACCAGTTAGAGCTGAGATGGGTTTAACCTGAGCTAGCTCAGAGGGTGGAAGGAGATTCTTAGCTTTCTGACTTAGCAGAGGCTGGGGCTGGTGTCCCACCTGCCTGCTCTCAGCCATGGGTGGCTGTTGGCCTCCAGCTGGGAAAACCTATTGCAAACTGAGTTAATGGGAACACAGACCTGCTGGACGTGGCTCTCTGTGTTTGGTGTCAGAATAGTGCCTGTTCAGCTTTTACAGAGGGCTTAACGATCGTCCTGGTTTGTCACACCTCTTCCTGGAGCTGTCAAAGGGGTGGCTTTGATGGAACAGGACCCTCTGGACTCACATGGCATCTGTGATCCGCAGAGCTCGTGTTTCTGGTTGTGTCGTACAGTTCAGCTCAGCTGAAGGTCCCCTGACACCATACTGTGGGTTTTCTCTGCATGGTACTTGGCGCAGGAGCCCTGGCGTGTTTTCAGGGATAGGGTGCTTGTCCTGCCACAGTAAGAGGTGGGACATGTATGGCCTTGTATTTACCATAGAGAACCACAACCCATTAATTAAATCCCTCAATCTCATACCCAAGTTAAAGAAAAAAAAAATTGATTACACATGGATGCAACTCCTACCTGGAGACCTTTTTGATACCGAAGTTAATGTGTAGTCAAAATCTGTACCTTTGTCCTCCATTCCTCTTGTCCCTGGAGTCTGAGGGACTGCTCCTCAGTTCACTGTTTCCATAGCCAGGTATTTTTCTCTGGAAGAAGATAGAGAAGCACAGCTGTGTGTTCTGGGATGGGGGGAGTGGGTTCCTGCCAGGGAACTGGAGTTTTGGTGCAACATCTCCCAGGCAGAGGCTGTTGCTCCATGCAGGGCAGCTCAGGGCTGTCAGTCATGGATCTGTGCACTGCTGGGTTTGCCAACCATCTCTGTGGTTTATAACACCTTCTGGTCACCTAATTCCCTTCTTTTTGGTTTTCTGGGAGGTTAAGTAGACGTGCTTGATCACTTTCTGGGAGTGTTCAATCCCCCAAATTATCTGTATAACGTTATGTTCCCTCTTTTTGCAATATTTTGGCATTGAGGGTGGTCCTGTGGCCTTGTCACGAACCAGAGCAGCCTTGTGACAGACCCCAGGCATCAAAGCAAGGTAGTTCTCCCTCAGCGGTGTCAAACCTGTTGTCTGCAAAATGAGCAGGAGCTCAGCTGCTCAGGAAGGTTCACTTGGGGGAGATGGTTCAGCAGAACTGCTCTGAATGTTAAAAATTGGGCAGCCATGGAGGGATTTGAACATGTTATTTTTATCAGCAGCTGCAGAGAGGCCTTGTTTGTCAAATATTTGTTGCCCCTGCAGCTGTGTCTTGGGATTTCAGGAAGGGAGATGGGAAGATTCTTTCTATAAGGCCTGGCCTTGCAAATTCATCCCAAAAATGTAGGACTGCAGGATGATTCACCAGCTCTTCTGTGAGGAAATCAGGGTAGTGACCTCATCTAATGCCGAGATAAGGAGACGCCTGAGCTGGGAGCCTTCAGAGAAGCAGATTTTAATCCCCAACCTGCAGATTTGGACTCAAACAGAGCAGAAAGCACCATTTGATTTACAAAGTTGCTGGAATGTGAGCCAGATTCTGTTGATTTTTCTTTTTGTTTTGTTGTTGTTGTGCCAGGGTTGTATAAAACTTGATTGTGGTGATCCAAACTGCAAATTTATGCCAAGAGACAAATATTTGAGCAGCCATCAAAAAACAAGGTCTTGCCAAGAGCTCCAAAATTCTTGTGGCTTAAGAAAAGAACCACTTCAGCTTGACAGCAGCTTGGAAATCCCATGTGGTGCCAACGTTTGGCATCTCCAACCGTCTGTCTCCAAGCTGAAAGACTGCTTGTTTTGGGCAACTGGGATGGCTCTGCTGCTCTCCTGAAGGTCTCCTGTGTTACCTTCCTGGCATGGCCCAGGGGCTGAGGTGATGCCAAAAGGAACAGGAGTCCAAGGAGCAAGTGAAGTCTGCTGGGGTTTATTCTGGGTGCTTGGCAAAGAAAGGAGCCCAGTCCTGCATCCTGCAGGGCCAGGGAATGCTGGCAACCCCTCAGCCTCAGCAGGGTGCTTGGTGGCACCGTCACTGTCTGCCCAGCTTGGGCTAGACAGAAAAGACTATGTTATTCCTGCCCACGCCCAGGCAGTGGGAGAGGAGACACATCCCATGTGCAGGGAAGAGGAGGGACAGCAGTATGGGAAGCAGGAAGGTTGGTGGCATGGTAGGAACAGCAGCATGGGAACAGGAAGGTCCCACTTCCCCATCTGGGCCTGCGTCCTGGGAGGTGAAATGGGTGAAATTTCCAGGGTAACTCCTTGGTGGGGTTTTCCCCTGGGAAAGAATGGGCCTTGTTTTGAAGCATTTACTGTATCAGTCCATTAAATGAATGTTTGGGAAAATCCATAGGTTTAGGGTTACCAGAGCTAAATTGGGACTTAAGAGATGCTGAGGTTTCTCTGTCTTCAATATGATCAAAATCAAATCTTTTCTCCCACCTTCTGAGTATAATTATTTTTCTCTTCTTCAACAAATCTTTTATAGGAGGTTTCTCCTCCATTGTTGGTGATGGACACAGTATCACCTTTTTGCCAGAGCACCCATAGGACTTGCTCTGGTAGAAGAAATTATAAGAAAAAAATTTTTAAACTTAATTTTTATGTTTCAAATTCAACCAATAGGATAGAAAAGGTTTTAATTTTTTTCATTTGACATGGCAGGATTTGGCAGGGGATTTTTAACAATGTTAGGTCTGTCTCCAGAGGTTTAACCAAGTGTTTGACTTCAAACTCATGGAGTCACAGAGTCTCCTGAGGGACCCCCAAGGATCACAGAATCCAACACCCCAACAATC
Organism: Formicarius rufipectus; assembly: GCA_013399695.1. Taxonomy (NCBI): domain Eukaryota; kingdom Metazoa; phylum Chordata; class Aves; order Passeriformes; family Formicariidae; genus Formicarius; species Formicarius rufipectus. Next base: position 723,977 of record VXAU01001552.1, on the reverse strand, counting down.
CCACCAAGCAAAAGCTTGCTTGGTCGTTTTATAATTTTTAAAGCCCATTTTACCCCTGGCAAACATGATCAGCTAAAAACATTTGGAAAACCTCTGTTTTAATTTGGTTTTTATTTTTCCTTCTTGGAGTTACAACCAGGCTGCAGGACCGAAATGGGGCGTGTAGAAAATGCATGACTGGAAAGAAATGAATCATAATCCTAGCGATGTGTGCTAGCCCTATAAATAAAAACGCAGCTGGGGCAGTCCTGCCCCTACCCTGGCTGTCGGGTCAGGCTTTCCCTGGAGCCCTGAGCGCTGCCAGCTTCCAGCGGGATGCTCGAGCGGGCTGGTCCTGCTGCTGAGCCAGCCGGAGGTGTGACTAACGTGCCCTTAATAGCCCTCCTCCGCTGGTTTTGTTCTCGGGCTGCTCCCTGTTTTCAGGAGGGAGTCCCTCTCCAGAATGGGATGCTGCTGCAGCCTGCCAGGAGCTGTGGCTCTTGGGCAGCTCTCAGTGCCCTGCCTGTGCCAGCTCCAGCAGCCACAGGGGAGTGAATTAAGGGCACGATGAGGACCTTGGGTTGGACCTTGTCGCCCGTGGCAATGACCAGCATGCCTTTCTAATGGCAAACCTGCAGCATCAGAGAGCACTGCCTTCTGTTGGTGGCCTGAGGATGTTGTGCGCCCTTAGGGGATCTCTTGAATGTCCTGCTCAGCTGCCGTCACTCCTTGTTTCCACCCTCAGCTGTAGCACATGACACTCGCACCTCCTTCTTGCCCCAGTCCCACTTGTGATGCAGGTGCTGGTTAAAGAAGTGGGGATGAGGGGGCAGGAGAAGGTGCTGCCTCATGTCCGAAGAACCTTGAATTTCTAGGGGGCAATGACAAAACATCCCTATAATCTGCTGGGATAACCCTAAACCCAAAAGGGCAACAAAGCTGGGAAGGGGCTGGAGCAGCAGGAGGGGCTGAGGGAACTGGGGAGGCTCAGCTTGGAGAAAAGGAGGCTCAGAGGGGACCTTCTGGCTCTGCAAGTCCCTGCCAGGAGAGGGGAGCTGGCGGGGGTCAGGCTCTTCTCCCAGGGAGCAAGGGAATACAGCCTCAAGTTGCAGTAGGGGAGGTTTAGTTTGAACACTAGGAATTTTTTTTTTTTCTCATGGAAAGCATTGTAAAGCACTGGAAGGGGCTGCCCAAAGAAGTGGCGGAGTCACCATTCCTGGAAGGATTCAAAAAACATGTGGATGTGGCACTTGAGGACTTGGCTTAGAGGTGAACCCGGTGGTGCTACTGGATTGACGGCTGGACTTGGTAATCCTGAAGGTATTTTCCAGCCTTAAGGATTCTACAGTTCTGTGGTTGTAAATGTGGGTTGTCTGGAGCATTTTCTATTATTCATGCAGTGGCTCTGTTCCCAAAAGACATCAGCAATGGCTGGGGGATGTCCCCCCAGACCTTGTGCTTTCAGCTGTCAGGTGAGAGAGAAGCTCCCTGACAACACATCTCCTGGGAATAGTCACACACGACCTTTGTGGGCAAGCACAGCTACTCCCTTCCAGGGTCAAATACTTCAGGAAGAGCTGAGGTCACTTTTTTGGACACTGTGCAGTGGTAGCTCAGAGCAGAGAACGCTGATGTTTCCTGATTTCCAAGAAGACTCTCTTGTCTCTTTATTTGGGAGGAGCACTAGGAAAAAACCTCTTGCCTCTGCCTGCTGCTTTCACAAAGCAGGGCAGCCTCTTGTCCCGTCATGTTGGTTGATGGGGAAACTTGTTCTCCTTGGAGTCAAGTAGGGGAGGCACTTGACAGATAGCTGATCTTAAAGCCCCAAGATCTCGGTGTCTCCCAGTTTGCCAACCTCCTGGAAGGGATGAGGTTGGCAAGCAGAGTTACTATTTGGTTTCTTGGTCTGCTGCAGCCTCAGTATAAGGTTTGGAGAGATGTCTTCATGTCTTTATTTTTTCTGGTTTCCTGGATGAGCTAAGACAGGGTGGGCTGAGCACTGAGATCATCCAGACAGGGTCAAAAAGCAGATTTCCAAGGAAAGGAGAGAATGTGGCAGTGTCCTCTTCAACCATGTGTCTGGCAGAGGTTGCATGGCTATTTGGAGATGCTGCTGGGTCATTTATTGCCTTGCTTGGAGCCTTGTTTGGAGCTCAATTATAGGTAAGGAATTCCTCTCCCAAACCTCACTTTCATGATCTAGACTATTCCAAAACATGCTGACCAGTGTCCCTAAATTCTCCCTGCTGTAGGGCCCAAAATCCAGGCATAAGTGTTGTGATAATAATTGAATTTTTTTAAATGGTTCCATTTATGATGGCAAGGTTAAAACCCTGAGAATAAAATCAGTAGGAGAGCCCTGCATCTGATTAAACCCTGTCCACCATTTCTCTCTGCCTCCCAACCATCTTGCAGGATGTGCTCTTCTGAGATGAAATCCTTCATCCTTCCAGGGTTTGCTCTCAGGCCACTGTTGCTTATTTTTCCTGGTGCCTTCACTCCCTTCCACCTTGTTTCAGCCCTGGCTTCCCAAGCCCCATTTGGGCTTGTGGATAATGAGGTGGAAAAGTCCATGTTTCCCCCAGCTAAGCCAAAGCCTCCAGCCCAGCCATCCAGTTGCTCAAGGTTAGGAAGTTTCCCACAAAATTCTAACAGACCAGAAAAATCTGAGGGTTTGGTACCACCTGGAGCTCCTGTCAGGAAGGAGAAGTCTGGCAGTGCTACTGCATTGCAAAAATGTTCTCAGTGGTGCTTCCCCAAGCTCCCCAAAGATGCAAGTGTGCAAAACAGCAGCTCTGAGATGCACTCACGGCAGAGATTTATGGCACAGCAACAAGTGCTTGTAACAATCTCGTTACGTCAGCCCCGTAGCAATGTGTTAGATCCTGCACCTTCCTGAGGCACGCACGGGATCGCGGCTCATCTCCCGCAGGAGAGAGCCAGCAGATGACCATTTTGCAAAGGCTGGAGTCCCTGCTGGTGCCAGAGAGGAGTGTGAAGCATTGCAGGTTCATTTCTCCATGCAGAAATATCGATCTTGTCTCTTGTGGTTTGCAAACAGATTGCCCAGCGGCGGTTTTTTGTTCTCTGGAGTGTCGTGTTCAAGGGGGTGCGATCAACGGGCAGGTGCTGCAGGTTTGGCTGCAGGGCTGAGTGGTGACATCCCATGGGAAGGGCAGTTTAGACCCTTGATCTCTGCTGAGGGTCCCTGACCAGGCAGCACAGCTCAGCCAGGACTAAACACAGCAGAAACACACCCATGGGCCTCGGGAGAAGGGATTGTTTTTGTCAACTCAGTCTTCTGTGTGTGCTTATTTGGTCTTGCTGCTGAAGCCTGAATCCCAGGGATGGGCGAAAATTAAACCTTGGTGGTGCTGTCTTACCTTTGTAAGCTCAAAACGTTCAAGTTTTTGACAATCCCCCTGCAGAAAAAACCCACAAGAAACAGCAAACCACAAGAAACAAATCTTGAGCTACTTATCTTGTATTCTGAGTCACAGGATGTGTAATGTTCACTCACTTTTTCAGTGGCAGGCCCAGGGGTGTTTTGGGTTTTTCACAGAAGCACAGAATGGTTTGTGTTGGAAGGGACCTTTAAACTCATGTTGCTCCAACCCCCCTGCCATGGGCAGGGACACCTCCCACCAGCCCAGGTGGGTGCTCCACAGGTTGCTCCAAGCCCCGTCCAACCTGGCCTGGGACACTTCCAGGGATGGGGCAGCCACAGCTTCTCTGCCCAATCTGTGCCAGGGCCTGCCCACCCTCCCAGGGAAGGATTCCTTCCCAGTATCCCACCTATCCCTGCCCTCTGGCAGTGGGAAGCCATTCCCCCTTGTCCTGGCACTCCAATTCCCGATCAACAGTCCCTCTCTGCCTTCCTTGTAGTCCCTTCAGATACTGGAAGGTGCTGTGAGGTCTCCACACAACTTTTCCTTCTCCAATAGATACACTTCTCCAGGATGTATTTATATCCTCATTCCCTTCTGATACCTTCCTTTGGGTGCCTCAATGGGAAACACAATCCTTTCAATTAATAAGGTCTTGCAGATATTTTATGTGCAGAATCCTTTGTTGAGGTGTTGTTTCTGGACACAGACAGGCTGTTCCATTTGCATCCCAGAAGAGGAACTGGGATGAGCAGCATTGGGAGGCACCAAAACTCAGGCCTGTGGCTCAGCCTTGTGCCTGTCCCGTGTTTACTCTGCAAAGTGCCCACAAGCCCCTCAGGTGCCGTTTCCTCTGCCTCGCATCCCAGCGTGTTCCCTGGTGTTACCATTTCCTGCCCCATTTATTAACAGCTGACTTATGTGAAACACAGCAGGTGAATCTGAAGATGCTCTCGTTTTCCAAGCACAGTTAAAATAATAGGCGAGTCTGTGTTGTAAAATGTGGAAAAGTCAGGGAGTGTGTCTGTGTGCTGAGACTCTGTGTCCTCCCTCCCCTGCCTGCCCACGGGTGGATCAGTCACCTGGCAGTGCTCCTGCAGCAAAGCAAGGCATGGGCACCAAGGCATTGCCACCAGGAGAATTCTGGGCACAGGCAGGGAGTCTTCAAAAAATCAGCCTGTGCCACTGAGACAGAAATCCAACTTACAGCAAAGATCATCAATTAATTGGCATTTCTCTCCCACGTTAGTCCCAGCAGAGCTTTTTTCCACTGCTCTCAGTACAGAAGAGTTTTGTTTTGTTTCCATCAGGGATCAACTAATGTGGTTTACCAAGCCCACCACGTGAGCAGGAGTAAGAGGGGGCAAGTCGTCGGCACCAGGGGAGGATTTCGAGGCTGCACCGTTTGGCTCACAGGTATTTTCCCCTGGGTGTGAGAGCGTGGCTTCACCCGTGAAACTGCCTGCATGGGGATGGCTGGGGGGTGGGGATTTGAGAGCCAAGGGAAACGTCAGCATTCCTTGTGAACAGGGAATTGCACAACATTCACACGTGGGAAATGCAGACACGCGGTGCTGGCACAGCAAGATGTTCTCCCTGGCAGCTGCTGCCCAGAGATGATGTTTTTATGCATTTCCCAGCTGTTATCAGGCTCCTTTGAACACGTCACAGGCCATAAGGGAGTACTTGTTGTTCCCAAGTGTATAGCTGAGGATGCCTTGGCTCAAATCCAGCCAGTCCTTGGCAGTGAAACGTGCCCAGGGTTGTCCAAAATGCGGATGTTTTCATTCAGGGGCTGGTGGGAAGTTTATTGGGACATGTAGGTTTGCAGTGTTTAAGGCAGCACAAGGCAGTCTCCTTGTCTGGAGAATAAATACTCCCAGCCAGTCACACTGGAAGCAATTCCTTTCGCTTGTTTTGTTGCCCTTCTCTTCTGCTTTGAAATATAAACTCATCATTTGGGGATTAGGGGCTGCTGGAAATAACAATTGCATTTCTTCTCTCTAATATTTAGACAACTCTGTCTTTTGCTACTTGTCGGGTTGTTCCTTTACTTGTTAAATATTGGCATTTTCTTTGCCTGATGGAGAATGTTGAAGGATGTGCTTGGGAGGGTTTGTAAAGCCATTCTGATTTGCCTTTCTGTCAGCTTAGGTGGTGAGTGTTGAACTAAAACACATTCCCATTTTATTCTTCTCTTCAATTTTGATCCAATTTCAAAAAACTTATCCAAGGTGATTTCCTTTTCTTTCCAATATCACTCAAAAATCTCCTGTCTGAAAGGTGTGAGGTTCTCTGACTGATGATTATTCTTTGAAATATGCACCTGGGGAAAGAGTGTCTGTGGATGCAGAGGGGCTGTTGTTGCTGGAGCCTGCCCCACCCCACACAGTGTCAAAAGAACTTTCCCTGAGTTCAGTCTGGGAGTGCAATTGACTCTTGACAGTGGGAACAGGAGGAAGAGGAAGATGCTGGGAGACCTACAGGCAGCAACACCCTTTCAAACTTCCCCTTACTTACTGATACCTATTTGTCTCACCACAGCCCAGGAAGAGGTGTCTTTGCATCACTGCCTGGTTGTACCCCTCCAGATGTTGGGATATAGCAGCTTTTCTCATGGCTTTAATTGGAAGGGTTGACCCAGGTGTGCTAAAAAGATGAATCCAACTTCCCCACCTCATTCCTTCCTAAAGCAACATCAGACAGAGGAGTTTTGCTGCCTGTGTCCCAGGACGTCTTGTGTTACACTTTCACTCTTTTGACCTCAAACCTGCCCCTCACTCCTCTGCCTCCAACAGGCCTTTCTGGAGCTGGCAAGACAACCATTGGCTTTGCCCTGGAAGAGTACTTGGTCTCCCATGGCATCCCTTGCTATTCCCTGGATGGTGACAATGTCAGGCACGGCTTGAACAAGAACTTGGGTTTCTCTGCCGAGGACCGCGAGGAGAACATCCGGCGCATCGCGGAGGTGGCGCGGCTCTTCGCTGACGCAGGGCTCGTCTGCATAACGAGCTTCATCTCCCCTTTCACAAAGGTACACTCACCACAGCACTGCTCTGGCCTCCACCCTGTCGCTGCTCTCAGGGAAGGGAGGTCGGCAAGGAGCGGGTTCTTCATCTCACCTCTTCCCTCTTCTTCTGTAAAACAACACAACAGCACACCACCAGTGCCAACTCTGGGAGGGCATTTTGACAGGAGGACCCTCTTGAATGCACTCAGTGTTGCAAACTGGTGAAAAGCTAAGAGGAGTTTAAAGTCTCCCTGCAGAGGCTCCTACTATTAACCCCCTAGGAGGCAGAAAAGCAATGGCTTGTCCTAGTGCTGTCACTGCTCTTTTGGAAGAAGGTTTGACTGTGGTTTTTTGCTTCCTGAGAGGACTGAGTAGCTGCTGTTATCAAGTTGATGCAAGCAGTTCCTTGTTTTGTAGAATCACAGAATCATTAAAGTTGGAAAGGAACTCCAACATCACCATATTCAGCTGTTTTGACACAGGGCAGATAATTATTCACAATCAAGTTGTTCTATTCTGCTTAACAAAAATCTGGAGGGTTTGGATGGAAAGTGCTGAAAACAGATCAAACTTGTAGATTTTTACTTTTTCCTTTTTCAAGTATCTTTGAAGAAAAGGAGGGAAGGAAGATGAATAACCCATATTAGAATTAGTGTAAATTTAATGGATCTATAACAGAGATAAATTTACCATCATGTAGCAGGAAGGTGCTTGCTGCAATTCGGACACACAGGATTTTCCCATCTTTCTTCCAACAGGATCGTCGCAATGCACGGAAAATTCATGAGGCAGCTGGACTTCCCTTCTTTGAAATCTTTGTAGATGCTCCTTTAAATATTTGTGAAAGCAGAGATGTGAAGGGCCTGTACAAAAAGGCAAGAGCTGGAGAGATCAAAGGTATGGAGGAGGGAGTGAGATCTTATTTTGCCTTAACTTTCAAAAATGTTGGACACCTTGTCATGGCAGTGCCACATGTAGAGGTGGGTTTCCGAAGGCTCTTTGTAGAGCACAAGAGGATCCTGTTTCCTTAATCTTGCTGTCACAAGTGTCACTTGTTATACCCACCATGGCTGAATGCCTACTGGTTGTTTGTACAGCATTGTTGGCTCTAGGGCACCGAGTATTATGCTAAATAAATTTAATTTGGGGGTTAATTGTCTGTAGGTTTCACGGGGATTGACTCAGAATACGAGAAACCCGAAGCTCCTGAACTGGTGTTGAAAACGAACATTGCATCAGTGTCTGAATGTATCCAGCAGGTTGTGGAGCTCCTCCAAGCACAGGTAGGTCATTGTCACTGGCAGCTTTAGAAACTTGCTTTGGGACATGGACTTCTAGGTGTGTGAAAACCAGTGTGTTTCCTACAAGGGCTGTCTTCTCTCTCTTTCAGAACATTGTCCCCCAAGGCTCAATTAAGGATGTTCTTGAGCTGTTTGTGCCTGAAAATAAACTCAGCAGTGTCCGAGCTGAGGCAGAGAAGCTGCCATGTGTGGAGATCACTAAGGTACCATCATTGCTCCTGTCATTATTTAGCTGTTCCAAGGGGAGAAGCTTCCAGGAGGACATTGCCAGGGGGACGTGTGTTCTTCTGATGGCCATGTCCTTTCCTGGCTGTGGTTTATGGCGACCTGAGGTGTGATCCTCCCCCTCACCCATGAGTCCACCTTGTGCTGCAGTAAGCCAAGGCAGTCAGTCCCCTTCATTATGTTAATACGGCCTCACAAGTTCACACTGACAGATGGGATATTGGGAAGAAATTCTTCCCAGGGGAGGCCCTGGCACAGGTTGGACAGAGAAGCTGTGGCTGCCCCATCCCTGGAAGTGCTGGATGGGGCTTGGAGCAACCTGGGCTGGTGGGAGGTGTCCCTGCCCATGCCAGGGCGTGGGACTGGATGGCCTCTAAGGTCCCTTCCAACCCAAGTCATTCTGGGATTTTGTGGTTCTAAGTTGTGTTAACGAGGTGTGCGAACCTGGCCTAAAAAATCCCCCAAGCTACCCCTACCCATGGTTTTCTGCCCCTTATGAACATCCCGTGTTTGAAGCAAAACAAAATGAGAGCACTGTTGTAGCAGAAGGGAAGGAAAAGCAACCTCTGAGTGGTGACAGGAGTGTGACAGGAGTGGCCTTTGGGTTTGTTTTGCAGCTGGATCTGCAGTGGGTGCAGGTGCTGAGCGAAGGCTGGGCCACTCCTCTGACGGGCTTCATGCGTGAGGCAGAGTACTTGCAAGTGCTGCACTTCGGCACCCTGCTCAATGGTATGGACCCCACATCCCATGGGAACACCCCCGGGAAGCTGTTGTGGGATGGGATGCTCACCCCACCAGGCAGCCCCAGGGAGCAGCTCCGTGCTCAGCTGTGTCCTCCTCCCTTCCTCTCCCGTGCCGAGTGTGGGGGCTGGGAAAGGTGGCCGAGGTGCCTGTGCCATGGGCACGGCCCTGGTGCACAGCTTGGCATCCTGCATGGCGCTGCCCAAATGGGAGCCCTCATGTCACTCTTTACTGGAGTAAAAGGAGAGGCAAGCTGAAAGCCAAGCGGGCAGGGAGGCTGCCAGGCTGAGCTTGAGCTGGGAGGAGAAGGTGCCTGTTCCTCAGGAACAGGAGCAAAGCCTCCTTTTCCCCCTGCCACCCCATTTTCCTGCTTACCCCACTTGAAGCAAATTGATCGTCTCTATCCTTTAGCAGCATGTGCTTCATCCCTGGAAAAGGCAAGGAGTGCTCAGGTCATGACCATCCACAGCTGCGTGTGGGGCATGGATGTCCCCATCCGGTTTCTGAGCTGTAGGGACTGTCACTGTGGCTTCACCTGCACACAGGTCACTCACTTAGGGCTTTGCAGACCTGGTAGTGACCTCTGCCCTCGTGGGGTCTGGGTGGGCAGGTCCCTCTGAGCCTTGCCTTCCCTCTGGAAGATCCTGTGGTCACTCAAGGCAGTGAGTCGCTGCTGTTCCTGGGATTTGGGCACCAGAGGCAAAGCTTGGGAGTGCCCCTTAGGACTGGAGGAGTGTCTGTGTGGGGGCTCCTGCTCAGACACACAGCAAACAGTGGTCAGAAGCACATGTCCTGTCATCAGAGTCTGAGCTCTGTTGTCAGAGCCAGAGGCTCATCTCAGAGTGCATCTGTTTTTGGGTTGGCCCCCCCAACCCTGCAGGCATCACTGAGCAGAGCTCCCCTGAGGTCTGTGGGCACGTGTTCAGGATTTGTAGAGCTCTGTGGGGTCGAGGACAAAGCTCAGGACAGCAGCTTTGCAGGGGGATGAACTTGAACTCTTCAGAGCAAGGTCGTTGTAGCAGAGGGCATCAGCACCAGTCCCTGGTTTACTTTGTCTCCATGGAGGTCTCCAAGGTCAACATGTGCGTGGTCAGGCCCACAGGATGACGTGTGAGTGGGAAGGAGGATATTGCAGGTGCTCTTGGATGAGCTTTAGGGAATGGTGGAAGGTGCCACTGCACAGTGCTGAGACTGGGGTGTGGCAATACCCAGGAGAGGTTCGAGGCTGGTCCTTCCAGAGTCACTGCTCCAGCCCTTTGCCCTGGTGTGTGAGTGATGTTTTCAGCAGCTCCAGCATCCAGGAAGAGAGGAGGGTCTGCAGGAGTGCTGTGGGGTCTGCAGGGCTCTGCCCTCCACTCCAGCTGTTGGGGTGGTGTGGCAGTGGCAGGGGAGCTGTGGCACCTCACTCCTGGTAGAGTGGTCCATGATGGACGGGTGAGCACCGGAGGGGCTGGAGTGGCACCGGAGAGCACCATGGTCACCCCATCAGGAGCCCTGCCCATGGTCAGGAGGTGCTTGCTGAGGTTTTAAATGCTTTGGTTCTTGCAGTGGTTTCTGTAACATGCCCGAGAGTGTTAATTGTCTTAATTGTGTTTGTGTTCAACCAGGAAAGAACCGCTCGGTAGCTGGTATGTATGTAACTGCTCTTGGGCTGAACACAAATTACTTCAATTGAGACTTTTATTTTATTTTTGTTTTGCTGTGATTTTTTGAGATTTATAAAAGAAGAAAAGCAAATAATTAAGATTAGACACAACCAGGCCTGTTTATGATCAAGCCAGTTACATGTGACCTGACACACCCCACAGAAATCCCATCATGCAATTTTGTAATTACCATCACTGGGGTGATCTTCTGTTAAATCTCCAGCTTGCTTTTGGAAATGGAGCCTGAAGATTGTCTCTTTCAGCATAATTTGTTGGTGTCCTAATCCAGCCTGTTTTTTCCCTGTGCTGACTTCATTGACTGATCACTGTTAATATGATTTAAGTGTACAAAGTTGGTATTGATTGGATCCCATGTGACTGTAGTTCTGATTATTCCTGAAAATTGCTGCCTGGCAGGCAAATGATACCCAGTCATGAATTAAGAGTAATTGCTAATATTTTAATAAGGATTAAAAAATCTACATCATAGTCAAAATCCTCAAATTAAGACTCTCAATGGTCCAAACTGATTTCAGCCGGGTCAGAGCAAATTGAATCAGTGATTTGCTTGTGACTGGAAACTCATGGGAGGGACTGACCTCTGTATTAACACTGGGATATCCAAGGAGAAATGGGAGGACTTTAGTGGAGGACTGGGAAATTGTGGGAGTGGACATAAAACCAACATGATTTCAAGATATTTAGGGGCAACACTGAAGTTAGAAACTGCATGAGCAAATATAGACATGTTTTATACACACAGAGTAAAAATGGACAGTGCAGAGATGCAGGGGAGGAGCAGCAGTATAGAGATATCCAGGGAAAAACCCAAAGAAACCAGGTGTGGTGGTGTTCTCCCTGTTGGAAGAGGTAGTTTGGGAGGTGTGCAGGGAATGAGATGCTCCAGGGAACACCATACTGGAGCCATCTCCATAGAGGTGGTCCTCCTGGAGGAGGAGGCTGCAGGGGTTATATCCAGGGTTGCACTTTCCAAGTACATTTAAGTTTATTAACTTTGCAACTAATGGAGAAGAGCCAGGGAAGGAGGGAGAGTGCCGGAAGCAGTAAGATGCTCCAGGAGTCTTGGAGACATCTCTGGCCCTGAGATAAGGAGTTTTGTATTCCCCTAACATTGCCATTTCTCAGCAGTGCTGAAAAAACCAGCACAACGACTAAATCTACACAGAAACCTCTGTTTGCTGAGCCCCCAGGAGGAGTATGATAAAACTCAGCCCCTCTCTTGCCAGATGGTGTGGTGAACCTGAGCATCCCCATCGTGCTGGCAGTGTCCTCGGAGGACAAGCAGCGTGTGGAGGGCTGTGAGGCACTGGCACTCAGCTTCCAGGGCCGCCGCGTGGCCGTGCTGAGGAGCCCCGAGTTCTTCGAGCACAGGAAGGAGGAGCGCTGTGCCCGTGTCTGGGGCACCACCTGCCCCAGGCACCCACACATCCAGGTGGGTTTGTGCCCCCCTTGCTGCCCTGGGAATCATAGAATCATAGAATTGATTGAGTTGGAAAAGACGGAGATCATTGAGTCCAACCCTTGGTCCAACTCCAGGCAGTTTACCAGATCATGGCACTGAGTGCCATGCCCAGTCTCAGTTTGAAAACCTCCAGGGACAGTGAATCCACCACCTCTCTGGGCAGGCCATCCCAATGCCTCATTAGTCTCTCTGGAAACAATTTCTGTCTAAAATCCAGCCTAAATTTCCCCTGGCAGAACTTAAGCCCTTGGCCCCTTATCCTATTGCTGGCTGCCTGGTAGAAGAGACCAGCACCTTCCCTTCAGGTGTAGAGAGTGATGAGGTCACCTCTAAGCCTTCTCTTCTCCAGACTAAACACCCCAGCTCCCTCAGCCTCTCCCCATAGGACTTGTGCTCAAGTCCCTTCACCAGCCTTGTTGCCCTTCTCTGGACCCCCTCCAGCACCTCAAGATCTTTCCTGAACTGAGGGGCCAGAACTGAACACAACACTCAAGGTGTGGCCTCACCAACACAGAGTCCAGGGGAAGGATCACTGCCCTGCTCCTGCTGACCATGCTATTTTTGATCCAGACCAGGATACCATTGGCCTTCTTGGCCACCTGGGCACACTGTTGGCTCATGTTGAGCTTGCTGTCAATCAGTACCCCCAGGTCCCTTTCTGCCTGTCCCCTCTCTGCCCACTCTGTCCCCAGCCTGTAGCGCTGCATGGGCTTGTTGTGGCCAAAGTGCAGGACCTGGATAGGATGGCAAATGCCTTCCCAAGGTTTTGAGAGTCACGGGTTCTCCTGTCTGCCTGATTCCTTGCTGGGAATTGTTGCATCCCAAGGGCAGGACTGAAGAGTTTGACTCGATGCTCCTTGTGGATGCCTTCCAACTCAGGATGTTCTGTGGATGTTAATGCTCCTCAGTTTGGCTGTTCCCTACAGGCAGCCAAAAGGGGTGTTAAGGTTTCACAGCTCCCTCTCTTCCCACTTACTTCCTGGCAGTACAAGGAACTTTGTCCCTCAGAAAGGGAATACTCTGGGTTACACCCAGTGACTTGAGCTGTCAAAACTTGTGACTTTGGTTGAAAAGGTTACAGTTGTGTTAATTCTTTCCCCCTCCCTTAAAACACCTCTTGTAGTTAAGCAGCAGCAGGTGTTCCCTCTGCAACAGTCTCGTTCCTCCTGCATATTCCCAGGAGGAAAGAGCAAAGAGTGAGGTGGAGGATGGTCTGCTGCCGTACCTTGTAGACTCCTGGCCGCTAGAGGAGGGAGCACCCAGCTGGATGCAGTGGTGGGGAGTGGGTGGCTCACTTGGTGAGGCTTTGCTGCTGATGACATTGAGTTCATGCGGTCACTGTAACAATGTTTTCCACCTACACTGACTCACAGATGGTGATGGAGAGTGGAGACTGGCTGGTTGGTGGAGACCTCCTGGTCCTGGAGAAGATCAAGTGGAATGATGGGCTGGACCAGTACCGCCTCACACCACGGGCTCTGAAGCAGAAGTTCAGGGAAATGAATGCTGGTGAGTGCCCTGGGTTGGCTCTGGTGACACGGCTTTTCCTGCCCCACTTGGCCTTGGGAGGTTGGCGTGATCCATGATGATATGCTCCCAAGCTCACAGCTACTTGCCAAGTTGCTTATGGATACTCCCGAAATGGGACTGTTCAGGTGGGGTGAGCAGCAGGAGGGACCCAGGGCATGGCATGAAAAGTGGGGCAGGGTCTCCTTGGTTGAGGACGGTGCTTGTGATGGGCTGTCCCCTCAGTGGGCTGGGAAGTGCTGAGCATCCTGCTTGTCCTCCCTGGCAGGTCGGAGCCTCTCTCTGCACTGACATGGTTGGCCCTCACACATGGGGGGCAGCTCAGGTGTCTGCTCTCAGCTGTCTATCCCACAGAATCCCAGACTGGTTTGGCTTGGAAGGAAACCTTAAATAGGTTACCTCATTCCAACCCCCTGCCACAGGCAGGGACACCTTCCACTAGCCCAGGTTGCTCCAGGGCCTGTCCAACCTGGTCCCAGCAGACTGGCAGGGGTCAGACACCCAACCCTCCCTTTGAGGAGAGAGCATTGACCTTCCTGAAGGTGCCATTGAGCTCAGGGAGGTGGCAGGTTACTAAGGAAGTTGGGGAACTTGGTGGAGGTGTCCAGTGGCATGCACAAACATTGCAGGAGAGCTTCCAGGACTGAAGGCAGCCCCCTGAGTAGGGGATGTGTAATGGGACTAACCTTGGCAGAGTGATGGACCTGTGTGGAACCTGTGAGGGCACACACACACACATCTCTCACGACTGTGTGGAAATGCCAGGTGGATCTGCAGGGCCCGAGGGGCGGTGCCAGCCCGTGACCCTCTGCATCCTTCCCATGCAGATGCCGTCTTTGCGTTCCAGCTGCGCAACCCCGTCCACAACGGGCATGCCCTGCTCATGCAGGACACGCGGCGCCAGCTCCTGGAGAGGGGCTACAAAAACCCCGTGCTGCTCCTGCACCCCCTGGGCGGGTGGACCAAGGACGACGACGTCCCGCTGGAGTGGCGGATGAAGCAGCACGCAGCGGTGCTTGAGGAGCAGGTCTTGGACCCCAAGTCCACTATCGTGGCCATCTTCCCCTCTCCCATGCTCTACGCTGGCCCTACAGAGGTAACGGACCTTTGGCTGCTCACCCGGGCAGGGTGTGAAGCCTGCCCATGGGGATTCTGCTGCCAGCCTGTCCCTGCAGCTCTGGGAAGCCCCAGGAAGGGAGCCGGAGCTGCTGCCTCGCTGGTAGTTCCCTCCACAGATCCCCCTCACTTGCTGTCCCCACAGAGCTCGGGTCTCTGGGCTCCCATCCTCCCACTGGGGAGAAGGGATAGAAACAGACTTGAGCTTCACCTGTTTTCCCCCAGTGGTTTCCCTTCTGGCCCTAAATCAGTGGGATGAAAGGGGTAAACGCTGGGCCTTCCCCGAGGGAGGAAGGGAGGGGCGTCTGGGCAGCCTGTGCTGCTGGGCACCGGGTGTGTGTATTGCAAACTCAAACTGCGACCTCCTTTTGCCGCCACACTGGAACAACCCCAATTGCCATGCCCAGCATTTCCCTTCAAACACATGTCCTTAGGAGAGCTGTGGTGTTGCACCAGGCCCAAGCACTGGCAGATGTGTCTGGGCAGCCTCAGTGCTGGGAAAAACCTCAGCCAGGCTTCTGGCATGCCTTCCTTTCCTCACCACCCCCCCGCTTTTCCCTTCCCTCCCACGCAGGTGCAGTGGCACTGCCGAGCTCGCATGGTGGCAGGGGCCAACTTCTACATCGTGGGGCGGGATCCAGCGGGGATGCCACACCCCGACACCAAGAAGGACCTGTACGAGCCCACGCACGGGGGGAAGGTGCTCAGCATGGCCCCGGGGCTCACCTCGGTTGAGATCCTCCCCTTCCGCGTGGCCGCCTACAACAAGCCCAAAAGGGCTATGGATTTCTACGACCCCAAAAGGTGACGTGGTGGCAGTGGCGTAGTGGTTCCTTCAGCCCCGCAGGGCACGTGGGATTTGTGGTCATCTTGAGCTTGCCAGGGCAGAGGGAAAAGTCCTTGGTGTTCCTCTCAGGGAGAGGAGCAGGGGAGAACCCGGGAGAGCCACCCACAGTCCCCTCCAAGAGCTGTCACCAGGTCAGGGATGACTCGCATGGAACTACAGATGCCACCAGGGAGGACAAGCAGCACAGTGTGGGGACTGAGTGCAGTAGAAACACAGCCCCTGGCAGCTGGGGAAGTGCTGCGGGCACTCCAGCTCCTGTGGGATGGGGAACCCTCAGGGCCAGCTGTGCTGATGGCACCTGTCTGTGTTTTGTGCAGGCACGAGGACTTTGACTTCATCTCAGGAACTCGCATGAGGAAACTTGCTCGGGAAGGTGAAAACCCTCCGGATGGCTTCATGGCCCCCAAAGCCTGGAAAGTCCTCACCACCTACTACCAGTCACTGGAAAAGAATTAACACCCCTTCTCCTCCTCCCCAGAAATACTTCTATCAAGAGTGAGCAATGATTGATTGATTCCCTATGACACAGATCAGTTACTTGGCATTTCCGCTGCTCTGACAGGGGGATTTCCCTACCTGGGTCAGAGTGCTTTTTACTAATCAGAAATACTTTGAGCCTGGTCCTTCTCCCCTTGAAGCTGCTGGGAGCATCCTCGTGGAGCTGGAAGGGAAGGCAGCAGGCCCTTCGTTCCCAGCTGAGCTTGGTGGCAGGAAGTCCAGCACAGCCTCCTGATGGGCCACACGGATATTTTGGTGCTACCAGTGCAGAGGTGGGACCTCAGCACCTGGATGAATCCTGCCTGTGCCCTGCTGGGGCAGGAAGGACGAAGTGCCTTTGCAGAGTACCCCACCCAGTGTGCCAGGCAAGGCAGGAGCAGGGGCTTCAGTGAGGAGTGGATGGTGCTGCCATGGTGGGAAATGGGCAGCCACTGTCCAGATCCAGTCACTGCCCTCTCCATGTGGTGCCTTAGACAATTCTGGCTGATAATCAGCAGAATCTTTTTAATGCTCTTTTTTAAAAGAATTTTTTTTAAATCAGCCTTGATCACTGCCAGTTCCTCGTGGCTGAGCCAATAGCTCTGTCATTCCTTGCTTCCTTCCTCCTACTTGAGCTCTCTGGTCAAACTAAACCAGGGCTGAGCATTCCTGGTGCTCTGAGTTCAGCTCTCGGTGGGGACTGTGCGCTGGTGATCCCTGTGCTTGGAGCTTGGCATAGGAAGCTGTCCTGAGAGGCACCATAAAGATCTTGGAAAGCTCTGGGCAGCAAGAAAAAATTGGGGATGCCCTCCAGCTGCCTTGGAGCATCCTCCTTCTGCCCACACTCCTCCCATCCAGACGGCAAATCAAAGGCAGAACAGCGTCACCACGTGAGGAGGGTCTGGGCTGAAGCTCTTGCCCTCATTTGTACCTGCAGCCCCGTGTGGGTTCAGGTGCCTCGGACTCCGTGTCAGCGGGACGGGGACAGCCCTGGGGCAGCTCAGAGCTGCTGCCCGGCGCTGCTCCCGACTGCGGCTGGTGGAAAGTTACCACGGCTGTCACCTCCTGCCTCGCCGCGGACTTTGCCGCTGTGCCCGCGGTTGTTCCGCTGACTCGCAGCTCCTGCCGTGACCCCGACGGGCCGGGCAGGGATGCAGCACCGGAGCGGGCCTGGAGGCTTTCCCAGGGAAAGGTCTGATCCTGCTCTACCTTCCTGGCCGCAGAAGAAATAGTCTGGCAGGGAAATAGTTGTGCCTTTGCTCCAAAGACCTGAATTTGGGATTTCTGTGCCTGTCCTCCAGTAGCTGCCCCAGTTCCAGTCGGGATGTGTTTCCAATGAACGGGAATCGGCGTTCCCCTCCTCTTGTGCTCCAGGTTTAGTGACAAACAGATTCAAGCTCAGCAAAACTATCTCCTATCAGGCAGGATAGAGAGCAGCACCCCTAGCTATGACCTGTGGCCACGGCACAGCGTCCAGGCCTTTGTGCATGACTGGAAAATAGCCTTCCAGAAAGTCTTGTTGGGTGGGTTTTTAAGTAATTTTTTTAAATCTTTGGACCAAAGAGCCCCAAGCTGCGCTATACCCCGAGGAAATGCTGCAGCCCCCATGGTGGGCACTGACAGCACATCAGCACCTCATCTGCTCAGGCCCTCCGGCAGGGACCTAGAAGCCAAAAGCAATATTCCCATTTAGGATTTTTAAGGAGTGAAATAGCACTGTTGCTGCTCATCACAAAATAATCCAGCATTGAGAAAACTCTGCAGTAAATCCAGGTGGTTACAGCCGGATGTTGTATTATCCCTGAAAACCAGAGTAGTGTCCTGATTACCTCTGATTAGAATATGTAGAGTGGGGATTTTGTAGTGTATTTATTAAAGACATGAGACTGGAATTTGTGCTTCAACTGATTCATCTCATGATTTAATATATTCTGAACTCTGCTACGAAACACTCACTTTTAGTACAAATAAATATATTTATACATGTGAGCAGCTCTCATTCTGATTCTTTTTTTTTGGGGATCTTTTCCTCACAGCTTGGAGCTCAGTGCTGGAGACTTCCACTATCCCAGGTTGCTCCAACCTGGCTTTGGACACTTCCAGGGATGGGGCAGCCACAGCTTCTCTGCCCAACTTGTGCCAGGGCCTCCCTACCCTCCCAGGGAAGGATTCCTTCTCCGTATCCCATCTATCCCTGCCCTCTGGCAGTGGGAAACCATTCCCCCTTGCCCTGGCACTCCACACCCCTGGAAATAGTCTCCATTTTCTTGCAGCCCCTTCAGGCACCGCAAGGCCACAATTGGGTCACCCCAAAGCTTCTCTTCTCCAGGCTGATCCCAGCTCTGCCAGCCTTTCCTCCCATCCCTCTGACCATCTTGGTGCCTCCTCTGGACTTGCTCCTCAAACCCAGGTTACCCCAGAGCCAGTACTGCCCCTCATCACTGCCCTCAGCCCTAGCACTACCATGACACGCAGGATTGGTATCCCACATCCCACACTTTCCCCATTTCCATAGCCCAGTATTTGTCCTGTGCCTAATTTCCTACACCCTTGTGTTCAAGCAGTGTGCCTCTCGCGTTTCTTTCTGCTATAAGAAGCCTAAGTGATTACTCTTTTTAACCTCCTCACCCCACCTCATTGGGTTTTAAGATCAAATTGGCCCTGCTGCATCACCAGCCCAGCATTCCAGAGAGCAGCAGGGAGCAACCTGGGCTTGATGGACACAGTGTGATGGCAGGGCTCCAGCCCCCTTTATTTCATTTTATTTCACTTTGCACTGCATTTGCTTTTACATCGTTCTCTGCTTCCAATGCTCACCTCCCAGGCAGCAGAGCTGTGAGACAACACCCCACCCCAGGCGTTGGAACAATTCCCTTTACAGATTTTTGTTCAATTAGTGCACAATTCACAAAATTAGACAAAGAAAAATCAAGCTTTTGAGTATCTCCGACAAAAATCTCAGCAAAACACTTCTGCCACTGACATTTGTAACCCTTCGCCACAGGAATTTACCACAACTGTTACCAGCACACACAGCAGGTTTGCTAAATCACATTTGTAAGCCTAAAACCCATTACCTCCTCTTCAGTTTCACAGATCCAAGCACGTGACAGAGCCAAACATCACACAACATCCCCCCCAGTGCCTCAGAGCTGCGACACTTCACCGTGCAGTGCCACAGGGGACGGAGGGAGCAGCACGTCCTCAGCAGAACACACAGGAGCTCAGGAAGCTACGGCTGCCCAGAGCTCAGAGGGGTGGGGCTTTAGGGAAGACCTGATAAGATCCTACTCTAATTGCTCACATCAAGGGAAACCCCAAAATAAAACCAGCGTTCATTTAAAAAGCAGAATTCATACAAAATTAAAATTATTCAAACATTTTTACAGAGTACTTTGCTATCTTTACTAAATGGCACCAGATTTCAAGTGGTCATGTGAAAGAAAGATCAGTAGCATTTCAAACCTTGCTTTGTCCTAGAAGCACTTTCTATCTTGGTATTTGCTGCTAAAAGGTAGAAGTGAACTGAGTATTGAATCTTTAATCTATACATCTTCTGATTTGGTTTGCTTCAGTAAGTAGAAAAGATTTTCCATACTCAAGTTATCTACAGATTATGTCTATATATATATATATAAAAAAAAGTGTGGCTATATACACGTCATAGGGACACCCACAGCCCCTCCTGGATTGTCCCTCCTCGCCCAGTGCCCCACCTCCCACCTGCTGGAAGGCTGCTCCGTGGATCAGGGTGGGACAACACTCTTGGTCTGGGCTCAGTTGTTCCACTCATGATCTCTGGTTGCACTTCCAGAGGCGTGCGATGGAATTTCAATAACTTAGAGGTTTGTGTATAAAAATGATTCCAGGAACAGAACTCCCTTCTCCATTCCCGCTCCCACCCCCTGGCATTGGCTTTGCTAACTGATCACAGAGGTCAAACTAAATCACAGCAGGAACTGCAAACACACTCTGTTGTCTTAGTCAAAAACAATCTCCATGGCGAGGTTCTGCATCGAGACGTCCTTGGATTTCCTCATCTTCTCGATGGCCCTGTGGAGATCCTGCTGCTGCACTGGCCGGATCTCATCCTCGTCTTGGCTTCAAGGGACAGAGAAACAGACAGGTGAGGGCTCAGGTGTGCTGGGACAGCTGTTCCAACAGCGAGTGGCAACCCCTGGAGCAGGGTTGGCTCTGGTGTGGATCCAGCATTACACTGGAATCACAGAACTTTCAGGGTGGGACAAGTCCTCCCAGCCCACAGAGGCCACCCTGTGCCTGATGCCCACCTTGTCCCCCAGCCCAGAGCACTGAGTGCCATGACCTTGGACACCTCCAGGGATGGGCACTCCAAACCTCCCTGGGCAGCCCCTTCCAAGCCCTGACCACCCCTTTCACACAGAAATCACTCCTGCTGTCCCACCTGAACATCCTGGTCATTCCCTCTCCTCCTGTGCCTGTTCCCTGAAGCAGAGCCCAACCACCCCTGCCTGGCTCCCCCATCCTGGCAGGGACTTGCAGAGCCAGAAGGTGCCCCCTGAGCCTCCTTTTCTCCAGGCTGAGTCCCCTCACCGCTCCCTCAGCCCCTCCTGCTGCTCCAGCCCCTTCCCTTCCCTAGACATGCTCCAGCACTGCCCCTGTGCATGCAGGGATTCCCTGGAGGTGTGGGAGATACCAGAGGGACCTCACAGCACTGTGTAACAAGCACTGAGCCCTGGTACTAAACAGTGCAGCACCATGCCTTATTGGCTCACGCCACCTCCAGCCTGGCACCAATACTCTTATTCTCAGAGTCAAAATCAATAACTGTAGTGTAGTTGTTGGGGTTTTTTCTGTGTTTAGTGGCAACGTGGCAAGAAAACGAACCCCTCCCGTTTGTGAACCTCAGCAAGGGGGTTGACCCCTCTAGGAAGCCCTGCCCCCAACAGGAGGGCACAAAGCAGCAGCTGGGCAGGGCCAGCTCAGCTCTGCAGGGCACCTACGTGTCCTCCTCGCAAGCAGAGTTGACGTACTCCCGCACGCAGAGCAGCGCCGCATCCCGGCACATCTCCTTCAGGTCACTGCCCGAGAAGCCATCGGTCTCCTTGGCAATCTGTAGGAGGTCCACGTGCCTGTCCACCTGCCACAAACCACGAGGGCAGAGAATGGAAACCCCAGAGCCATGGACTTGGGTCACCAGGAACAATCAGAGTCACTTCCCAGTATTTTTACCTGCCCTCAGATCATCTTTGTTGGACATTTTTTGAGGGATGAAATAACAACTGAGGCTTTGGACCCTCCAAACAGTTCATCTCATTAAACTGATGCTTCAGCTCATCAAACTCTGTAGCTGATTACGAAAACCCTCCAAAAGCCAAGCACCCCCGTTGGTCTATCCCATCACTAACCAAGCTGCTGCACAGGTCTGGGTGGCAAAAAACGGATCACAGGAATACTGCTCCATTTTCCCAGATACCCACACAAGTTCCTCAGCAACTCTTGTCTGGACACCTGTTCCTACTTCAAATAACCCCAAAACAGGGATTTAGAGGCAAAATAATAGGTCTAACATTGTGTACTGGACCAGACTGGACCTTTCCCAGTCAAGATCCCACATTTATTCCATCTTTTTACAGCCCCTTCCAACCCGTCTTCTGGTCCATCAGTATTTCCTTTGCAGCACTAACTTCAAGACAGCTGACTAAATTTGGGAGGAACCACTGATAACATGGACCCACATCCTGCTCACAGACACTTCCAGGAGTGCTCACAGTGACCCCCTTCTCTCCCCTTGGAGGGCAGATGGGACACAAACACCATCTGTAACAACATCTGTAGCAGTTTTCCTCTAAAGGACATATGAATCATGGAGCAAAAGCAGCACTGTCAAAAGAGTCATTTCTCCTTTCTTGACTTGAGCCAGGAAAGAGTTAAAGGAAGACTCACTATCTCTTCTCCCTGTTTTATGAGGTTTTGAAATTTCCTTTACTTGTGCAAATGTGATTCACCTTCAGCATCTTCAGGGATGCATTATCTTGTTACAAAATGAGTGAAAGGAGACAGAGAAATGAAGTAATTCTGCTCAGAGATAGTGATTCACCCCAAAACCACAGGCTGCTGCTCTGATGAGGCTTGGTGCTTACACAGGAGGCAACTCCAGTGCTTTAATGTAAGGCCACACCTAAATCCACAAGAGATATTCCCAAGTTATCATCAGGAACACCCTGGCAGATAATCTCTCCCTCGCTCCAAGGCAGGCAATTATACAACATGCTTTCTGCAAGGCCACTGATGACACCAGTAAAGGACACATGAATAGGGGTCTACTTACATTTTCATTTTTCAAAATGAGCTTCAGGATGGCTTCTCTTTGCTTCAGAGCCTGAAACAGAAGGGACCAAAGTCACCAGAGGACAAAAACAACCACGTGTAACATCAAGCTCCAGTTGCCCTGTGGGGGCTTTTGGTCCCAGCTCAGCCACACAGGCTGAGCCCTCACCAGAGAGATGGAAGGAAACCTGTTTGGGGGCAAATTTAGTTCTACAGGTGATGTTTGGGGCTTTTTAAGAGATAGAAATCACACCCTGTAATGAGGTCACTGACAAACAGTTGAGTCCTGAGCAGATCCTTACTAGGAGGGGAAGACACAGGCAGGAAAGACTGGGTGTTGTATCTCCCAAACTTCACTTACATCATTAAAAAGGAAAAACATTCCCCCACAGATACTCTGGCAGCTGAACAGTTGCTAGTCTGTCCCCAAAATAATACTTCTTCCATTTCTGTTTGCTTTGCAGATAAGTTCTAATGAGTGATTTGGGGCATTTTCATCTCAAACTCAGTTTTAAGATCAAGGTTTTCCATACTCCCTGTGCCCATTCCCAACCCACAGTACACCAGTTATCCCAGTCAGGACCAATCCTGGCTGATCACAAAGCACAAGAAGAGGAGACAAGCAGTAGGTTCATGATAGGGCTGCAGTGGGGTAAGGAACATCACCCCTCTGTTCCCTGAGTGACACCTCCTTTGGTAACCCTGATCCCGGCAGAGAGAGCCAATCTCTGCAACATCCCAAGCCACTGCTCCCTGTACACAATTCATCCTTCCAACAACAGGTCTTGAAAGAAAGACAAGAGAAAGTCCTAAAATCCACATGCTTGCCCTTACTAATTCAAGGAATACCTGGAGATGAGGAAAGAGTATGGAACAGGTATGGAATTTGGTGAGTTATAAATGCCTCATTTCCAAAGGGATCTTCCCACATGGAGTGAAAGCCAGTTCAAACCACATGGGCCTGGGAACATGAGTACTCTGTTGCACCATCAGTAAGAGCTTTACTTCTCCAGTTTTGCCTCTTAAGTTTCAGCAAAAAATGAATAATGATTTCTGTAGCCACAGGGGAATCATGACAGAGACTGAATGCCAAATAACACCAATACAAAAATGCCTGGTGACAAAGCCAAGTGCTCAAAGGATTTAGTCTCCTTTGGAGACTGGAAAAGGGTAGCAACAGCAACATTTGTAGTAAAGGCAACCTTGAAGAGGCTGGCTAATTGATAAAGAGCTTAATTACTGTTTCTTTGTCATAAATTATAGTCATGGAACGGTCCAGGTTGGATGGGACCTTAGGGACCACCTTGTTTCAACCCCACCACAAGCAGAGCAAACCTGGTTTTTCAGAGTGCCTGCTGTGCCCAGCTGCGGAATGGCCTGAGCACAACATGGGCTTTCCTAGGCAGAGTTCATTCCCTCTTTTCTCTAAACACTGTGTATCCAGAAGGCATTAATGGTATCAGTAAGTACCTGCTCCTCCACACAAGCTGACCCGAGTGTCAACTCCCCAAAAGCAAGTGTGTGCAGCCACTTTTGTGCTTTTTGTGGCTGTTTTCCAGCTCCAAATCAGGCCTTTCCATTGTGCAGCATGTAAACCACTCCGTTCTCAGAAGAGAAGACAAGGGGTGGGAAGTGTTGTTTCAGCTGAAAGACCCAAGGCGTCAAAACCACCCAGAGAAACACCACCTTAAAAAGCCAAATTACAGACCAGCTTCTAAAACACAAAATCCAGACCAAAGAATGCAGCTTTTCTTGGGAAAAAAAGCCCAGGAGAGGGGCATTTGCTGTCTGCTGAGGTCCCTTGCTGTGGGCCAGGCAGGACTCACAGGCTGGTTGATGTGGAAGCGGGTGGGCATCCTCCTCATGATGGCCGAGTCCAGGTCCTGCGGGCGGTTGGTGGCTCCCATCACGATCACCTGGCAATTCCAGCAGACAACACCAGTCAGCCTGAAACCAGCTTTGGAAAACATGGATTGGGAGGTTTCAAAACCAACCACTTTATCAAGAACATCAGCATCTAAAGAGGTTACATAAGGGATTCTTGAACTCAGCAAAAGGCAGCTGAAGAGAGAACTGATGCCACCAACAGCACCCGGGGGCAGATTTTTACATTAGTCTGAACTTCAAGAGCCCAACTGGAAAGTTCAAACTCTAAGAGGGAACTTAAAGCTTCTGCTGGTAACTCTTAGTGATGTCACTTCTAGTTCCTGGTGCTCTGGGAGCAATCTGAAAGGAGATGTTTTGGTAAGGTATTCAAAAAAGCGGTATTTTTGAGCTGCGTTGAAAAAAAGAACCCCAGAATGGTTTGGGTGGGAAAGGGCCGCAGAGATCATCTTCTCGCAGGGACACCTTCCACTGGACAAGAAGGGCAATCAGCACCTGGCAGCTTTCACGTACACTGAAAGGGTGTCTCTGTTTTTTTAAGCATTAAATGAACCTCCATATGCACAGGCACATTTGGCAGCAGTGGGTTACATTGTCCAAGCCAAGTCCAACACAAGAACAGTGTTTACTTCATTGGAGCACTCCAGCTATTAATTCCAGAACAAATTTACTTCCTATTCACACCAGCCTTGTTTTCCCATTTGTTACTCTAAGTTATGTACATGGTAAACACCACCAGTCAGGAAAGTGAAAAATGGCAGAGCAATTAATCTGCAGTGCAGGGTCTTTCCCGACGTTCTCCAGGCCTGGTGTCCAGGGGCAGCTCCAGCAGTGCTGGTGGCACAGAGTCACCCTGCCACCTAGAGGCACCAGGTCGCTGCCTCACTGCTGCAATCCACCCTTTTCTGGGCATTATTGTCTTTGGCTTTTCAGCCCAAAGGCCCAGTTTCTCACCAGGGCCCTGCCTTGAGTTCCTGCCAGACTCCAGACTCCGTCCTGAGCAGGCTCAGCCCAAAGCTGAGCGTGGGTTCCAGGTGCAATCAATAAATCAATGAGTAACATGCATCCCAACACTGATTTACCATTTCCTCTGAGCCTTTAGGATTTTTGTTACTGTAGTAAAAGCCAAATTCTGCTGAACTCCAGCCCCACCCCTGCCCAAATTGTCTTTCTGCATGGAATGAACACTTTGATTTGCCCCAAGAAACTGTCAGTGGGTTGGGAAAAAAAGGTGATACACTGTGATTGAAAGATGGTACTGGTTAGTAGTGAAGTGTTCATACAATTGGCTTCTTAATTACTGGGAGGCAAACACCCTGCCTTAAGCTCCTGAGTATATATATATAACTTTTTTTCACTGTCTCCTACTCATTTTTGGAAAAATCAACTTAAAAACATCTTTAGCACAAGCTTGAGAAAGAAGGAAAAGTAGATCTTACAAACTAATGGAGGTCAGTGCATTGGACAGTTACACAGAACTGTAGATTAAAAAGGCTGAGCATTTTAAACTTGGAGAACAAACATCCTTTTTAAAGGCTTTAAAAACATAATTCCAGGTGACAGTTCAGAACTATACCATGCAGGCTTCTTGCTACATTCAAGTAACTTAGAATCACAGAATCCCAGACTGGTTTGGGTTGGAAGGGACCTTAAAGCTCATCTTGTTCCACCCCTTCTCACGGGGTCACTTTCCAGTGGACTCCATTTATTATAGAAACATTTATTTAATGAGTGTTTTTTTGTTGGTTTGTTTTTACAGCACCAGCAACCTTTGTGGGTTTTTTTCGCCTCTCCGAAATACAACACTTCAGTCGAGAACCATGGAGGGGATGGAAGTGTGTTGTAAGAACGGGACGGAAACATGACTCCACTAAACAGAATCTGTCTTTGAGAACATCCACTTCTGTACCCTTTCAGATTGTCTAGTGCTTTTTTAATCCCTGGAGGTTGGTTCCCCATCCCTGGAAGTGTTCCAGGGCCAGTTGGACAGCACTTGGAGCAACCTGGGATAGTGGAAGGTGTCCTTGCCTGTCGCAGGGGGGCAGAACAAGCTGATCTTTAAGGTCCCGTCCAACCCAAATCATTCCATGATTCCACGACAAAACAACCAATCTGCACCTGGGATGAATACTGGGAAGAATACTCAGAGCTTTCAATAGCTTTGTCTGAAATCAAAGATTCACTTCACCTGAAGAAAATATTGCCCAGACAATGTTTTTTTTGAAACAGTGTAAAAATCTCATTATGGCAGCTCAGGCCATACACCTCTATTGCTGAGACTTGAGACACTTCTGGAAATAACACCTGCTAATTAAAACCCCAAGAAGCCCAAACTCAGTCTTCTCAGGCAGAAAAATGATCTGTCAAAAAAACTCACCTCGTTCCCAGAATGTGCTGGTGATCACTAACAGGTAAAGAAACCACTTGGCAATTCCTGCTCCGTGCAACCTGCCCCGCTTCCCCAGGGGCACAACAAGCCAGAGGAAGGAATCCCATCCCTTTTCCCACCTGGACTCACCTGGCAGTTATAGTCAGTGTCCAGCCCATCCCACAGGCTCATGAACTGAGCCTTCATCATGGCTGTGGCCTCGTGGTCTGTACTCGACCGGTTCCGTAGGAAGGAATCTGTGTAGGGGGAGAAAAGCACTTCACTCCCAACCCAGTCTGAGCCCTCATGTGCAGACCTGGGCTATTCTCTTAGCTTAGAAATGCATTTTTATAACGTTTTTTATAGCCATTGTCACTAAACCAAAAGCATCACTTACAGTGAAGAACAGCCAAGGGGAATCTCCCCCATCTCCTAAATGACATCACACAAGTGTGTACCTATCACATCACATTGTTCCAAATTTTCACCTTCCTGAACTCACAGAAAGCAGCCTCCCCTCCTACTTCTTCAGCCTTATTAAACTACTACTCCAGAACTCTGCTAAACCCACGTTTTATGCTCCATTCTGTGCCCTTCTGGCAGAAGCACTGAAGTGGATTCAGTGATGAGTTTCCTCCTGAATCAAAAATTAGCAGTAACTTGTTCTACTTGTGAATTCCTCCACTACCGCAGGAAGAAATACATTGTTTTTCCCGATTTGCCTTAATTACTTTAAATCTATTAGTGAGCCATCCCTCTTTTTAAGGAAATGACAGCAATCAACACATCATTGAACCTACAGCTTCGTGTCACTCTACTGCAGGTCCTTACACAAAAAGAGAGATTTTTACCTATTTCATCAATGAAAATGATGGATGGCTGAAGCTTTATAGCCAGGGAGAAGACAGCAGCAGCCAGTTTTTGGGACTCTCCATACCATTTGTCGGTGAGTGTGGAAGGCTGGAGGTTGATAAATCTGCAACCTGCTTCCTTAGCTGTAGCTTTGGCAATCAGGGTTTTGCCACAACCAGGGGGACCATAGAGAAGGACTCCTGAAAGAATTCATGGTGTTAATGCTTTGCTATGACAGACCTCAGGGTGTCCAGGCTTCTATTTCATCCAGGTCTTAATAGGGAAGAAACCAAGATAGGAAAACACTGTTCCGTCAAATCAAACACAGAGGTATTTCAGATAAGTATTGTTAAATTACAGCTACAAATACTTAAATACAGGCCTAGGGACACCAAAGGGAGGCATTTGGAAAATGGCTGGTTAGTTGTCCCTGCTCATGGCAGAGGGTTGGAATGAGATAATCTTTAAGGTCCCTTCCAGCCCGAACCATTCCATGATTCCAATCTATGATTCCATTCCTGTGCCTGTAAAGGTTACACAAAACTAAGCCTCTATTTATTTCCTGTCAGCATCTGATAGACCTTATTTACAGCCAGTTTCAGCCCTGCTAATAAAACTTAGCACAGAGGGGTGGGAAAAGGGAAAAAAAACACCAAAAAACAGAGCCCACAGACATTTTAATTACCCACAATTACACATGACATCTCATATTATTTTTAAAGATGGCATAGTGAAAGAACTCACAGGAGTGTTTTTCTAACATAGTTGTAAAGAAAACAATTTAAAGAGGCAAAATCTAGTCAAAAAAACCTGAAACACAAAGAATTATTAATGTTTTTTCCCCCTTTTTATGTGACTAAACACCACAAACATCATTACTCTGAAGCAGTGACTTCCTATTAACACACAGCACCTGCCACTAATAAAACTGGGGAGCTGCCGAGATGGAAAGTCTGCATTAAAAAGATAAATAAAAAAATAATTTTTTTCCTTCAGCTATTAGATCATGGCATTCAAGTAATTTTCCAGACAGCTTCAATCTGTGACTTAAAACAGAAAGAAGCCTGGAAAAAATGAACCCACCTACCAAAGTGCTGCATTTTCCATCCCCTGGGGCACAGAGCTGGGATGGTCCCACATCCAGGCAGTAATTAATAGTTCCAGAAGACAACATTCCAGTGAAGATAAACTTTGGTGTTTTGGCCAATGTTTTAGGCTTAAACTCTGCTTTGTTTGGCAGTAACAAACAACAAAAGTGGCTGTAAGGATTCCGGCAGAGTCCAGCTTGTGTTTGACACCTGCAAAGCTGACTTGCCACCCGCCAGTTTCCTCACTGCCCCAGCTCCAGAGAAGACTAAGGGATCTCTGGAGTGAAACCCGGATGTCTGTCTTGTTGGATGATAGGAATTTCTAGGACTAGAGGAGAGATGTCTGCAAGATGGGCTTACATTGAGGGCTCATGTTATGCCTTCTGTTCCTCTGCCATCATAGGAATAGCAACCAAGTGTCAAAGCTGCAGAGCAAAGATGTAACTTGACTGCCAAAGGACAGGATGGGGTGAAAGATGAAAAAACCTCGACAATTTAGGCAGTTAAACACATGAATTGCAAGGGCTTGGAGTAACAGGATAAGGGGGAAGAGGTTCACACTGACAGAGGGTCGGTTTGGATTGGGTATTAGGAAGGAATTCCTCCCTGGAAGGGTGGGCAGGCCCTGGCAGAGTTTTCCAAGAGCAGCTGTGGCTGTCCCATCCAAGGAAGTGTCTGAGGCCAGGTTGGAGGAGGTTTCGATTAACCTGGGATAGTGGAAGGTATCCCTGCCCAAGGCAGGGGGTGGCACTGGATAGGCTTTAAGGCCCTTTCCAACTCAAACCATTCCATGGTTCTATGACTAGTGCACCAAAATGGATCAATAATTATCATTATTAACATGGAACTACTCCATTAAAGCAGGAAAGGAGGGGAAATCTGAGGGCTTTCCCTGGAATCAGTCCTAATGGCTGCACTTCGGCCTAGCAACAACACTTCCCTTTTTGAGTAACTGCAGGTTTTACTTTTAAATTCCAACATACAGATCTGTAACATTCCTTTCCTACCTTTTGGGGGCTGTAAGAGCCTAGAATTCTCAAACAAATATTTCTTCTTGATGGGCAAAATGACAGTGTCTTTCAAATCTGTAATGACATCATCCAAGCCTGCAATATCACTCCAGGTGACCTAGGAGGGAAAAACAGTATTAGGGATGATCAGTAGAGTTTCTGAGGAGAGAAAATACCCGAAATTCCCAAGGAAAAACACAAAAGCCTCAAAACAGTGCATGGTCTCAAAACTAAGAGACAAGTGACTAAAAACCTCTGCAATTTTAGTTTTAAATCATAGCAATGTTTTCTGTATGTTTCCATAGATGGGTATATGTGACAACTAATGAAATCCAGAGTCAAAGCCCAGGATACTCCATGTCTGAAGAGCAGGAGAAGCAGGGAAGATATGCTTACATGCATGCTGAGTGGGTCCACGAGATGTGCAGCAATACTCATTTCATACTCTGTCAGCTTGACGTTTTTCACTCCAATTTGCTTCATTAGTTTTTCAGCCTGGGGAGAAATCAAACACCAGGAAAATCAGAGACAGAATCAGAATGTTCAACTCCAAAATGAGCTTTTTAAAAGATCTTCTATAGAAAAATATTCTATGTGTCCACAAATCACACCCTAAAAGAGGTTAAATGTTTTAAGTAGAGGGTTCTGCTGGTTCTTAATGACTTGTTGTCACTTAAGTAAAGCCAAGTCAGATGTCTCAGTTCCCACCAAACCAGCATCACCCCAGCCCTCCCTGCCCAAATCCCCAGCTCAGCCATTCTGAGCTGAAACTCAACCCAAATAAACGTGAAACCCCCAGAATTCTGGTTCCCCAAACCTCCACAGCACTGCATCGAGGAGAAGTTAATACACTTTTAAGGTCAAAAAAAAGGTAATTCCCAGAAGCCAGTCAATTTTTAATAAGTATTCACTTGGTTATCCCTACTTTAAAAGTCATCAGGTGTGTCGACACACTTGGACAACTCAGTTTCTCTTTCTGCTCTAAGTGGCACTGAGTCCAAAACACTTTTGAGACGTTGCAGCTTCTTAGATAAGAGGTGGCACTGGCCCAGACTGGTAGGGTTGAGTTTTCACTCCAAAGTTCATTAGAAAAGGAAAACCACCCAAACCAAATTGAGGTCACTACTCGAATCTGTGAAATTCATGTCAGCCAGAGAGCAAACAACGAAGCTGCCACATTTCCAAAGGGAACACTTCACTTTTGGTTATTCAAAGAGACCAACAGCCTTAAATCCCAAAATCACAGTTTCCTGGATTATCCCATGTGCTCTCCATCGTTGGGTGCTGATGCCCAACGGTTTCCCACCAGCAGGGGTGGAAATATTCCAGGGAAATCCCAAAGGATGCAATCCTACCTGCTTCTGAGCTTCTACCTTCTGCTTCCTGGTGGGATCGATGGCATCGACCATCCACTTGATGGTGAAGTAGGTCACGGCACCGAAGATGGTGAGCCGGAAGATCAGCCCCACCACCTCATTGCGGCTCAGGGGCCGTGAGAAGGCCTCGGCATGGACCATCCTGCTCCTGGTGCTGCACGGGACACACGGGACACAGGGCATGGAATCAGAGCTGAGGAAACATCTGCACCACGCTGAAACGCTGACGGACAAAACCTGTCAGCCAGGAGCTTTGGAAAAAGCCTTGGAGGGATGGGACAAGAGGAAATGGGGTCACACGGACAGAGAGGAGGTTTAGGTCAGATTTCTGAAGGAATTGTTCCCTGGGAGGGTAGGCAGGCCTTGGCACAGGTTGGCCAGAGAAGGTGTAGTTTTAGTACACCTTGGAGGGCTGGAGCAGCTCTGCTGGGAGCAAAGGCTGGGAGAGTTGGGATTGTTCAGTCTGGAGAAGAGAAGCTTTGGGATGACCCAACTGTGGCCTTGCAGTGCCTGAAGGGGCCAACAGGAAAGATGGAGAGAGACTATTTCCAAGGGCCTGAAGTGCCAGGACAAGGGGGAATGGCTTCCCACTGCCAGAGGGCAGGGTTAGATGGGATATTGGGAAGGAATTCCTGGCTATGAGGGTGGTCAGGCCCCAGCACAGGTTGGGCAGAGAAGCTGTGGCTGCCCCATCCCTGGAAGTGTCCAAGGCCAGGTTGGAAGAGGTCTGGATTAATCTGGGCTAGTGGAAGGTGTCCCTGCAGGGGGAGGAATTGGATGAGCTTCAAGGTCCTTTCCAACCCAAACCATTTTGGGATACTAATAGTTTCTCCACAACCAGATTGCACACAGCCATAGGTTTATCCATTTGGTAGCAGAAGCACAAGAGTGGGGCTGAGGCTGTCCAGCCTTTACTTCTCCTTATATAAATATTTCTCCATCTGAAGCCACAGCAGGAAGTGATCACCTCTCATTTGTCTAAGGAAAAGCTAAAAGAAGGGAACAAATGCCCTCCTCTCCTCACCTGGTCTCTACCCTGTCAGATCAACCCCAGACACTACCACTTGTCTAATCCCTGGAGGTTCCCCATCCCTGGAAGTGTCCAAGGCCACACTGGACGGGGATTGGAGCAATGTTGGCTGGTAGGAGGTGGTCTCCCCATGGCAGGGGGTGGCACTGGACGGGCTAAAAGGTCCGCCCCAACCCAAACCATTTGGGGATTCTATGTTCACATTTCCAATAAGACTGACATTTTGGGACTGCTCTTGACCCAAGAAGGCAAAATCCTGGAGACAGAGAACTCCACTGCTTAACCAGAGATCTTTCCATTACACAGAAAGTCACCTGACTGCCACATTTTGGAGTGGAGATGGATGACTTGGATTTGACCAAAACGAGGTTAAGAGAGCTGGAGCCTGTCCCTGGCAGGATCAATGTGAAGTTATTAATATCCCTTGAAACCTGAAAAGGCTGGATGTGGCACACAGCTACCCAGGGAAAAGCCTGACTGCTGCACAAGCCAAGCTCAGGCAGCACAGCACTTTCAGCCTGTGGAACGTGCTGCACAGAGGGAAGAACTTTTCCTAAAACTTTGGAAAATGGTTTTGGAAAATCAGGGGCCACTTCCTGCTCACCTGGTGGTGGAGTTTCCACTGGAGAATCCCCAAACCACTGCTCCTGCACTGCCCCATTTTACGGCTGCAAAGGACTAAGCCGGTAGCAATTCCTTTGGCAGCTCTCGATGCTCACTGGCTGCTCTCCAGAGGGAGCTGCCAGCCAGGGCAAAGCTAAGAGATTCCCAAATTCCCACTCCCAGGGCAAAGCTGGAGCCCCTACAGATAAGATATTCCCAAATTCCCTGTCCCCAGGGCAAAACTGGAGCACATACAGCCAAGACATTCCCAAATTCTCCCTCCCCAGGGCAAAGCTGGAGCACGTACAGCCAAGAGATTCCCAAATTCCCCCTCCCAGGGCAAAGCTGGAGCACCTACAGCCAGGATATCTCTGAATTCCCTCTCCCTGAGTTATTCCGTTCAACTCAAGACACTGGCATACCATTGGCTCTGGGATGTGGAATTCCATGCAGACTGGGCTCAGGAGAAGCACCACTCAGTTCTGACCATCAGACACCAACCCCTCGCTCCTGTATCCCGGTGGGATCACAGGAATCACCGGGCTTAGGCTTTTTTTAACACTTCATTCCCTGTCCAGACTGTCAAAACCCCAGCCTGTCTCTGTGTCCACCTGCCTGGAAACCAAAACTTGCCTGCACTGGGAATCTAAGCGACGAATGCAGAGCTGGAGAGCTCCGGGCCCTCCTCAGCCTCACTTATTGCAACACAAGGGGTCTGTAGTCACCGAACACGGGAAAATTCTCCCCAAAACCACAAGGAAGAAAACTCCTTATGCAACCCTTGCCCTGGGCGCACCCGCGAGGAAAAGCCTTCTCGGGAGAGAAACGGGAGCGGAGCAGCACTGTGACAACAGCCGAGCGCTGAAGGCTGCAGGAGCGGGGCGCCCCTGGGCTGTGAGGGCGGACAGCTCGCCCGGGCCAAAGGGAAACCAAAAGCAGCGGCGGACTCGCTTCGTGTTCCGCTCCGAGGGGAAGCCGCGGCACTGCCGGGAAACCCCGGCCTGTGCCGGGCCCGGCGATCCCCCCCTGAACTCCCCGGGGCCGGGCACTCCCTCACGGCGGGCCCAGGCCGGGCCGTGACCTTCCTGTCGCCCGGCAGCTGCGCCCGCCCGCCCGGCCCTGCGGCCGCCCCCGCTCACCCACCGTGGGCACAGCGGGTCACTCACGCTCTGGGACACGGGGCGGGCGCAGCAGCAGGAGGAGGACGAGGAGGACGAGCAGAAGGAGGACGAGCAGGAGGAGAAGGAGGAAGAAGCGCCGCCGGTGGCTCCGAGGGCCCGGCAGCGGCGCCGGCGCGTCCCACGCTTTCCCCGTCCGGGCGGCTCCCGGCGCCCCGCGCGAAGGTTCCGGCCGCGGGGTAACCGGAATGCGCCGGCCGGGAATGGGTCGGGAAGAGCGGGAAGGTACAGCCCCGCACACGCCGCCGCCGGGGTCCCACTGCAGCCGGCACCCACTGCAGCTGCCGCAGTGCCCCCGCTGCCGAGGGGAATGGGTGTCACATATAGCGTGTGTACAACAGAGCAGATATGTAACATACGTGTAACAGACATAACATAGATATAACACAGACACACACACGTGTGTATGTAAGTGTATACTGACTATATATGTTATATATTATATATATATCTACCTCCATACAAACACACATACACATGTGTAAATAATCACATGTTTATAAAAACAAATTTATGTATATTCATAAAAAATATATTAATGTATTTTATATATAAACATATAGTCATATGTATATCACATAAAAAGTAATA
Source organism: Formicarius rufipectus (assembly GCA_013399695.1). Lineage (NCBI taxonomy): Eukaryota > Metazoa > Chordata > Aves > Passeriformes > Formicariidae > Formicarius > Formicarius rufipectus. Next base: position 689,950 of record VXAU01001552.1, on the reverse strand, counting down.
TGTATACTATATACTATATATGTTAGTATATACAATATATAATGGCCTATACTCATTATATATCTATATTATATATAGATATATACAGTATATGTAGAATGTATGACACATGCATACATATGTGTAAATATATACACTTTAATATAGCTCTATATATTATCCATCAAGTATAAAGTTATATGTATACTATGTTACTACGTATCATACATAAGTATTTCTATATTATATACACACATATACTGTGATATAGGGTATATAAGGTATAATGTATAATATGTAAGGTACATAAGGTATAATAAGAACACATATATGACATGTGTGTGCTATATATACAACATAAATATAACATAATATATACATATATGTAAAAAACAGTAACTTTACTCTCTCTATATATACATAGTAAGAGTGTCCAGGAAAAGGTTAAAATAACAGGATCTCCATAATTACTGTAATAACCCAAAGTTTTGGTAATTCCTCTTCAACCCTTCTGTTCTGCTGTCAGTGTTTTCCAGGGAACAGGGACAGGAGGAGGAGAAACAGCCTCAGGCTGTGCCAGGGGAGGCTCAGGTTGGACAGCACAAGGAATTTCTGCCTGGAAAAGGTTGTCAGGTTGGAAGGACCCCAAAGCCCACCCAGTGCCACCCCCTGCCATGGGCAGGGACACCTTCCACCAGCCCACATTGCTCCAAGCCCCATCCAACCTGGCCTGGGACACTTCTAGGGATGGCGAAGCTGCAGTTTTATCAATTTTGGTTTTGCAGTTGTGGAAAAAAAATAACCAATTTTGATTTTTCCAATGGAACATGTGGCTGCACTGGTTGGACTCGAGGAGACTGCAGGGCTGAAGGTCAGTGGCAGGGCCTGACATAGTGGGAAAACTCTTGGAAGAAGGTGGAGGCCTGGGATGGGAGGCCACAGGATGCACACGCTGGAAGGGAAGCATGGAATTTGAGGGGAGCTGGGCACAGTCAGGTGATGGCCAAGGGGATATTGGTGCCTGTGAGAGCACAGGGGTAAAGTGCTCCAGAGGAGGAGCTATTTAAGGCCAGTGCTGGCACTGGAATAAATGCATATAGACCAGTCCCAAATATATTTAGCCTGAAAACCAGCAGAAGGTTCTGGGAATGGCTTCCCAATGGGAATAATGGTGGCAAAAGATTTTAAGATGCAACTTGATACGTTTATGAAAGGAATTATATAATACAGCATTTGCAAAGGCTGGAGGCTGCAGCAGCCCAGGAAATCCCTCCACCTTATGTTTCAGTTTATTTTGAGCCCTTAAAGGCAAAGATGAGCTTTTTTTCCCCCCTTCTCCCGGTTCCTTTTCCTGTTCCAGCCATCTGCAGTCAGACTCCAGCACCTCTGAAAAGTGTTTAAAAATCGAGCAAGGCACTGCAGTAATCATTATTTATTATTTACATTCATCATTTATACACAACTTGTCTTCAGCAAGATGTCTTGCCCTGCCAGCCCAAGAAATATTTGAGGTGGACTTACAGATAAACCCCAGGATCTGGTGAGTTTTTTGACATACCTGATTTACATCGTACTTTTCCTGGAGAGAAGGGAAGAAGAGGTGCATGGATTCTCCTCATCCCCTCAGGCTAGTCCTTTCCTGCTTTCTGTGGTGCCTGTCTTCTAGTTATACAAAAAGTGGTTTAATTTCCCTCATTTTTGTTCTTTGCAGATTTTTTTATAAAACAAGCAACCACCCTTTAAAGGTCTCCTTCCAAGGGGTGTTATCCTTGACCTCTGTGGGATATTCCTCACATTACTGCCCAGCAATGGAATGACACTTGTTTTCAAGGAAGGCAAATTTACACATGGATTTGCCTTGTAATCCCATTTTCTCAGATGCATCATCTGCCAAGCTCTCTCTTGATGCCTCAGCAGCTGGGGCAGATGCTCATCTCCAACACATCCTACTCCTGATGCTTTGCAGAGGTCCTACATCCCTAACTGCCTTAAAATTTTAGTTTTTGTTACGTCAGCAAGCTAATATCTCACCCCTCTGCATGGAAAAGGAACTAAAATCACACAAAAGATCCCTAAAAAGCCGTACCAAGCAGCAAGAAAGATGGAAACTGATCCCAGACTGCAGCCAGCGTTGATATCCAGAAGCTCTGGCTGCACCAGGCTTCTTGATGGTCGTTTTCCTGCAAAACATTAACAATGGTCTTTCCTCAACACTTGCTGGAGTTCTCAGCTTAGAGTACAAACACCCTCGTATGCTGGGGTTTACCCCCAAAGGTTTAAAGGCTGATTCAGAGGTTCATAGACAGTACTTTGCCCTACTAGGACAATTGCCATCCATGCGAGAAGGGGGATGGAGGACAGAAAACTCCATGGAAATAGCACAGCCAGGAGCATTGAGCCAGCCGAGGGCACCGACAGGTCCCTGTCCCCAAGGCTGCACTGTCGCGAGACCATGAGGGGAAAGTTCTTGGACATCAGGAGCAATTTCTTGTTGCAAAGGGTGGTCAGGCCTTGGAACGGGCTGCCCAGGAAGGTTTGGAGTGCCCATTCCTGGAGGTGTCCAAGGCAGGACTGGCCGTGGCACTCAGTGCTCTGGGTTGGGGGACAAGGTGGGCATTGGGTACGGGGTGGGCTCTGTGGGCTGGGAGGGCTTTCCCAACCCCAACGATTCCGTGGCTCTGAGGGCAGCAGGTGGCCCCAACCCCCCTCCCTCCGTGCCCAGTGGCTGCAGAGGGCGATCGGCGCTCGCTCACCGCCGCCTCCCCGCTCCACGCCAAGCCCGGGGAGGGGCGACAGCAGCGGCCTACAGAACCCCTTCCACCCGCCGGGCCAACCCCTCCCTCGGGGGGCCGCACCAAGACCGCTCTTCCCACTCGCTCCTCTCCCGCTCCCAGCACGGCGAGGCAGGCTGGGAAAGGAGTTCTGAGGGGTTTCGGGGCGCTCCGCAGGGTCCGTGAGGCGCTGAGCGCTCCGCGGCCCCTCTCGGCCCCTCACGGTCACTTCCGCCCGCGGGGGAGGTGCCGCCGCCAGCGCCCACGTGACCCGAGGGCCGCAGTACCGCTGCCGACAGCTTCCTCGCCACCCGTATCCCTCCGCCAGCAGGCGACGAGCGGCGAAGGTGAGGAGGACACACCGGGCCTGCGAGCCTCTCCCTCGCTGTGTGGCCCCCTCCATTCTCCACGTCTCCCTTTTCCCGGTTCACCGGAGCAGCCGCGCTTGCAGGGACGGGGGGGAAGAAGGGAGAGACTACTTTTTCCCGCGGCGGATGCGTCGCGGTGGGCGTGGCGGCGCCGCCCGCCGTCCCTCTCGGAAGCCGCGGCCATGATGGGCGATCGGCGCCGGCGAGCGCTGCGGGCTGGGGGATGAGCGCGGCCGCGCTGCCCTGAGGGAGCCGCCGCCGCCGCTGCCGCCACCGGGCAAGCGCCACACGGGAGG